>CM044966.1:18982593-19029777 GCA_024516035.1 Bactericera cockerelli
TCCGATGGTTCCCAAACACTCCACTAGAGTGTACCTACATCACAAGCCTCGGTATTTGACACAGGTGAGTTCCCAACATACAAAACTTCAGGGGCTGAAACCAGGAAATCCTAGATATTCAGGAGTCTATGGTATTTTAACGTGTACGGAAATACCACATTCCCACCCGATGCATGAATTTATTTTTATATTTAAAAAATAAAATATATAATGCGAAGTGTGCCTAAGTTGGTACCCCTAGTTAAAATCGTACTATCTAATTCACGTTAAGTGTGCCTAATATGGTACCCATTTGGTTGTTCGGATTGGTTGGTTCGGATACCACCGCTAGTTAAAATCGTACCCTCTAATTCACGCGAAGTGTGCCTAATATAGTACCCCTAGTTAAAATCGTACCATCTAATTCACGCGAACTGTGCCTAATATAGTACCTCTAGTTAAAATCGTACCCTCAAACTCACGCGAACTGTGCCTAATATGGTACCGCTAGTTAAAATCGTACCCTCAAACTCACACGAAGTGTGCCTAATATGGTACCTCTAGTTAAAATCGTACCCTCAAACTCACGCGAAGTGTGCCTAATATGGTACCCCTAGTTAAAATCATACCATCTAATTCAAGCGAACTGTGCCTAATATCGTACCCCTAGTTAAAATCGTACCCTTGTGTTTCAGATTCTGGCCGCGCTCGCCATCTCGCTCGGCCCCTCTCCGCGGGCCTCGGCAAGGGCTACAGTAGTCCGGCCCTGGCCTCGCTACAGGGCTACCACATTGCGCCCGACATCCGCGTCTCCGAACAGGAGGCCTCGTGGATAGCGAGTCTCTCGCTGGGTGAGAGTTTTTTTTTGAGTTCTCTATTTTTTTTTTTTTTTTTTTTCATTTTTTTAAATACAGTCAAACCTAGATATAAGCGATCGATATCTAGGTCAAATTTACCTCTCTATAAGAGAAACATGGATGTAAGAGAAAACATTCTGTCCCTTGAGTCTTCTATGTATGTATATTGTATATCCATGTTATTCAAAACATAGGACATTAAGTCTCGGGTGGCGCTAAGTCACGGATTGCGTACTGTGTATAAGATAAGGAAAACCGATGCTAAGCAATGACTTAAGTTATGGATACCTATTAATTTCGCTCTTACTGATAGAACCGACCGTTCATCTCGCTGTGCGTACACTGAGAAAAAAGACATCCTTGTTAGCTAGTAAGTTATCCTTAAATGAGGATGGAATCGGGATTACTTTATGAAAAGATTTGTCCTTGCACACTAAGACAACGATTCAAGTTACATTGTAATAATGAAGTGAGTAATATACTAATTTAAAGTATTTATCATCCTTATATTTTAACATTTTTTCAAGGATGAATGTCCAGGATAATTTTTTTTCTCAGTGTAGCTCGAAACTCTAATCTAGTTCCTTTTCTCTCCGCCAGGCGGCGCCTTCTTCGGCGCCCTCTTCGGCGGCATCGCCATGAAGTTTGGGCGCCGCTCCGTGCTGCTGGGCGCCGCCCCGCCCCTCTCCCTCTCCTGGCTGGCCACCATGGTCGCCACCGACACCCGCACCATGTTCGTGAGCAGCTTTGTGGGCGGCTTCTGCTGCGCCATCATTCTGACTGTGTCCCAGGTGAGT
Organism: Bactericera cockerelli; assembly: GCA_024516035.1. Lineage (NCBI taxonomy): Eukaryota > Metazoa > Arthropoda > Insecta > Hemiptera > Triozidae > Bactericera > Bactericera cockerelli. The sequence continues at coordinate 18,984,227 of CM044966.1, forward strand.
TTTGTGGGCGGCTTTTGCTGTGCCATCATTCTGACTGTGTCCCAGGTGAGTTTTGTGGGCGGCTTTTGCTGTGCCATCATTCTGACTGTGTCCCAGGTGAGTTTTGTGGGCGGCTTTGCATCATTCTGACTGTGTCCCAAGTGAGTTATGTGGGCGCCTTTTGCTGCGTCATCATTCCGACTGTGTCCCAGGTGAGTTATGTGGGCGGTTTTTGCTGCGCCATCATTTCGACTGTGTCCCAGGTTTACAAATGATTGATAATTTTTATACCACAAAATTTAAATTTCAAATTTCGATTTTCTCTAAAGAGAAAAGAGTGATCAAACTCGCTTTACTAAATCTACACTGAAACCGGGACGCGAACCACCGACAATCACTTTCGTGATATCACATCTACTCAAACTCGCTTTACTAAATCCACGCTGAAACCGGGACTTGAACCACTGACCTCGAGGTCACAAGTTGGTCCCCTTATCGATTCAGCTACTGAGGTCGGTTTGGGTGTTATATATACCTAATATAATATAAATATCTATATCTACAGCAGAGCGTGCCGTATTGTGAGCAGAACAATGAAATGAGGAAACCTTCTGTTCCCGCCATTTTGTTTTCCGCTTTTTAAATAAATAAAATAAAAATAGAAGAATGGAGTGTTTAGTTCTGAACGATTTAACACCAGACAAAAAATGTCCACTCCCCCTGCGCTCTCTTTCCCCCTCCTCTCCATCTCTCTCTCTCTCTCTTTATCTCTCTCCCTCTCCTCCTCTCTTTATCTCTCTCTCTTTTATTCACTCTCTTTTAACTCTATCTCATCTCACTCTCTTATCACTTTCTCTTATACAGTATGTTTCAGAAAAGGTGGCCACCCCCTCGTAACTTTTGAACGCGACGGAATTTTTAAATTCTGTAAAGTCCTAGGTATAGGAAGTGCCCTATGGCCCATCCTGTGGTCATATTTATTTTTGGCCCCGGTCGGCCCTTCCGGCTTTTAGGCCATATTTTTTCATTTTTCTCGCGAATTTCAAATGGAATGCTATATTTTTTATTCCTGTTAATTAAAGTCCAAGTTAGGCTGAGTATAATGAGCTTTTAAAATTTTCAAAAACCTTATCAGGGGCGGAGCTAGTAGAGTGCAAGTTTCAAAATTGTTACACCCTGTATTTCAGAGTTAGTTAGATTTTTTAGTACTTTTTTTATGTTCATAGGTTCAAAATATTGTTTTACACCATATGAAATCAAAAAAATATTCTTGTTTACTTCTAATCAGGGTCATAGTAAGGTTTTTGTAAGAGTACTTTTTTTCTCACGTCAATTTTTCCGTAAATTAATGGTGTTCTCGAAATTGGCATTTTTAGAGGTGAAAGTCTGCAGTGACATATGTTTTTTATGCTTGAAATCGAAAGAAAACTTAACGGAGAAGCGATTTAAATCATAAAAAAAGCCATGTAACCTGCTAGTTTTTTCACGACAGTGTCCGGTAAAGTGGGTGAATTTCGTATTGTTTTTTTTTTTTTTTTTTTTTTGAGGAAATACAATTGGCATAGAAAATAAATAATATCTAATAAGGAAATATTACTTCAATAAACATAAATAAATGCAAAATTAAATGAAGATTATTTCTTCTAAATCAGTGCCGGATATTTTTTTTTTCTCTCTCTTTCTCTCTCTCTCTCTCTCTTCTCCTCTTTAAAATAATTGAATTGGTTTAATTTTCACCCTCAAGAGTTTGGTACTTGACCTGGTATTTTTTTCTCTTAAATTTCGAGATAATTAGATTTTTATTTAGAGACCTGGTATTCATTACTAGCAACACCAGTATGATTTTTTTTTAAATTTGGGTTTAATATCGCGTTTCAACTGCATGGTCATATCATAACAGGGGTGTTACATTCCATTCGCAAGAAACTCACCAACCTCCTAAACACATTTATCTCACCCAGCCTGGGTTAGGCCGGAATGCCAGCATCACGAAGTCTTCTCCTCGCTGGACGTTGCTTAACTTCGGTGATCCTACAAGAATCGTTGCATTCAAAGCGCCATCAGACTGACAGATTTTACCAACTTACCAACTAAAATTGTCTCAAGAGGGGACCCCTAGGCCGACTTTAGAAGCAGCATTATCCGATAATTATTTTTGATACAACTTGAACTTTGAAAAGTGAAAAAGAGAGAGAGAGAAAAAAAAAATATCCGGCACTGATTTAGAAGAAATAATTTTCATTTAATTTCGCATTTAGTTATGTTCATTGAAGTAATATTTTCTTATTAGATATTATTTATTTTCTATGCCAATTGTATTTCCTCAAAAAAAAAAAAAAATACGAAATTCACCCACTTTACCGGACACTGTCGTGAAAAAACTAGCAATTTAAATGGCTTTTTTTATGATTTAAATCGCTTCTCCGTTAAGTTTTCTTTCGATTTCAAGCATAAAAAACATATGTCACTGCAGACTTTCACCTCTAAAAATTCCAATTTCGAGAACACCATTAATTTACGGAAAAATTGACGTGAGAAAAAAAGTACTCTTACAAAAACCTTACTATGACCCTGATTAGAAGTAAACAAGAATATTTTTTTGATTTCATATGGTGTAAAACAATATTTTGAACCTATGAACATAAAAAAAGTACTAAAAAATCTAACTAACTCTGAAATACAGGGTGTAACAATTTTGAAACTTGCACTCTACTAGCTCCGCCCCTGATAAGGTTTTTGAAAATTTTAAAAGCTCATTATACTCAGCCTAACTTGGACTTTAATTAACAGGAATAAAAAATATAGCATTCTATTTAAAATTCGCGAGAAAAATGAAAAAATATGGCCTAAAAGCCGGAAGGACCGACCGGGGCCAAAAATAAATATGACCACAGGATGGGCCATAGGGCACTTCCTATACCTAGGACTTTACAGAATTGAAAAATTCCGTCGCGTTCAAAAGTTACGAGGGGGTGGCCACCTTTTCTGAAACATACTGTATATCTCTCTTTCTGTGTTATTTGAGCAAAGAGAAAGGAAGTCAGAAAAGAAGAAAGAGAGAATAACAAAGATATAAAGAGGGGGAAAATAAAGAAAAAGAAAGAGAATGAGAAATGGAAAGAGAAGAAAGAGAGAGAGAGAGAGAAAGAGATAGAGAGTGAATGTAAAGTTTCACAGGACTATGTATGTCGGAATCTATAACTTTACGACGCGTGTGGGGTTGAAATTTATGGCTAAAGAATAGACAAGAACAGGGGGGGGGGGGGGGGCACCTCCATAAATAAACAAGGTAGGTAATTAATTGTGCCGGGGCCAACTTTCTAAAACCAAATATATGTATGCTCCCTACCTGTGTAATAATAACACTCTTTAGTGGAAGGTAACCACCAGGCGAGGTAAACCACTTGGCTACCAGTGCACCAGCAGAGTTAAAGGGCCTAAAAGGGGGGAAAAAACTACTAAGGTTTAAGGAGTTTATTCTGTCAAATCAGGAATAGATGGATTGATGTTAAGTGAAGATAAGGACTTGTATTACGCTCGTCACTTGTATTACATAATGGTTTCAATTTGAGTAACTGGTTTGTGAGTTTCCAGCGAAATTCGCGGGCGGCTGAGCGCGATTCTCAAGATATCTTTCTCTTTTCACACCAATGTTTTTTTGTGGGGATATCACTGCTTTTTGTACTTTAAAAACGTCAATTTATTGATTTCTGTGAAATGCATCAACTCATCTTGTTTATTTTCACAGGTGTGCATCGTGGAAATCTCAGAGCCTGAAATTCGCCGGCAGCTGAGCGCCGGTCTCAAGATATCTTTCTCTTTTCACACCAATGTTTTTTTGTGGGGATATCACTGCTTTTTGTACTTCAAAAACATCAATTAATTAATTATTATTGTTGTCTTTTCAAAGGTTTTCATTGTGTAAAAACGTTTACACAATGTTTTTTATGGGGATATCACTGCTTTTTGTTCTTGAAAAACGTCACTTTATTAATTTCTATTCAAAGCGTCACCTCATCTTGTTTATTTTCACAGTTGTACTACGTGGAAATCTCAGAGCCCGAAATTTTCGGGCGGCTGAGCCCCGGTCTCAAGATATCTTTCTCTTTTCACACCAATGTTTTTTTGTGGGGATATCACTGCTCTTTGTTTTTGATTTTCGTACTTAAAAAACGTCACTTTCTTGACTTCTTGTTAATACGTCACGTCATTTATTTTCACAGGTGTACATCGTGGAAATCTCAGAGCCCGAGATTCGCGGGCAGCTGAGCGCCGGCCGTTCTCAAGATATTTTTCTCTTTTCACACTAATGTTTTTTTTGTGGGGATATCACTGCTTTTTGTACTTGAAAAACATCACTTTATTGATTTTTCTTAAATGAGCTCCTCATTCATGTACATCTAGTACAACTTCTGACTTTTCTGTTTATACTGATTATACTGATTTTCATTTCTTTTCACAGGTGTACATCGTGGAAATCTCAGAGCCCGAGATTCGCGGGCGGCTGAGCGCGGTGCTCAAGATCGTCAATCAGACGGGCGTCCTGCTCAGCTTCGCGGTGGGCGCCGTGCTCAACTGGCGCCAACTCGCCTTCGTGGTGGCTCTGGCGCCGGCGGCCTTCTTCCTGGCGGTGCTCGTGCTGCCCGAGACGCCCAGCTATCTCATGCTGATAGGTGAGCTGGGGTGTTTTGGAATAATAATAAATCATTTGTTATAATAACAACCCATCCTTAGCCATTTTTATTTGGCCTCTATGCTTCTAATAGTTTGCGAGATAATAATGATACTTTTTTAAAATATTTTTTATTATTATTATTATTTTACATTTTATTAGATATAAATGGTGAGCTGAGATGTTTTTGAATAGTTTGCGAGATAATAATGATACTTTTTTATACATAAAAATATTTTATTTTTATTATTATTTTACATTTTATTAGATATAAATGGTGAGCGGAGATGTTTTGGAATAGTTTGCGAGATAATAATGATATTTTTTTATACATAAAAAAAAATATTTTTATTATTATTATTATTTTACATTTTATTAGATATAAATGGTGAGTTGAAATGTTTTTGAATAGTTTGCGAGATAATAATGATACTTTTTTATACATAAAAAAAATATTTTATTATTATTATTTTACACTTTATTAGATATAAATGGACATAATGTATAGTACAAATAATTATTTTAACAATTAAAAAAATGGCAACAATATAATTATGCAATAAAAATGAAAAAGAATAGAAAAATATATAAAAAGATTTGTCCTAACTAAAGGTTCGCCTTTGTGGTGGCTCTGGCGCCGGCGGCGTTCTTCCTGGCGGTGCTTGTGCTGCCCGAGACGCCCAGCTATCTCATGCTGATAGGTGAGCGGAGATGTTTTTGAATAGTTTTCCCCACCTTCAGCACAAGATTTTTTATCTTTGAAGGTGGGTATACCCTCATTGTTTGTAGAAGATGTTAATGTAAAAAATAAATAAATGGAAACTAAAAAAAAAAGATATTTTTTTTATATAAAAAATATTTTTTTTTTTTTTAGGGCAGATTCAACAATAATAATATCGCCTTATTTATACTGTCCGGTTCTATTAAGTCCCATTATCCCAACAGTAAGCTCAAGACGTATTATTATGTGGTAAAAATCCCAAATGGGAGGATAACTTGTCATGTCTCGGCTGGGTTTCGAACCGCGACTTCTGGAATCTCTGGATTCACAGAGCTCTGGAACCCGCCTTTACAACTGAGGTACCAGGACAACTATGAGTCCTACCTTGGTGATGATAATAATAATAATATCGTCTTATTTATACTGCCCGATTAGGACTATTAAGTTCTATTCTTACAGCAGTAAGCCCCAGACGTATTATTATGTGGTAATAATCCAAACCAGAGGATAACTTGTCATTACCACTGAGTTACCGGGACAGACATCAGGAAAATTAACGTCGGTGTGGAAACCTTCGAGTAAAAGTGAGGAATTTTGAGGAAAAATAATGACGTTTGGAAGACCGCTAGGCCAGCCTCCGTGGCGTAACGGTTGTGACTACTGCCCGTAGTCCAGAGATCCTGAGTTTTATCCCCGGTTGGAGCAGATTTTTCACACAGAAAATTCTGTTCCCTCCGCACATGTGAGGCATGCATTTCCGGCCCTACCCAGGCTGGGTGAGGTTAATGTGGGTAGCTGATACGATTCCCAGCGAATGGAGGGTAAAACCCCTGTCCTAATCCAGGACGATAAATCAAATAAAATCGTTGGCGTTAGGAAGGGCATCCAGCCGTAAAGAAATGTGGTAAAACCAATCAACCTCAACCATGACGTTGAAGAACGTCGACCCTGCTTGAGCGGGATAAGACAGAGTAAAAGAAGAAGAAGAAGAAGAAGAAGAAGGAAGACCGGTAGGAACCCTGGGTATACATAAATACATAAGAATGTATATATTGTACATGGACAACACAGCAATTTCACAATTGGCACCCACACCACGCTCGCCGTAGCTGAACGTGGTCTGTCGAGTGGAAACTACACCGTTTATCACAATTATCTCTCTCTCTCTTTCTCTTTTTCTAGTTTATTATTACTTCCGAGTACAGTTGTAGATATCAGAAGTACTCTGTTTGCTTCTTAATCATCATCATTGAGAGCGCTATTCAAAAAAAATATGGGAAAATGTTTCATGATAAGGGTCTTTTGTAAAAAAAATCTAAAAATAATGGAAGCTATGTATTACAGTAATTTACAATGAAGTATAACTATGAAGAGCGCATGAATAGCTCAGTGGTTAAGCACTCGCTTGCAATGCGAAAGGTCCCGGGTTCAAACCCCGCGCCCACAAAAAAAATTTACTCAAATTTGTTTTAAAGTTTTAAGGTAACAGTTGTTTTAAAGGATACCTTCCCGGTGCGCTCGTGTTGACTCAGCACCTAAATGGGAAGTATTGTGTCACTTCTCGCCCATCAAAGATGAAGCATACTACGGGATGGCCAGGCTACAAAACAGACCACAAGCGTCTACAGTAGCTCCTGTTTCATGGCTACGAAATGAAAAAATGCTGTGAAACACTGATCTTAAAAATAAAATAAAAAACACTTGACTCCCCAAACTCCCCATGCATCACGATATTAAAAGTACATGACGCATTTCATGAGGAAGTGTTGTGTCCTTGAATAGCCGCGTGTATTTTATTATTTTATTTGAAAAAAAAAAGATGAAAAAAAAGCGCGAATATTTTTTTCTCTCAAATTTAATTTGAAATAAATAGAATGAAAAAAACGCTTCACACTTCTCGTGCACAACTATTTCCACCACTGGATCAGGTCCGGACACTCGGTGTGTTTTTTTTGGGGGGAGATCACTTTTTTTGTTCGTTTGGGACAGGTCTTCTTTAATATTAGAGAACTGGATACAGGAGGAAACCTGGATAAGACGATTTTCAGGTCAAATATACCTAGACCTTTAAGGGAAAATAACCTCTTTATAAGAAATATATTCGATAAGAATACTATCTCTAAGGGAAATAACCTCTTTATAAGAATATATTCGATAAGAATCGAATCTCTAGGGGAAATAACCTCTCTATAAGAATATATTCGATATGAATACTATCTCTAGGGGAAATAACCTTTTTATAAGAATATATTCGATAAGAATACTATCTCTAGGGAAATAACCTCTTTATAAGAATATATTCGATAAGAATACAATCTCTAGGGGAAATAACTTCTCTATAAGAATATATTCGATATGAATAAAATCTCTTGGGGAAATGACAGGCCTCTCTATAAGAATATATTCGATAAGAATACTATCTCTAGGGGAAATAACTTCTTTATAAGAATACTATCTCTGGAGAAAATAACCTCTTTATAAGAATGTATTCGACACGATTGACATCCAATTTGTAACATTATAAAATATGTCTCGTAGTCACCGTGGCGGAGTGAGTTAGCGCGCTAGGCATTGCACGCACGGTGACCTGGGTTCGATCCGCCCCTGCAGTGGACAAAACAATAGGGTTTGAACAGTTCCTCCTCTAATTATTCTCTCTCTCTTTTTTCTTTCTCATCTATCTCTTTCTCTATCTCTCTCTCTCTTCCTCTCAAATGTGTTTAAATTTTTCAAATTCCCATCGGTTGAATTTTAAGTTCTAATCCGTTAAGGGGGGAGGGAGGTTGGGGAGAAACGTTTGGGGGGGGGGAGGTTTTTGGGAGGGAGGATTGGGGGGATGGAGAATTGGAAGGAAAGATTGAGGAGGGAAAATTGGGAGGGGGAGAAAAGGGTAAGGATAGAGATACAGATAGATAGGTGGCTAAAGAGAGATAGAAAGAGAGAGCACAGCTTGCATTGTTCTCTGGTGAGTGCATTTGTTGGGGGGTTACCAAAACTATATTGGTACCTAGCTAAATAGCTAATGGAACCAATAAGACTTGAAAATTTCATTGAACTCATAAAAATATTTTTATATAAAGAAAAAAAATATTCAGTTGGAAATTAATTTTTTGTGACTCCTGAAAAGTTGTCTGGTACTTTTGAGTCTCTAAAAATAAGGGAGAAAAAATTAATGAGAAAAAATTCGTACTAAGTTTTGGTTTTTTATCATTACCAAGAAACAACTTTGGAATCTTAAATGGAAACCACCCAATTTGTAATACATACATTAAATTTCTGAAAAGTAGTTGTTGATTAATTAATGAGCAAAAATTCATGCACTGGGCGGGATTTGAACCAGCGGAACCCTACGCTACCTGGATTACCAGACTAGCGTGTTAACCACTCGACTACCAGTGCACTTACTACCGCCGCTGGTATAAATGGCCAAGGGAGTAGTATGGATGTAAGGGGCTAAAGAGAGATAATAAAGCTATCATATCTGCATTAATCATACACACAAACACCTTCGTGATATCACAACTACTCAAACTCGCTTTGATAAATCCACGCTGAAACCGGGACTTGAACCACCGACCTCCAGGTTACAAGTCCGCCGCCTTATCGATCAAGCTACTGAGGTCGCCATTATTTATGATCTTCACAAATCACTGTGTGAATATAACTTTCTGAAGGTCCATCCATATTAATGGGAAAGAAAGAGATTTTTTTTTTTTCATTAAATAAAATGTTTTTTTTAGTATCAAATAATAATAATATTTTGTTTGGGGAAAGAAAGAGATTTTTTTTTTCATTAAAAAAAAATGTTTTTTTTAGTATCAAATAAATAATAATATAATTTGTTAGGTTGGCCATGGGAGCAGCATGGATAGCAAGGGTCAAGGGGGCCACAGAGAGGAGACTACTTTGAGAACAGCTGAACTTTGCAAAACAAATACTCTGAATTTATTCTGTGCAAATAATTTGCACACCAAAGTTTGTTCAGTAAGAAGATTATCTCCACTGTATTGGAAGAGCAATAGTTGGCACACAGAGAAGGAGAAGGAGAAGGAGAGAGAGAGAGAGAGAGAGAGAGAGAGAGAGAGAGATAGAGATAGATAGAGATAGAAAGAGAAAAAGAGAGACAGACAGACAGACAAAGAGAGAGAAAGTTTTGAGAAAGAGAGAGAAATAGTGAGAAAGAGAGAGACAAAGAGAGAGAGAGAAAGAGAAAGAAAAAGAGAAAGAGAGAGCGAGAACGAGAGGGAGAGAGAGAGACACACAGAGAGAGAGAGAGAGAGAGAGAAATGAGGGAAAAGAGAGGGGAGAGGGAGAGAATCGATAAATCGAAATTATTCTTTGGTACATGTGCAAATAACCTCTCTGTTAAAGTGTAAATGAAGAAAAACAATACTTTCTTTACCTTATATTATAGGTAATAGAAAGTAATAAAATATCAAAGGTTATCCAATATGGCTACTGTTAGCCATATTGGATAGTTTCTTATGTGACAGGTTTGAGACATTTTGAGTTCTCCATTGCTTATACCTCCATGCACGTGACTCGATTTCTTTACTTCCTCACAGCAAACACGAGGAAGCGAAGCGCTCCCATGAGGTGGCTTCGGGGGACCGCGGACATTCTACACGAGCTTCATTCCTGAGGAACAATGTGCTGGTGCTAGCCGCGTCCAGACGAGGCCAGTACGATGCGCCCCACCCGTGGTAAGAGAATTAATAATAATAATCTAACCGACCCTCGGTAGCTTGATCGATAAGGCGGGCGGACTTGTAACCTGGAGGTCGGTGGTTCAAGTCGCGGTTTCAGCGTAGATTTCGTAAAGCTAGTTTGAGTAGTTGTGATATCACGAAAGTGATTAACACAAATATGATAACTTTAATAATAATAATCTTAGAAACCGTAGAAAAGGAGTGTAGTCTTTGGGCTATACTTCTCCTCCATGTCATATCTACTACATCAAATTTACTTATTACATTTTGTATTTTCCTATACTAAGCATTGTAGAAGCATTCCTATACTAAGCATTGAAAAAGTATCAACAAAAAAAAAAGAAACGGTAGAACCTCAAAAAAAACTTTTAAAAAAATAACTGTAGTAAAAAAATTTGTAGTAAAGTGGATCGAACCATTATTGTATCGGACCCAGAAGGAAATAATGAAAGAACCATGGAGGAATAAGTCAAGGAGAACTCGTAAAACCTCAAACCTGTCCCATAGGAAACTACACAACATGGCTACCGGTATTACCTTCAAAAGCATTCAAAGAAGAAAAATTAAATTGTTCTTGTTGTGATTTCCATGTGTTATAACTACACCAAAATGGGCACTTTTATGAGACAGTTTCATTACCTATGAGATTATATGTTATGAGTTCTCAATTACTTCCTGCATGGGATAAAACATTGTTTTCTTCCCATTTATTTACAACATTTCACATGTTCGATATAAAAAAATAAACCTTCGAAAAAATCTCCAAAAAATGTGCTTTAGACATATCGCCGCTGCAAACACAAACTGTCGTATCTGCAAATTTTCAGGAAGCGCACATAGTGGTTTGAAACTTCCTTTTTCACGTCACGAACTGTCGTATTTGTATCTCAACTCCTTCCCGAAGTATTCAAGTTTTAAGGTTAGTCGTATGTGAGTTTCAAAGATTCTCAGCAAGCACGAACCACTATGCGCGCTTCTTAACTGAAAATGGCAAAATTTGCAGATACGACAGTTTGCGTTTGCAGCGGCGATATGTAAATAAAAAGAAAGAACATCATAAATTCTGTCTCAACCTGTCCTCAGGCCACCACCATACACGGACGCCACGGCCTTGAACAATGGACCACCTTTCCAGCGGCACGCTCCGTTCAGTGGACCACCGTTTCAACGGCACGCCTCTACCCTTGCCCAGCGGACCCGCGCGTTATCCTTCATTCTCTCACCAGAGCGCGCCTGCGTCGCTTTCCGCTCTCTTCACGAAGCCTGCGCTCATTTGCTGTGGACTCGTTTTCTTCCAGCGGTTCAGCGGAACGAACGCGTTTAATTTCTACGCGGTGAGCACGCTGAGTCAGACATTTTAACCGGATGAATCCTCACAGCGGCGCAGTGGCGGTCGCTCTCGTGCAAACTGGTAGCGTCCCTCTTCTCAGGTGACTGTTTGCTTTTATCAACTTTTTTTTTACCTCAATTTATTATACTTCATTAGTTAATTTTCTTGTTTCAGTCTTAATTTTAAAGTCATTTTAGACATTTTCAAAAAATAATTTCTTGTGTGTAAAAAAGAAACTCATCTTCATGAATCACAAATAAAAATGTTCATAATGCAGTACAAAGTAGCCGAAACACAGCAAATTTCACAAATTTCAAGACCAAATTCACTCAAAAACCTACTTTCATTCAATTGGAAGCATCTTTGTTTTTGCGTCCACCGACGATTCATCTCTCAATTCGGCCAGTTTAAAATTAAGACCCTCACTTTTTTTTTTTTTCTTCTTCTTCTTCTTCTTCTTCTTCTTCTTCTTCTTCTTCTGTTAGGCGCTTTAACACCACTGATGTAATGGGTCGTTCGCCGATTCCTCAATGAACTAAATCAGGTTGACCAGTTTAGTTTGATTTAAATACTCCATGAGGGAGTCGATAGATGCGGAGTCGTCTTTTAGGCTAGGTTCAACAGCAAGGGATTTACGTTTTTGGATATGGATTCTACATGAGAGTAATGTGTTTGACATTGGCAGACGGGTGGAGAGGTCTTGAGAAATAGAAACGTATGGGTAATGTGAGTGTGACCTCACTTTGTTTGATAACAACACGAATGACAACATAAACTCCCTTTCCCCTCCAGGCATGCTCGTGGACTCGGCAGGTCGTCTGCCTCTACTGATCGCCTCCAGCGTCTTCATGTCCATCTCGCTGGCCGGCTTCGGCTCGTTCTGCTACTACCGCGAGCACCGCCGATTCCTGCCGAGCGATTCCGAAGCGGGCGGCGCCGACCTTGGCGGCGACACGGAGGATGGATCCCTCTGCTCGCCGTGCTCGTGTTTCACATTGCTTTCTCCATCGGAATTTCCCCCATCTCGTCGCTCCTCATCGGCGAGCTGTTTTCCGCTCGAGATTCGCGGACTCGGCAGCTCCCTGTCGATGGCGTTCTCCTACCTGTGCGCGTTTCTCGTCGTCAAGACGTTTGTGGACGCCAAGCAGCTGTTGGGCATGTCGGGGACCTACTGGATGTACGCGGGCATCTCGCTGACGGGGCTCGGGTTTGTGGTGGCCTGCGTCCCCGAGACCCGCGCCCAGGACTTGGATGAGTGAAGGGGTGAGGAGGGGGGGGGGGAATGTGAGTCGGGATGTGAGGGAGTGGAGACGGGATCCTACTTAGCGCGACATTTTGCTTCATACGTTTCGAAGGGTCTAACCTTTCCTCGGGCGACCACCATACACGGACGCCACGGCCTTGAACAATGGACCACCTTTCCAGCGGCACGCTCCGTTCAGTGGACCACCGTTTCAACGGCACGCTCTACCCTTGCCAAGCGGACCGGCGCGTTTTTCCTTCATTCTCTCACCAGAGCGCGCCTGCGTCGCTTTCCGCTCTCTTCACGAAGCCCGCTTCATTTGCTGTGGACTCGTTTTCTGAACGAAGCGTGCAAACACTTTCCGTTCAAAAACGAGACTAGATGTTGCGATACAAAATTTGCACTCATATGATCCCGACTTTGGAATCGAGTCGATTCTCACTGACTGAAAAAATAACCTCGAAACACTTACATTCAGACTTCGAGATCAAAAAAAGACACCGGAACTAATTAAATTCTCAAAATAGTATTTAAAAACTTTAGAATTAGTTTACCCTACGCTTCTGTGTTGCTAAATAATTTCATGGTGTAGCCTTTCGTTCTAAGTATCGTATATATATTTTTTTGAAACTAACCAAATTATCTTCATTCTTGGTGACTCGAGGCGGGGTCTTGACGGAGGCAACACGCCACACGCAGCATGCTTCAAAAACATGTTAACAGAATGCGAGACAAATTTGCTTCGAGTTTCACTGGCCACAATATGACTTAATGAGCTTCAGAAACGTGCTTCCAGTAACAATTTCCATAGCTTAATTTTTTTTTTTTGTTTTATTCATTTTCGATTTAACAGCGACGTTAAACTGCATGGTTCAATTAGGACGGGGATTTTACCCTCCTTTGCTGGAAATCACAAACTAGCTGCTCAAATTACCTAGCCTAAATGGGGCGGGGAAAAGACAGCACGCAAGGGTTCGAATTTGAATGGTCACCATCCAGGTCCAACCTCGTGGAGTTGCCTTAACTTAAATTTCTGAATGTTAAAAACCGTGACAACGACGGGCGCGGCGTAGCTTGGATTTGCCTCGAAAAACCCTCCGGACACAACCATGCATATCCTTAGGTTTTTGTTCAGATTTTATTTAGTTAAAAACAACCTAATCAACTGGGGTTTTACCTTGTTTAAAATGTACTTGCTCGACATATGGCAAAAAATTTAATTATGGTAAATTAAAAATTGATATGAATATGATTGTAGATTTAATTTGTCACTAGATATGGTGTGCTTTTGTGTAAATTGTTATTATTTTATTTTCTTTCATGAAAGGATGGAACTAAAGACAAAAACATTAAACCAACCACAACAAGTTTAAACCTAGGCCAACCCCGTGCTTAGTGGTTTCTAAGAGCATTGGTTGCTGACCCAGATTGCGGGTTCGAGTCCCGGACGGAGCGGAAAATCAGACCGATTTTTCCGTTTACAGAATGATGGATAAAAGGTAAAGTGCCCTGAATAATGCGAATTCGTTGCCTCGGCACAACTAAAATAAATAAAACTTTATTTGGAACATAAAATTACATGCTACACAAAAAAAACACTGCCAATTATGGACACAATACTTCCTCGGATTGCTTCACATGTAAACCCCGTCCCCCAATTTTGAGATTTTATAGAAAATTACTTGATCTCCAAAACGGCTCAACCGATTTTTTTCAAATTTTTTTTATGGAGGATTTCGTTTTTTCACAATCAAATACCACAAAAAAAATTCTGATCGGCAAGTTCGTGGTCCTTATTTTTTTACTTTTTTGTCCAAAATTTGGATTTTCTTAAAATCAGAGTCAAATTAAATAACTAATTTAAAAATAAAATAAATAACCTTGTAAAAACAAGTATGCATATTCTTAAAAAATTTCATCGAAATCGGGTGTACCGTTCACGAGAATAAGCGAATAAGTAAAAAGTAGTGGTCAGGCGCATGGCTCTTTCACCCAAAAAACCGTGGTGAATTCGAGAATTTAAAATGGGACCATCTACAGAATGTCTCCTGTGTGTGCAAAATTTCATCAAAATCGGTCGGAAGTTTCCGGATTTGCGCGTTAAAAGGGGAATCGTTTTAACAGCCCAGCAGACCGACAAGAGGGGACACAAAACCAAATTTTACCAGAGGTTATGAAACGTCCAGAAATAAAAAAATTGAAACGGACAAAAAAAATATTTTTTTTTACAAAAACAACACAATATTCCGATTTCTAATATTAGAAATTTCTCGGAAGTAATAAAAAAAATTTATTACAACTACACAAAATTAATACATACATAAGAAAGCTGGTTCCAATTCAGCTTATTTGCTGAGGTACACCTTAAAAAAAAAAAATAACACAACAGCTAATCAAATAAATGGAAAACCTTGTTTAAAACACAGGAATAGGGGCAAAATAAAAAAAAACTATTTCGTTGAAAATAGTAAGTGGGGACATCAAAGACCATCTAAAAACGTGAGTTATCAACGAAAAGTTTTTTTTTTTTTGTTGACGTTTTTTAAAACATTACAAAATTCTATTGATTCCATCCTAAAATTTTCAATTAGTCTTTCCCTGTTCACTTCCCAATATTTTTTTATCTTGATTTATATAAACTGAATTTTCAGTATGTTTTTGTCCTTATTCATAAGTCAAAAGACACAGAAAGAAAGAAAAGGGATGTTTTAGATAGTTTCCAACTTCTGTGATTACTGAAGTATTGTAGATATTTTGTAATTACATTAACCTAAAGATTCCATCATTTTAGTAAAAAAATTTTTCAGCGAACGATAACAGTTCTGTGAAAACGGTAATTAACTTGGCTAATCATCAAAACCCCGTCAGAAAGCGACCTTTGACTAGGACAGCCCGAAACTGGTATTTTAATTTCGAAAATAAGTGATTTTAACTTGTTGATAAAAATATGAAAAAATTTGTTTTATATTTGTTTTTAATCAAGATTTTTTAAATTTTGGGTTTAGAAAACACCACTTCAAAAAAAACCCCCCCTGTGAAAAAGCTGAACCAAAATGGTTGGAGTAACGAAAATCATTTCCGGAAAGACATCTGAATTGAAGACTTTCGACGCAGACTATCATTTATCTTCGAAAAGTTTCTGAATTATATTCCACACTGAGAAACTTTTGAAAAGGAACAGCTTCGCCTAACCAAAATTTACAAAAGTTAATAAAAACAACTCGAGTTTTACACCGAATATCCGAGAAATTTTCGCTGAAATGAGCTCAAAAGTCACGAATATTCCAAGGCCACCATCGAGTATTGCCTCCGCCAGAACATTCACAAAAATAAACCATCTGATTCCCCCTCTGAACGCTACCTTTGCCGCGAGTGGCTGAAGCGACTGCGACCGGGGGAAGAACCGTCGGGAGAAAACCTTTGCGCGGCATACATCGGAGAATGTTCGCGGGACATGCAAGGGTACCTGTGCTCCCCTTTCAACCAACCTCCCCCGCCTGGGCCCTGGCCCTCTGCCGCCTCCCCACTCGCACGGAGGCCCGGGAAAAAGCCCCATCACCCCCGATTCCACCAGTCCAGCGACCCGTCACAGAAGTTGAACAGCCCCGCAGGTCCAAGTTACCATGCGTTCAAAGGGGCCAAAAAACCCAGACCGTCCAAAAGTCGACAAAGCCTTCGCAAACTCGATGGAGTTCCTCGTGGAAGAGGAAAAAAGCGAGTTGAGTTGTTCAATGACGTCATCCAGTTTGTTGCGGGAGAGTTGAGGAAGAATTAACACCGGAGTGAACCGAACACGAGAGCAAGTTGAGGGGGAGCTCAGAGCTCATTGAAGGATGGAATGGAAAGGTTGAAGAGGCCGAAGAGGGAAGTGGGCTGTGCTCAAGAAGCACCAGGCAGAGACAAGGCAAAGGGAAAAGGATTTGGAAAAAGAATTTTGTGAAGAAAGTAAAGGAATGTTGGCGGAGCGATGAAAGGATAGCAGTCAGACATCTGTGGTCAACAAAGAAGTGGTTGGGACAGCACCCGAAGTTGACAGGGGATGATGAAGTGTTCAAAACAGACCGCGAACCCGGGCGAAAGTCAAAAAATGACTTGTTTTATAATGTGCTTGATAACACAGATAATATTACTGAGATTGAAGAAGAGATGAAACTGAGATTGAAATGAGAAGGTGGGAGAGGATCAAGCTCTGACTTGGACGCGGAAGAAAGCCTCTTTATTACGCCAGAAATAATAAGAAATTCGGCTAGAGAAACAAAAGAGATTCTAAAAATATTACCGTCAAGAATCTACAAAAAACCTTAAACCCATTTCAAGAAATTGATGAAAACCGTACTTTAAACTAATGAACCGCAGCGATTGGTAATACTTTCCGGTACAGGCGGTGCCCATTCTTTAGAGTCGGCAAAGCAAAGGTCCAAGAAGTGTTTCTGAACAAAAACTTTGTGATCTCTGTTTGGACGTCACCAGTGAGAAGAATTTTCAAAGCTCACCACATTTTCGACATGCTTATAAAATTCGCGAATCAATATGAAAAACGCGGCGAAAAAAAATCCGTGGCGTCGAACATAAAAACCGATCACTTACGGGCAAACGAAACCCTCGCAGGTATTAATGAGAAATACAAGGCCCGAATTGAGAGACTCGAAGAGAAAGTAGGTTGTCTGGAAGCCGAAAATGAAGAATTAATGGGCCCCACAAAAAAATATGGATAATTCTGACAAACAAGGGGTAACGATGCTGTACATCAGGTATGATGCTACCACAAGCATGGTAGAGAAAAATATGGAGAATCAACAACAAACTTTTTCCGCACACTTAATCGTGGCGAGAAAATGGTGGAGATCACCACCAAACTAAACGCTTTGCTCACGAAATCCAACTTGCACAAACGAGAAACTCGCAGCCATTTGCGTGAAATTCAATCTTGTCCGCAACGAACGAACTGGAGCGGAGGGGATGATTCTCAAGTTCAAATCCATCGACAACTGCACCAAAATTTTGACGGAGCTCTTTTGAAACGACAGATGGCGGAACGAAAAAGACAGAACCTGACGATCACTATGGGAAGTTCAGCGAGAAGAACGCCGAAATCGCTCGCCTACAAAACAACGCTTTCGAAGCTTGCGTGAAGCGAAACAGCGAGAAAAGCAAAAATGAAAACGGACGAGGCGATGTTGGGGCGGGGCATAGGCGAGGAACAAAAATTTTGCGGCGGGAGATCGACCGCTCCGTCAGACGAACAAAGAGCGACTCACGAACGAGAGGAAGATGAAGCGACTCCTAAAACGAGAAGTACTTGGAAGTCGACCAAGGCACGATACTGAAGGCGCAGCGGGACGAACTAGAGCGCACCTGAACGGACAGAAACCGAAAGTTACAATTGGCGGAAAGACTCGAAGGCGAGTATGTTGGGTTGTGGACGAAGCGCAGAAGCAGGCAGGTCCAACTAGACGTGGCACTGCCGTGCACTTCAAAAGAGGAAAATGGCGGTTGAAATGAGATTTTTGACACGACTAATTTGTTGAAATAGGTGTTTGAAAACTGAAAATTCTAAGTTCAAGGAAATTTGCCGGGGCTGATGGAGAGTCTTAAATCAGGCGGCATTTGATTATACAAATTTTAAGATAAAGATTCTTTGATGCTTTTAACTAAACGTTAGGTCATTCGAATTTGAAAATTTGTATACAAAACATGATAGATAAGGACGGTATGAATAGATAGCCAGGTATCAATCACTTGGGTGGTGAAATAAATATGAAAATTCGTGTGCAGTGCTTGAGAGGAATATTTTTAAAACAAATTTTTCTTTTTATCTTTGAAATCGAATTAAATTTTATTTTTTTTTTTTTTTGTCCGCTTCACTTTAGTCCCTCGAGGTTTTAATTCCAATTCCTTTTATTCCTCTCCACTTTTTTAGATGTCCCAAAAAAAAACCTAAAGAATCTTTAGTCTTCCAAGGGAGAATTTTATTTCTAATTGAAACATTGAACAATAAGTAATTTCTAATATTATTGTGACAATACAGCTTTACGATTTTTCCCCTTTTGAAGTTTGATAATCTGTATTTTACAAATAGATAGAAAAATTTATGTATAATTAACTTTTTTTTGGTTCGTTTGGGTACTTTTGGAAAACTCCCGACGAAAATTTATTTGAAAAACGTAATCTTACCTTTTTTTATAGAACACAATTTTTCTGGTACTGAATTTCTCATTTGGTACTAAAAATAGAAAAAAAAACTAATTTAAGTAGCCAAAAAAAAAAAAAAAACTGAGAAAAAAAAGTAGCCAAAACAGTTGGCAAAACTTGGGTGTAATACGTAGACCAGAGGTCAACTTAAAAGGTAAGGTGTTTGCTTTTCCTTTGATGATTCAATTTAATTTTTTTTATGAGAGAGGTAATTGAATTCCATGAATCCTACCAAACAGGACTAACTATCTTCAAAAATCATTTATTCAACTAAAAATCCCCAACAAACAAAAAAAAATTGGTTATACTGTAGAGGTGATCTTGGTTCAACTTAACGAAACTATGTCCAACGTTTAAACCCTAATTTTAATGTAGATAACGAACTCTGGTTGGAAAGAAGCACCCCCCCTTCTGCATAGGAAATACAAACAGTGCCTCAATAGAAAATGGCGTACACCATGCAATAACTATGTTCTCCGCCATTTTCTATTGAGGAAGTGCTTACATAAAATGACCAGGCTCCATGGGAGGTCTTCACTATTTTTTTTTTAAATCTAGACTTAAATTAAAAAAATAAGTACATAATTATAATTATATAAATGTGAACTGAATTTTATAACTTCTTTTTATTTCCTTATCCCATGAAAGGAAAGTAAGGAATCATAAGGAGGTAAAAAAGGGAAATTTAATAATTTATTCTTGTGAAAAATAAAACAATTTTGGTTTTTTAAAAACCTATTCCTATCAATTTAAGGGAAAAGCTCGGTAATTAAAAACCCAGTTTTCTCCAGTAGGAATTTCAACTTTTATCTTTGAAATTCATCTTAATCATAATGAAAATAAATAAACCTAAAACTTCAAATAAAAAAAGAGTAAATGAAAAAAAAAAAAACATTTTCTTTGATGTGAAGTTGCTTTCAGGGAAAATCATTATGGCGCAGTCATTTTGTTATGAATATTTTGAAACTTACTAATCCTTTTTCAAATACTTGTGCGACATTTTTTACTGAACCAGTATTACTTTCCCAGTGCTTTCTGCAGGAAAGAGGTTTAAATTGCATATAAATTATTAAAAGTAGTTTAATTTTTTATTTTTATTTCAAACAGCTGTATTACAGCTAAAGAAATAAAAAAAAAAAAATCCCTCCTGTTGGATATATTATTTTAATCCCTAAATTCTTTACACAAAGTTTTTTATATCCCCAAATATCTTCCTTGCCTTCATCCCATTTTTGCTTATGTTGCTTTTGGGTCGGCATTGTTCAACCTCATCCTTTATCCTCCCATGTGGGATATTATTTAATTTTTTTCCCTTACCCCCAAAAAAAATTCAAACCCAATTTTTTTAAAAAAGAGCGTGAATTATTGTAAGTACACTTTGCTTTGCTACTTTTTTTTTATTCTTCATGCTATTGTATTATTATTTTTTTACTCTCCATGAAAATAGCAATCTGACATTAAACACAACCCCACAATCATTGCGAAATAAGCTTCATAGAGTTAAAAAAGGGAGATGGTAGGGATTGTGAGAGTGAGATTGCTTTATGAAAGGGACCATTCTTGCTGGTTATTTTGTTATTTTTATTTTGATAAATTGGTGTCGCATTTTGAAAAAAAAAACGGATGACCTACCAAACCCCTACGGAAAGCTTTCTAAATTATTTTTTTTTCTTTTTTTCCATTAAAGGCGCTTTAACTTGTTTTTTGCAGGTCGTTCTTCAGCTAAAATTTCATATTTAATGGATTAAACGTTCGTCACACTGCAAATCGGTGGGCCGTTCTCGTGAACAAATTTAATAGCTATGGGTGAACGTGTATGTCATATTCTCTATTCTTTTATTTTTATTATTGATGTTACTCATTAAATTTTTCATGTATTTTAAAATTCCGCGATCTAAAGAAAGCTTCTTTTGAAAATGCACTTTTTAATAAAAACTGTACCTCTTAAGTTTATAAATCAGATGTTCCCATTTCTTGAAGACCAATAGGTAGATAAATCTGGGATTATCTTAAATTTTTACGCTAAAATGGGACTTCATAAAAAAAAAAACTAATAAAATAATAACTATTCTAAGTGAATTTGTCTCACAAAAAATTATTCTTCAAATGGGAAATGCGAGAATAGGAAACGAAGTTATTCTAAATTTTAAAATTGAAATTGTTAAAAGCACATAAAAAGGGGCTAACTGTGGAAAAAAAATCTTTTTTTTTAATTAATGAAAATTTGGAATTTTTGCTGTAGAAAACAAATCTTTTTGATATTGTTTTTCCATTTTTGAAAATTTATAAATATGGTAGACAGGTCTTCCAATGTGTAAGTAAAAAATTTTAGAAAGGTTTTGTACTTGGTAAATAATTAAGAATTTTGTTAAATTTAAATTTAATGCTTGTCTCGAGAAACGATTATGTTACAATAATAATCTGAGGGGGGGCTTGTAAATTTTATTTATTTTACTGTAGAGGCTTTGGCTGTGTTGTACCTGCCCATCCTGTAGTATAACTCCCCTCTGATGGGCGAGAATAACACAAAACTTCCCATTTAGGTGTGGGTCAACACAAGTACCGGAAGGTATCCCTTACAAACAACTGTAACCAAATTTTGAACACAATTTTTTGTTCGGGCGGGGGTTTGAACCCGGGACCTTCCGCAGGCAAGCGAGTGCTTAACCACTGATATTCGGCGCTTTTTTCATGCTATACTTCATAGTAATACACTGTAATAGATAGCTTCAATTATTTTTAGATTTTTTTTTTATACAGACCCTATCATGAAAATTTTCCCATTTTTTTTTTTTTTTTTTTTTTTTTGTTATGTATTTATAAACCCCCCTCAGTCATTCATTTCAAGTAAAACCTAAATTTGCGTCACAGAGGTATTGCAAAAAGTCTATTAATTTCGCCCTTCATTTTTTTTTTTTTAATTTATTTCGAACTTCTTTTAAATGTATTCTTGGGCTGCTCTAAGGCTCCCCAGAAAAAAACTCTATTCAATCCTTTTGAAACCAAACTTCCCTTCTCTTTGGCTAGCATAGCACAGAATTCAGCTAAAGCAAACCAACTTCTTAGTACCTACTGTTGTTTAGAAGACAAAAAAAAACAATTATTAATATTATCAGTTCTGCTGGTAGGTTTTAGATTGAAGCGTTGGCTGTCATCCCAACGAATGTACTATTGTCTGTCCTAGTAGCTCAGTGGTAAAGGCGGCACTCTGTAAACCAGAGATCCAGAGGTCGTGGGTTCGAAACTCAGCCGGGACATGACCTCCCATTTGGGATTTTTACCACATAATAATTTCGTCTGGGCTTACAGGGAATATTGGGACTTAAAAGTCCTAATAGGGCGTATTAATAAGGCGATATTATTTTTTGTTTGTTATTTATTAAATAGGACATGTATTTTACAAGTAATTATAAAAAAAAAAAAATACAAAATTTGAACAATATAAACAAATTTTTCCGCCCTACCCATGCTGGGTGAGCTAAAGTATGGTACAATTCCCAACGAAGGGGGTAAAACCCCCTTTCCCCAAATCCGGGAAACGATAAAACAAATAGAATCGTTGGGCGTTAGGAAGAGCATCCAACCGTAAAAAGTCCCAAAAAAACCAACCACCCTCAACCATGAAGTTGAACAACGTCGACCTTCTTAAGCGGGATAAACAGAGTAAAAGAAATAAAAAAGAAAAGATCGATGAAATGTATTTCTAGGAAGTAAAAAAAAATTTATCTCACAACCTTTAACGAAATAGATGACGGGCCGACTGCTCACATTAGGGATACAATTTAATTTTAGAAAATTAGGACTTAAAAAAAAAGACAACCAAAAACAAAATGCTCATTTTCTGTACTTTTTTTTTTTTCGACTAAAGAAAACCAAATTAATCTACTTTACCTTAGTAAAAAAAAAAACTTACAACCTTTATAAATTAACTGAATAAAAAATAGACTATGAACATGCTTCTGAATGTGAAATGAAATGTTGTGCTTTTTTCTGCTCGATGTTTTGAACTTCCACAGGATAGAACCTACGAGCCACATTGACCTCACCCAGCCTGATTGGGCCGGGCGATAGCCAGGCTATTTCCCGCAGAGCGCAACAAAGCGTTCCGGGACGTTTCATTCTCCTTTCTTTTTTTAGAATCAGAATTGATTGAATCTACTGATTGAAACACTGCCAGCCTCCGTGGCGTAATGGTGTGACTACTGCCCGTAGTCCAGAGATCCCGAGTTCGATCCCCGGTTGGAGCAGACTTTTCGAAGAAAAATTCTGT
Organism: Bactericera cockerelli; assembly: GCA_024516035.1. Classification (NCBI taxonomy): domain Eukaryota; kingdom Metazoa; phylum Arthropoda; class Insecta; order Hemiptera; family Triozidae; genus Bactericera; species Bactericera cockerelli. Next base: position 19,007,343 of record CM044966.1, read on the forward strand.
TCCCACCAAACCGTGAGGCGGCATTTCCGGCCCTACCCAGGCTGGGTGAGGTTAATGTGGGTAGCTGGTACGATTCCCAGCGAGTGGAGGGTAAAACCCCCGTCCTGTCTTCCTCAAGTTAGGACTTTAAAACCAAAATAGAATCAATGGACAGTAAAGGAGCCTAGACATTGGATTCTGAACGTCCAATAATTCTCTCACCACCGTGATTTAGATATCTGTCCCTATCTCACGGACACGGAATTATTATTGTTATTATTATTGAAACAATGTTCCTCAACACTATGGTAGTCAAGTGCACTGGTAAAGAAGTTAAAGCGCAGACTGGTAATCGAGGTAGCGTAGGGATCCGTTGGTTCGAATCCCACCAGTGCATGAATTTTTCCTCATTTATTTGAGTTTGTTCCCATAATAATAAGACCCTGAAGGTTAGGTGGTAGAAAATGCTTTGAGCATTAACCTCGCCTGGTGGTTACCTTCCACTAAAGAGTGTTTTTATTACTATGCAACACTCCCCATTAAAAAAAAAAAAATATGCACTGACTGAAACAATGTTTTTGCAACACTTCCGTAAAAAAAAAATGTTTTCTTCACAATCTTTACATAAAGACTTTAATATTGAAAACAAAAGCCAAAGCACAATTCTCAGACTTTTAACAACATCATAGAACCCAAAAAATATCATAATTCGTCTTGATACAAGGAGGGGCCAATTGGGTTTTTCTAAAGACAATGAGGCTGTTTTTTAATTGCTAAATCTCATTTTTTTCTTTTTACTTTCCATGTCCTATAGAAAGGAAAGTAATGGAATCACCCAAAATTTTGATAGTCAGTTTTTCACATTTTTAATAAAGTGAAAAAAATGTGTGCTTAATGGGAAGCTTGGTAAACAATCAAACAATCGTCAATTGTCACTCACCCAACTACGGAAGTGTATGACTTGCTGATGGTCAAAAAAAGATAAAATTTTGATGGTCAGTTTTCACATTTTTAATAAAGTGAAACAAAATGTTGTGCTTAATGGGAGGAAAGGTTTTTAAAACACATCGACCATGGAATGAGAAAGGGGCGTAAGTAACAAAAAATGGATTTTCATTTTATTCCATACAACAACTTGTTCAAGTGGGTTCTTTGGTTTCAAATACCAGCAAAAGAACTTTTTTTCGAATCAGATAGAGTATGGAAGGATCAAAATACAGCAAAATTATAAAAGGCAGGAACAAAAAGAAATTGTTTTTTTTTTTTTTCTTTTTGCTCTCCTGAAAATTTTGAAAATATCACTTACGCCCCTTTCTCATTCCATGGTCGACATGCAAATATCATCAATCGTCACTCACCCAACTGAGCTACGGAAGTGTAAGACTCGCAGTCCCACAGGAATTGTCCGGCTTGCACAGCTCCGAGTGCCAGATGCGCTTGGTGAGAAACTCAATGGTCTGGGGTCCGGAGCGGTTCTCCTGTACGTGAACTGTTGCAATCTGGGAGGAGATGGAAAACAATAATCAGAAGAAGAAAAAAGTAATAATAATATTGCCTTATTTCTGCCTGATTAGGACTATTGGGTGGAAGAGATTGCCAAAGGCAATAACCCCCCCTTTAGTTAGGACATACATTACCTAAGTATATATTTATTTATTTTTTCTTCTATTATATTGTATTTTATTTTGTAATTATTTGTGTTGTATATAATAAAGTCCCATTAAGAAATTGTAAATAAATAAATAAAAAATTAAAGGCCCTTATTCCAGCAGTAAGCTCAAGACAAATTATTATGTGGTAAAAAATCACAATGGGAGGATAACTTGTCATGTCCCGGCTAGGTTTCAAACCCACAAACTCTGAAATCTTTGGATTCACAGAGTGCTGCCTTTACCACTGAGCTACCGGGACAGAAAAAAACACAAACTCTAATCTATAGAGAAGCGGACGAAGGGGTTTGCGGTAAACTCCGATGGCAGAGGAGAAACGCTTGCATACGAGTCTGCAACCATTGGGACTTTTCATCTTAACTATTCAAGGTCTAAAACTTAACTGACCAAATTTTGTATTGTGCGCATGACACATACTTTTTCTCTTCTCTCTTTTTAAATTTTTTTGGTTATGTGCCAGAGCAAAGACATGAAAATGTCAATTTAATATTTCGTTACATAATTTCGTTACATAATTTCGTCACATAATTTCGTTACATAATTTCGTTACACAATTTCGTCACTTAAATTTCGTTACATAATTTTGGTTATGTGCCAGAGCAAAGACATGAAAATGTCAATTTAATATTTCGTTACATAATTTCGTCCATAATTTCGTTACATAATTTCGTTACACAATTTCGTTACATAATTTCGTTACATAATTTTGGTTATGTGCCAGAGCAAAGACATGAAAATGTCCAAAAGAGTTATCATATGAGTATTTGGGTGAAATTATTATACAAATTAATAACTTGAGTCATTGCTTAGCATCAGTTTTCCCTATCTTAAGGGGGAATTAATAGACGTTTTTCTAATACCTCTGTGGCTTCAGTCACTGATTGCGTACTGTGTAAGATAAGGAAACTGACGCTTAGCAATGACTTGTGATATAGAATTTGTTTATTAATTTTGCCCTTAGACAGTATGCAATCCAAGACTTGGCGCAACAAGGTATTACAAAAATGTCTATTAAATTTCACCCTATGTGTTACTCAAACTCACTTTACATTTTGTTTTTCTTAAATGGGACTAAAGAAACAAAACGAGTTTTATACCAATAATTAAACTTACACTGTGACCCCCCATTCTTCAACGTGAGATCAAAATATCCAAGGCACAAGATTGAAACAATAATAAATTATGTCTCCTATAAATATAGAGTGAATAAGCAGTCAGTTGTCCTGATGTACATGCTCTTCAAATTGAGGTTTCTGAAAACAAACATTGTACAATAAACAAATATATTGATTGAAGAAATATAATTAATAAAAATTATAAATCAATAGTACTTGTATATAAGTCAAAAGTTTCTTTATTCTGCTCACCATGTTGAGAGAGATAACATATTAAAACAAAATTTAATAAGAATAAACTTCTCCTAAAATTGATTTTTTGGGACAGATTATAAAAAACAGAATAAAGTTATTACAAGCCTTAATTTTTTCCCTCAACCTTCATGCTGGGCTATATTTTAAAAAAGGCAATTGTGCCCTGGAAACACTTTTGCATTAATTCAAGGTACCTTTAACTTTACATGCATGCCATTCCACAAATGGAAAAATTTGAGCAGAATTTTCTGCTCTGGCCGGGATTTGAACCGGCAATCTCCTAGTCAGCAGCCAAAACTCTTAAACACTGAGCCAAGGCAGGGGAGGTAGTGGCTTGACCTCCTCCATGCTGGGCTATAGAGTGTTGTAACAATTACAACAAAAAATATTATATTGTTTTTTAGCCAGCTTGGCACTTTGAAATACACCAGTAGCCCTTCCAGAAACACTATCCACTCTTAAATTCCACAAATGCACAAATCAGAGTGCATTGTGTGACAGTTGCAACGGAGATTATGAGAGTATTTCTAGAATGGGCTACAGTTCTTATTCTGTCACTAATTTTAAGAAACATTTAGAGAGGACAGCCTAACCATGCTGGCTGAGGTATCAAGGGAAGCTGGTTTGTAAGATTTCAGCAAATGGAGGGTCACCATCTTGATATGACCATAGAACTTATTGATGTTAAATCCAAAACATAACATTACAATTTTTTCTTTTAATTTTGTTTTTAAAGTCACTTTTAACTGGTTCCTTTTAACATATCACAAAGGGGGTATTACCCTCCATTTTCAGGAAACTTAACAACTTGCTATCCACATTAACCTCACCCAGCCTGGGTTGAGCCAGAATGCCAGCATCACTGGACGTTGCTTGACTTTGGTGATCCTTCAAGAACCAGTGCATCAACGAGCCATTGACGCTGGCTTACATTACATTTTTGAATAGGTAGTTACTTACTTATGTTCTGAAATAGAAATATGAGAAAATATTCTCAACAATGATTCGAAATGCAGCTGTGGGTTCCAGGGACTGGTAAGGAAGACGAAAATTATTGCTGGATGAACTGAAGGAGACTTATTCTTTATACTTTTTTAAACTTAGGACATGACTTTTCTAAACTAAACTATTATTATTTATACTTCTTAATCTTGATGATCTCCTGTGCAAGAAACTTTATCCTGGTCTGAGAAAAGTAGTTCAAAAGACAAAAGTTTAAAAAGCCGCCGGTTTTTTTAATTTTCCCAATGTTTTTTTCTTTCAATTTATATTTTTTTAAACATTTGGCGCGTATGAAATTTGTTTACTTTTTTATCTGTGTACATCAGCACAGAACCCAAACGGTAAACAGATTTCTCGAAAACTGATTGGCTCAAATACTGCATCATTCAGAGCAAAAGTATTGCTTGTAGCCTTTTCATTGGTCTAAATAATGATAACTTCATTCATAAAGCAAGTGATCAACCAATCAGAGCACTTCTGGTGTAAACAAACAAAGCTACAAAACAACAAAAAACAGAAAATTGATAAGGAAAAACACTACAGCCCTACAATTTTTCCATTTTCCATCAAGAATTCTGCATTTTTCTCTCCAATTTTTCAAGGTTTTCCGCATCATGTATTAAACTAATTAATTGCTTGTGCCTAACATGAACTATTTCAAGAAGTTCCCCATTGCAGTGTCCTAGGAACATCAAAGAGAAATTCTTGTCTACACCCTTTTAGAAATTAATTTGTAAGTACCTAAAATTGATAAGAGAGTTCTGTTCTTTTTACGTCTTTACGCGCTGTTGTTATTCTACCTTACTGATAAGTTTTCTGTTATCATTATTCTCAAGTGTTAAAAACACTCACTACTAGGTACCACTAGTTCTAATTTAAAACCTCTGGCTTTTCATTATTCATTGGATCCATCTGTCAAACAAAGAAGGTACCTATTGTATTGAAATTTGCTGTCTATTCAGAAGAAAAAATATTACATCAGAAAATAATGAAATGCTACAAGTATGAGTATATTTCAAACAAGAATAATTTAATAGTCCAAAAAAGGGGCATAAATGCTTTCTCTGTTTAAAAAAGTATTTGAAATTGTTGAATCAAAAATGTTCTAGCTGCCTTGTGGCTTGGCCTGTGGTACAATGATTGACAAATGGCCATTTTAAGTGAAAGAAAAAATATTATTGGTAGTTACATATGATTAATACATTTATGTAACTACCCAGTAATGGGTCATTTGAGACTTTAGAGCTTTACCATCCATTTCCTTTATACTTTCAAGCCAATATCAATATAACCAGCCACGCACATTAAGTTGAGCTGGTATTAACCAGGATCTAAAGATTTTGAATTTAGCCCACATGTATTGCACATGAATGATCATCCATCTAATTCCTAATGTCACTGGATGGTTTACTTACTTTTATTTTAATTATCTGACCTGGTTGCAGGGTTTTCAGTAAAACCCTTACAATTAACACTGCAACCTACCCCTTAAACAAAAAGGTGTCTCTGATCTACTAACTCCGATATAGTAGTCTCGGAGATTGATACGAGAGAGTAAAAACAGCGTGCTCGGAAACATCTTTCTCTGGAGTACTACGAGAGAGTAAAAAAAAGCGTGCTCGGAAACATCTTTCTCTGGGAGTACTGGGGGAATGGATAGAAACTCTCCCGGAGAATGTTTAACCAACTTACTCGGAACCTATCCCGGATCTATGCCCGAGCTAACTCGGACAAGATCCAAGCTAACTCCAAGCTAACGTCCCGAGTACATGGTCTCGGAACGGTCTCCGAACGAGATCCAATACCCTGTGGCAACACCGCAATGCGCCTGGCTTCCATATCTTAAGAGCGTGCACGCATTTTGTTTTTAATTTTTAAAGTTCTTTGTTTTATGCGACGTTAAACATAAATTAAAAAAAAATCTCTGTAGGTAAATGTTGTAATCTTTTTAAAAGTCGTAAGTTGTTTTATCATATCATAATAGGTGTAATGTGTAATCTTTTTATAGTTTCTTCTTTTGCAAAGTGTTTGGTTTCACAGACATACCCTTGTGTTAGTATCTATGATTGCAATCATAGATACTACTACTAAAATAATTTGATCTATCGAGGAAATCCACATGATATTTTCCACCTGTTTACATGTATTGTGCATCCAATCCAACATAGCTTCAACCTGAAGAAACCTATTGAAGCTGCCTCCCTCCTCAAACATATTGAACCAAGTCCAACAAGTGACTCTTCTAAAGTTCCTACATCATAGTTTTAGAGGTGTAACTAAAAAGAAATTTTTCTCTACTTTAAAAAGTTTACTGTTCTAAAGTGTACCAATTTCCATGCATTAATCATAAGTGAGTTTTACACTCCCAATTAGTGGGGTAAGCAATATCTAAACAATATCTTACATTTTACATTGTTTTATAGTCAAACCAGGATATGTATGTGGAAATGCTGGAGATTAAACCTGTTTCCAGATATTCCACTTAATCAGAATCACACTCTTGACAGGTGTCTGACTGGGGGATTTTAACAGGGAAAAGACCAGTGTTTTGCTAGACAACTATGAACAGAGAACTGACTAGCTAAAGGCTTTTTAATAGGTTCACATTATTGAAGATTTGACTATACTGTTCCATAATCAATAGATCCTGTGTTCAATTCACAGTTTTTTTTTCTTTCAAACAGCAATTCTGTTCCCTTTAAAAATGAGGCATTTCTAGCCCTTATCAGGCTAAGTGAGGTTAATGTGGGTAGCTGGGACTATTCCCAGTAAATTCAGTATACAACCCCCATTTTTATTTTAAATAAATAAATCTGTTTCTCCGAAAATGTGAGGCTGGTATATCTAGCCCTACTCAGGCTGAGTGAGGTGAATGTGGGTATCTGGTACTGTTCCCATTAAATTCAGAATGAAATTCCCATCCTCACTATCTCAAATCAGGACAGGGGGTTTTTCATGAACCAGTTATAACATATAAAAAAAATATTGTAAGTTTAGAAGAAGTTTAAGTGTTGCAAAATTTAGACAGTTTTTTTACTTGTATAAGTACATTTTTTACTATAATGTGTACATTAATTTTAATTTTTAAAACAGTAGCTTGTATTATTCAAGATTTGACTACTCCCCGTAATCTAAAGATTTTGGTTCATTTTTGTTGTTTGTGAAACAGATAATTCTCCTTCTTTAGAAAATAAGAGGCTGACATGTGTATACACAGCCTTTATCAGGCTGGGTGAGGTTATGTGGCTACCTGGTACTATTCCCAGTAAATTCAGAATAAAATGGCCCAACCCAGGCTCGGTGAGCTTAATGTGGGTAACAGGTTTGTGAGTTTCCTGCAAATGAGGGTAAAACCTCGGTCATGATATGACTATGCAATTGAGGTTAAACCCACTTTAATCAAACAAAAAAAAAATCTGGAAGACTGTTCTTTTTTTTATGAATGCCATATTATAGTCAAAATTCTCTCTGGGTTCTATTTCCTAATTTCATCTCTAATAATCTCAACTTCTGTTCTGGTAGTCTTTGTCTTCGGGCAGCCTGTGCTGGGCAGGAAGATGGCATTTCAGCACATCTCTCTCTTAATTACCTATATGTATAATAGATTTAGATTAATTAAGTCCACTTGGCTTAATTTATCTGCTGTTTTCTATGTATTATATTCTGTTTGTTTCATGTTTTTGTTTGTTACATATTTTGCTTTTAATTCTTTTCCCATGAAAATGGAAAAATATAAAACTGAAAACCACAAATGTCTTCTTATTTATTAATGTTAGCATTTCATCAACAGCTTTTCATCATTGTAGAACCAAATTGCCTTGAAATAGTATATTTTTCATCAAATCCAAATTAATTTTAAAAATTTCCTGTGAAATCACAATTTTCAATTTTTTCGGGCAATGGCGGTGGAGATGAAATTCAATAGGGAGCCCCTTAATTATTAAGTAGGTATTCAATTTCCAAAACCTTGTAAAAATAAGCTTAATAAAATGCTCAGGGGGAGGAAATAGTAAGTTTATAAAAGTGTTTCTAAATGTTAAGCCTTGTCAAAATAAGCTTTATAAAATGTTTGAATCTTGTCAAAATAAGTGTTTTTAAAATCTTTTAAACACTTTCTGTGCCGTCTGGGTAGTCTGCTGTGACTAAAGATAGAGATACTTTTAAGATGTGAACTTATGTGATACTTTTATTTTCATGTCAATTTTTTTTCTAATGTTTCTAAATTGATTGCATAAATATTTTGGGAACCTTAGATCCTTGGGTCAAATAAGCAGGATTATCTCTATCAACTAGGGGTCAGAAATGGACCCTAACTGATTTAGAACTGACTTAAACTCGAAAAATTAATATTAAAAATTGAATTCGATCCTATGTCCTAACATATTCCTAACTAAAGGGCGGGGTTATTGGTTATTGCCTATGGCAATCTCTTTTTCCAATTGTTTCTAGTCTCTATTGGGATTTTTCATTCTTTAAGGTGTATTCTTCTTTTATTTTTGTTTTTTTTTCTTAATTATTTTATTTAAATTTCACAATAAAAAAAATGTTCTATTATAAAAATGTATCGTATTATTTTTAGGTGGTTTTACAGCTAAAATTCCCAGGGTATTTAAAACGGTCTGTGGTCTAGAAGAGACAGTCCCGAGAATGTTTCGGAGACGGTTCCGAGAAGGCTCGGAGACAGTCCCCGAGAATGTTCTCGGAGACGGTTCCGAGAAGGCTCGGAGACGGTCCCCGGAATGATCTCGGAGACAGTTCCCGAGACCGATCTTGGAGCAATCTCGAGCACCACAATCGACGCTACGGTGCGGACGTAGACTGTCCCGGAGCAGTCTCCGAATGGTCTCCTAGGTGTTCCGATATCATTTTTTGGGATCCGAGACAGGACGATACAATCTCGTTCCTAGATCTCGGAGATGGTTCCGAGACTGTTTTTTGTTTAAGGGGTAATTAGATCTATTGTGACTAGTTGATTCTATTTGGTTTTAACGTCCTGATTGAATAAATATTCAGGATGGGTGGTTTTACCCTCCATTTGCTGGGAATCGTACCAGCTACCCACATTAACGAGCCCGGGAGGGCTGAAAAATGCCAGCCTCACATGTTTGGGGACAGAATATTCTTCTAAAAGTCTGCTCCAACTGGGAGTCAAGCTCGAGACCTCCGGACTTTGGGGCAAGTAGTCATAACCATTAGCCATGGAAGCTGGTAATACTTGCTTAGCATCAGTGACAGAACAATAAATGGTGTAAATAAGTCCATGCAGCCGCTGGTTAAACACTTGGACAACCACAATGTTTAGTGAGTTCTCATATGTAGGGGCAATAGTTATTCTGTTCTATTCACCCATGACACATGTAGTCCATTCTGTATAGACATGCATGTACCCCCCAATTTGGTACACCCAATTATTCAAGTGTTGAATCAGGAAAATTTATGCACATTAACAGTCTGTCCCGGTAGGTCAGTGGTAAAGGCAACACTCTGTGAATCCAGAGAATCCGAGGGTGGGTTTGAGACCCAGCCGGAACATGACAAGTTATCCTGCCATTTTTGGGATTTTACCACAAATTATATGTTTGGGCTTACTGCTGGAATAATGGGATTTAAATAGTCTAATCGGCAGTATAAAGAAGGTGAATTATAATTATTATTAACAATAATAGTTTTTTTTGTATCCACATATAATAATATTCTTGTATTTTTACAGTACGACACCCAAACACAACTATAGTGAACTCAAAACACAAGGATGGATCGGGAAAAAAAGTGAGAATTTAAATTTTTGTGGTAAAATCCCCAATCAGAATTTTCCCCCCCCCAAACTTTTTTCCCCCAAACCCCAGAATGGTCTTGGAGTTTTTAAAAAAGAAAGGATTTTGCACCTTTTTCCAACCCAACCCGGTAGGGTTTAAATTTTTTAAAAAATTTTAAATTGTTTTTTTTCTTTTTTTTTTTATTCCACAAATTATAAATTTGGGTTTTTGAGCACCACGTAGTTCAAGGGGGGGAAGGGATTAAGGGGTTTCCCCCCTTTTCTTTCAGAAAAAATTTTAAAATAAAAAAAAAAATTTTTTTGGGAACAGATAAAAAAAAAAGGGGAAAAACCTTAGGGGAAAAATTTTCTTGTGATTTAAAACTAACAAATTTCAAAAAAAATTTTTTTTTTTGTGGGTTTTTATTCCTTTTTTAAAAAAAAATTTCTTTTTCCTCCATGGCCAACTTGTTTTTAATTTTTTGGAGGAAAATATTTTTAAAAAAACCCCTTCAAAAATTTTAAAAATAAAAAAATTTTTCCGTAAAGGCAGGGCCCCCCAAAATCTTAATTCGGCTACGTTGTGCTCCACCCATAATCTATTTTTTTTTGTTGGTGCCAATTTCCTTTTCTGTTTTTTTGGGTTTTAAAGGGGAAAAGGCAAAATTTTATCGGGGGGGAAAAAGTATGGGGCAAATTTTGGAAACACGTTGAAAAAGGGGGAGGGAAAAGCAAAAAAAAAAAAAATTTTTTAAAAAGACAAAAAAATGTAAAAGGGGATTTTTTTAAGAAATTCAAAAAAAAACACAAAAAAAAATTTTTCAAAAAATTTAAAAAAAAAAAAAAAAAAAAAAAAAAAAAAAAAAAAAAAACCCAAAAAAAAAAATTTTTTTTTTCCCCCCCCCAAAAAAAAAAAAAAAAAAAAAAAAACCCCAAAAAAAAAAAAAAAAAAAAAAAAAAAAAAAAAAAAAAAAAAAAACCCCCCCCTTTTAAAAAAAAAAAAAAATTTAAAAAAAAAAAAAAAAAAACCCTTTTTTTTAAAAAAAAAAAAAAAAAAAAAAAAAAAACTTGTACCCCCAAAAAAAAAACCCCCAACCCAAAAAAACAAAAACCCCCCAAAAAAAAAAAAAAAAAAAAATAAACAAAAAAAAAAAAAACCCCAAAAAAAAAAAAAAAAAAAACGCAACCCGCCTTACAAGTACCACCCCCCCTCCCTCCCCGGCCCCCTCCCCCTCCCCCAACCCCTCCCCCCCCCCCCGACCCACGCCTCTCCCCCCGGGGGCCCCCCCTTTTTTTTCAACCCAGGCGCCGCCGCCCCCCCGTTCGCCCCCGCCTATACAACCCCCCCCGGGGCCCACCACACCGTTTAGCCCCCCTTTTTTCAACCCCCTGGCGCCCCCCACCCAAAGTCAAAAACCCCCCAACACACTCACAAAAAAATCCACCCGGGGGCGTATTTTTTTGGGGATACAGCCCGGCACTTGGGACGGGAAAGGGGGGGGAAACCCGAAAAGATAATAGTCTGCCCCGGGGTGCTCAGGGAAAAATCCCGGCATCTGGGGAATCCAGGGGTTTTCCCGTGGGGGGGGTTCAAAAACCCACCCGGGAGTGCCCAGTTTTTTCCCCATTTTGTAGTTATTCAAAATTTTTTTTTTAAAAAATTTTTTTTATAGAAAAAAAAAGAAAGTTTTGAAAAAAAAAAATATCAAGACTCTTTTGTTTTAAAAAATAAAAAAATTTGTGTTTTTTTTTTTTATAAAAAATTTAGTGGGTAGCGCAGAATTTTTTAGGATTTTTCCCCCCTTTTTTTTAAAACCCTTTTAATTTTTTTTGCGGGAAATTCCCCCCATGGTCGCTGCTCCCCATTAAAGCAGCTACTCATTTTTCCTCAGAGGTTTGAGTGGACCCCGAACACCCAAGTACCCGAGGGGGAAAAAAAAAATGCCCCCGGGGATCGAACCCGGGGCCCCCCTGCTGGGAATGCCTAGCGCGCCCAACCAACCCCGGCCAGGGGGACAAAGAGAAAATTTTATAATGTTCAAATAATGTTAAAAATTTTGGGGGGGGAAAAAGTGTCAAAAAATATTTTATAAAGAGGCTATTTTTCCCTTTGAAATGTAAATTTTTTTTGAATATATTCTTAAGGGGGAGGTTTTTTTTCCCTTAAAGGGGAAAAGGTTATTTGACCTGAAAATGTCTTATCCGGGTTTTCCCCCCTGGTTTAAAATTTTTAAATCATGAGTACCACGGTGACTAGTCTTTTATTTAAAAAAGAATGATGAATATTTCCAGGTCGGCCATGCAACGGCGTCGTGAAATTTTCATGCAAACAGTACTGCACCTCATGATTGGGGGGGGCTCTCCCCCCTGGGACCCCCCCCCACCTTTTAAACAAGCCCCCCCTCCCCGGCCTCCCCCCCAGGAGCCCAATGTCAAAACCCAGTTTTAGAGGCCCCCCTAAAACCCCCCCCACCCCCCCGGCATTGCAGTTTTTTTTTATTTTTTTTTTAAAAAAAAAGTGTTTTCCGTTTTTTTTTTTCGTAGTATAAACGGGGGCTACTATAGACGTTGGGGGCTGGTTGTACCCCGCCCACCCCCTATTTTTGCCCCCCCTCTGAAGGGGGAGAGGTGACCAATTTTCCCTTTTTTTTGGGGGCAACACGGGTCACCGAAGGTTTCCCTTACAAACAACTTTAAACCCCAAAATTTTTAAATAAAAAATTTTTTTTTCGGCCCCCGGGGGGGGTTTGGCCCCCGGGGCCTTCCGCAGGGGAAGCGAGTTTCTTAACCACCCGGGCTATTTGTGCGCTCCTTTTTTGTTTTTAATCGTAGGTCCCAGGAACTCGGAAAAAGGGCCACAAAAATTTTCTGCCCTTTTTTCCAAAAAAAATTTTAATATATCGCCTTTTTTTTTAACAAAATTTAGTCATATAAAAAAAAAAAATAATTAAAAAAAAATGAGGCATCCCCGCTCCTTTCGAAAAGGAAAACTTCTTATTGTCTTTTGCCCCTTTTTTTTATTTAAATTTTTTTCCCCAACAACAAAAAAATTTAAAAATTTTTTTATTACTTACTCATTTTTTAAAGGGTTTTCCACCAATGTGGAAGATTCAGCTAAAAAATTTTTAAAAATTTAAAATTTTATTCATTCTTAAAAACCTACTTACTTACTTTGGTCTGATATTCTGTAGAATTTTCATTTTGCTCACTTTTGTGTTGCTTTTTTTCAAAAGCGGCAAAAGAAGGTGGGGACTGGTTTTACTGAGCCCCCGGGCTTGATCTTCTGTACCCTGCTTAAATTTTCCACTCTTGTGTTTTTTTTTTTCAGAAGCGGTGATAAAGGGCCCGGGGGGCGGGTTTGGGAAATTGGTTCTAATGAGCTCCCGGGCTCTGATTTAAATAAAAAGCTTAAAGTTGCCACTCTTGTGTTTTTTCTCTTTCAGAAGCGGCAGATGGGGGCCCCCTAGGGATTTGGTTGGTTTGGGTTTTCTAAAAGAGCTCCCGGGCTCTGATCCTGTAGAAATGCTTCATGTTGCTCACTCTTGTTTTTGTTTTTCTTTTAAAGAAGGGGAGTGAGGGCCCCTAGGGAGGCTGGATTTTTTAAAGACCCCCCGGGGCTCTAAATCTTCTGTAGCATGTTCATTTTTGCTATCTTTTGTTTTTCTCTTTAAAAAAGCGGCAGATGAGAGGCCTGGGGGGGGTTTTTGGTTGGTTCTAAAATGAGCTCCTGGTTTTGATCTTCTGTAGCATGTTATTTTGCTCACTTTTGGGTTGTTTTCTTTCAGAACGGCAGTGAGAGGCCAGGGGGGGGTTTTTTACATGAGTCCTGACCCTTTGATCTTCTTTTCATGTTTCATTTGCTCCTTTTGGGTTTTGTTTCTCTTTAAAAACGGCAGATAAGGGGGCCGGGGACTGGTTTGATTGGTTTACTGACCCCCCGGGGCCCCCTGATATTCTGTAGATGCTTATGTTGCTCACTCTTGTGTTGTTTCCTTTCAAAGGGGCAAAAAAAAGGGGCCGGGGGGATGGTTTTACATGAGCCCTGAGCTTTGATTTTCTGTAGAGTTTTTTATGTTGCTCCAATCTCACTCTTGTGTTGTTTTTTTTCAGAAGGGGCCCAGATAAAGGGCCCCTAGGGATGGTTTTACATGAGCTCCGGGTTTTTTGATTTCCCGTAGAAAAGCTTCTGGGGCTCACTCTTGTTTTTGTTTTTTTTTCAAAACCCGGCAGTGAGAGGCCTAGGACGGGTTGGATTGGTTCTACATGACCCCCCGGGGCTTGTTTTCTGTAGCATGCTTTTTTTGCTCACTTTTTGGGGTTGGTTCTTTTTCCCAAAAGGGGGGCAGATGAGGGGCCCGGGGGGGATTTGGTGGTTTGGTTTACATGAGTTCCCGGGTTGATCTTCTGTAGCTTTTTTTCATGTTGCTCCTCTTGTTTTTGTTTCTCTTCAAAAGGGGCAGAAAGGGGCCCGGGGGGACTGGGGGAAATTGGGTTTTCTACTGAGCCCCCGGGCTCTGACCCCTTTCTGTAGCAGCTTCTTTTGCTCACTCTTGTGTTGTTTCTTTTCCCCCCAGAAGCGGGCAATGAGAGGCCTAGGGACTGTTGGATTTTTCTACATGAGCCCCCCGGGCTCTGATCTTCCTCACTGTGGTTTGTTTTACTCTTCCCCCCTTCAAATTTCTGCGGGTTTTCCGTCATAGGATTCCTTTTTACCTTGTTTAATCATTTTTTCCGAATTCCCTGTGGTAATCATAGGATTCGCTAAAAAACCTTTTTTTGTGGAAAACCCAAGGGGGTTCGTTAACCTGTGGTAATCAAGGTTTCCCGCTATTCCCGGGAGTAATCAGTATTTGACCCTTTTTTTTTTTTGGGGGGCCCAAAAAGCGGAACGGGGCCCCAAATTTTCGTGTTGGGGGGGGGGGGGGTTGGTTGAAAATTTAAAAAAAAGGGGGGTCTATTTAACATATAATAGCCCCCCATTTTTTAAAATGGTCAAAAAGTCTTGTACGCGGGAGCCCCGGGTTCAAACCGGGGGGGGGCAATAACTTGAAATTTTTTTCCCGGGAAAAAAAAAAAAAAAAAGTAAAAAAATGGCTTTTTGGAGTTAGCTCGCCAAAATTTTTGGTCCAATCTTTAGGGGGGAAAATCAGCAGGCGAAAAAATACTACCGATTTTTCTTTTGGGTTTTTTAATTAATCTTTTTTATAATAAGATGGGAAAGAAAAAAAAGTGATTTTAATGTTTTTTGGGTAAAAAGCGGGGGCATTTTAGCGTCCCGAAAAGATTGCTCCGGGACAGGGGGCAAACAGCCCCAAAAAAGGGGGGCGAGGCCCCTAGAAATCATTACAGTCCAACCCGGATTAAGAGAATTCAAAGAAACAAGAACAAAAAAAAAAAAAAACTAATGTCCTCCTAAAAAGGGGGGTTTTTTCCTGTGGCAATCTCTTTTTGGATGAACCATTTTTTAAAAAACCTTTTTAAAATTTTTTAAATGAATTTCAGAAAAGAATTTTTCGTTTTGGTAGAAAAGCTAGAAAAAAATTCCAAAAAAAGCAAATGCCACTTATTGTTAAACATACCCCCTTAAACCCCTTTTTACAAGGATATAGGGTGGCCCGTGGCCCTTACGACGCCAAAAGAACTAATAAGTCGTTAAAAATTTAAAAATATGTAAACTGTCCCTTGTTAAAATTTATTTGAAACCCTTTACTTGAATTTAAAAAAAAATAAGAAAAAAAGAAAGTAGCTTGATCCGACCCCTTTTTAAACCCGGAGGTCGATGGGGTTTAAATCCCCCGGGGGCACGAGATTTACTTTTAAAGAGTTTGAGTATTGTTGTGATATCGCGAAATTTATAACACAAAAAATTAAAAAAAAAAATAAATTCAAATTTTGGGAAAAACACATCAATCAGGGGGGGGGGGGGTTTTTTTGTTTCTTGATTTGGTTTGGTAAAAAAAAAAAAAAAAAAAAAACCCCCTTCCCAAAAAATTAAAAATGCTCATCGACCTGAAAATCAAAGCTGCCCCGACTTCCCCCTTTAAAAAATATTATTAAAAAGGGTATTCCCTGGGGTCTTTTTTAAAACCCCCTTAAAAGTACAAAAGCTATTGTACTTAAAGGGGGGTCGAATAAAAAAAAAACCTGTAGAATGAAAAAAAATAAAAATTATTATTATTCCCCGGTCCCCAAAACCGGCTTCTTCCGCTCCCCCGGGCCCCCCCCGCTCCTGGGAGCCCCCCCCCGGGGGGGGGGGCCGCCCCCCCGGGCGCCCAGCCCAAAAAAACCCCCGGCCCCCGAGTCGAGTCCCCCCGCGCCCCCGCTGCAAAATTCCCCGCGCCCCTCCACCCGGGGCCCCCTTTCCAAAACGAAAACCCCCCACCACGGATGTCGAAAACCCCCAGGCATACTTCCCGCTTCAATCCCGGGCCCCCCCAAAAGAGCACCCCCCAAACCCCAAAAACCCGACTGGCATCAGCCACGCTGCTGGGGCGACGTGGGGGTTTGTGGCGAATTTTCCCCCGCGCCCCCTTTACCCACCACCCGGGGGTTTATTTGAAGATGGGATAGTATTGGAGGGACGGCTTTGAGGCAATTTTTTCGAAAAGAGAGGGGGTGGGTTTTGAGTGACGGTTTTTGGGGAATATTCAAAATGGGATTGTAGGGGGAAAAGGAAAAAATTTAGGCAATATTTGAAAAAAAAAAGGGATAGTAAAGAAAAAAACGGTTTTAAAACATTTTTTGAAGGCAAAGGGGGAAAAAAAAAAAAAGAAAAGCGGGTTTTTAATGGGGCCCGTCTCCGTGGGCCGGGGTTTAAAGGGAGCATTGGTTTTTCTGACCGGAGGTTGGGGGTTTTTAACCCCCGGGCCCGGGCGGAAAAAATTTGACCGATTTTTCCTTTTCCCCCGGAAAAACTGGATAAAAAAGGGAATAAAGGGCCCTGAAGTTTTGGGAAAAGCGGTCCGGGGGACAAAAAGCTTTCCTGTTTTTTTTTATGTCAGTAAAATTTATTTTGTTCTACCTTTTTAAAAATGGAAAATTTTCCTGAACTGGTGGCATATTTTTGAACTTATTAGAGTGTAACGCAGGATTTTTTTTTTTTTGGTAAATTGTTTTTATTTTTAAAACTGGGGTTTTTAAAGGAAAGTTTGTAGGTAATTTTTTGTTTTTTTTAGTTGCAAAAGCTATCCGAGAGGGGAGTGAGGGTTTCCCAAACCCCGGGGTTTATAAACCCAAGGGCGCTTTTTGGGGAAATGGTTTTTTTGGGCAATTAATTTTAACACTTTTTAAAACCCCCCTTTTGGGGGTTTTATGGTGTTTTAAAACAACCCTTTTGGGTAAAAAGTCACCGGGGGGTTTTTAAATCCAATTTTTCAGACCCAAAATTTTATAAAACTCGTCATGAAACCCCCCCGGGTGACCAAAAGGGGGGAAAAAATTTTTTTAGATTTTTTTTCTTTCTAGAACCCCTTTTAAAAAAAAAAAAACCCCCCCAAAACTTAGGGGGAAAAACCTTTGTAAAAAAGTTAAGAAATATTTTTTGTGTTTATCACTTTCTTGATACCCAAAATACTCAAAAACCCCTTTTTCTAAATAAACCCCAAAAACCGGGACTTGAAACCCCGACCTCCAGGTTTTTAAGTCCGCCGCCTTAAACGAACAAGCTACTGAGGCGGGACCTTTGAAAAAATGTTTTTTATAAAGAAAAAAAAAAAAACAAACTATTATTTTTTTATTAATTAAAAAAATTTCCAAAAATTCCCGTCCCCATTTAAACCCGGGGGGGAAAAAAAAGAAAAAAAACCTCGGTTTTTCAGCTTGTTCATCCCATTCCCCGGCATCCTGCCCCCGTACCTGGTGAATTGTTTTCAGAATAACCTCATGACAGTGGCGTAGGAAGGGGGGGGGGGGGCTTTTTGGGGGGAAAAAACCCCCCCGAAAATTTTCAAGAAAAACCCCCCCCTATTAAAGTACATAGCTAGTACAACTTTTCCTTTTCTGTTTATAAAGATTTAAAAATGGGAGGGGTTTTTTTTAAAGGTTTGGATAGTCGAAATATTACCCGTTTAAAAGAGCAAATCAGCTCGAAACAGGGAGGTTGATCTGATATTCTGTACATCTAGTACAATTTCTCACTTTTCTGTTTATATGATAAAAAAAAAAATTTTTCTGATACCCGGAAATTTTTTCCCCTTTTAAATTTTATTTTGTGACCAACCTAAAAAACTCTGGGGTTAGGTGGGGAAAATGCTTTGGGGCTTTTAAACCCGCCTGGTGGTTGCCTTTTCCCCCAGTTTTAAAAAAAAATTTTTTCTTTTCCCCCCCCCCCCCCCCCCCCCTTTTTTTTTTTCCCCCCGGGTGAGGGAACCCCCCTAAAAGGGTTTTATTTTATTATAAATTTTTTAAAAAATAAAAAGAATTTTTATTAATTTTTTTTAAAATAAGAATTTTAATTATTTTTAATAGAGTTTCTTTTTTCACAACCCCTATTCCCCCCCCTTTTTAAATTTAAAAAACAGGTGCCCATCAAGACTGCCCCATTTCCCCCTTGACAACAAGAATTGATTTTTCATTTAATTTGTCCCCTTTGTCATGGTAAAAAAGGGGGGACTCTGTGAATCACCCAAAAACCAGAGTTGCGGGTTTTGAAACCCCGGGCCGGGGGGTGACAAGTTTCCTCCTCCCTTTTGGGGTTTTTACACATAAAAAAATAGTCTTGGGGGGAAATGGGAATAATGGGGCTTAATAAGAGAAATATTTTTATTAATTTTTTACAAATTTTTTTCCTTTTAATAAACCTAAGGCACACGGCATTTTTTATTTTTTGCTTGTAAAATGATTGTGTGAAATAATTTGTTCTTTTGGGGAAAAAGTATTTATTTTTTATTAAAAAAAAGAAAAATTTTCATTTGCCCAAACTAAATTTGATGGTCTTTGATTTTAAGTTTATTTTTTACCCTTATCGTTAAATAGTGTTTTTTATTTTGAATCTTTTTTGAAAAAACTTTTATTTTAATTCATATTATAAACTCATGAATTTAAAATTGGTTTTTAAAAGGCATTTTTTTTTAGATGGTTGGAGTTCCACAAATAAAGCTCCAATAAACACATTGCACCACTGAATTATTTTAAAAAAAAGGGGGGAAACCCTTCCCTATCTCGAATAAAAAAAAATTTTGCGCCAACTTTGAAACAACTGTTTTTCCCCTTTAAAAAAATTCCCCCTTGTTTGTTCAATTTTTTTGAATTTTTTGTTTCCTATGCAGGGGGTATTAAACACCCTTTAAATTTTTTTGCTCAGATCCCAAAAAATTTATATTACACTTTAATAAGTGAAAAAAAAGGAAGAAAAAGAGGAAGCAAAAAAACAAAAATAACAAAGGTAAGTATGAAAAAAAAAAATAATTTTAGAAAATTGGGTTTATTTTTTGGAAAAGGCCAAGTGGGAAACATATAGGCTTGAAACGCACGATGATTTTGGCGATCCCCTTCGGGGGAAATTTTTTTTTTTTCTGTCCATTGTCCGGGGAAAAATCATACCTCGTGGGGGATTGATAAGGGACGTCAAAAACGGAGTTCTTCCCGCCCCATGGTTTTATAAAACCCCAAATTGTCTCCCCGCCGCGTCTTTTTCCCTTTTTTTTCTTGTTTTTTAATCCTACATAGTTTGGGGGCCCAGCAAAAAAAATTTAAAAACGAAACACAAGGAATCTTTTTATATAATCTGAGGCTGGCCCCCTTTTATTTATTTTTCCAAACCCCAAAAGAAAAACCCAAGGCTGGCCTTTAAAAATTTACAAACCCCAAAACTAAAAAACCCCGGGAAATTCCCCCTTTTATGTATTATCCCCAAACCCCCCCAAAACCGAGCATGGCCTTCGATGTTTTTAAAACCTAACTCTACTATACACTAAAGGGCATTCCCTTTTATATTTAAAGAGTTTTTTAAAAATTTTCCCCTTAAAAGGCCGATTCTTTACGTGTGGGGCAAAATCGGGGAAACCCCTAAAAATTTTTAAAATTTTTTCTTCGAAAAATTTAAAAAATTTTGTAGGGGAAAACCCGGGGTATAAGACCCCTTTAAAAATTTTGGGGTGATTTTTGTTCCCGGGCCCCCCCTGTGGGGGCCCAGGGGGCCAGTTTAAAAATTTTTTTAAATACGACCCCCCCCTTTGCGATAAAATTTTTTAAAAAGGGTTTTTAAAAAAGAAAAACATGGTGAAATTTTTTTTTTTTTAATTTAATTGTTTACAAATGGGTCCCCAAAATTTTTTGGTTCCCACTGTAAAGTCGGGGAAAACCCCCAAAAAATCTTTCAAAAGGGGTTTCTCAGTAAATTTAAAATTGTTAGGGGGAAAACCTTTAAAAAAAATTTTTTAACCCCTTTTTTTAAAATGGGACCGTTTTTTTTTTTCCCGGGCCCCCCCTTTTCCGGGCCCGGGGGGCCCAAAATTCATTTTTTTTTAAAAAACAAACCCCACCTTGCGATATTTTTTTTGGGAAAGGTTTAACTCCCCAAAATTTTACCGTACACAGTTTTAAAAAATTTTGAAAAAAGCCCCCTTTTGAAAGAAATTTTTGGGGTTTCCAGACTTTACAGTGCATAACAAAGTTTTGGGCGGGGCCCTTTGTAAACATTTAATATTAAAAAAAAAAAATTTTACACCAAAGATTTCTTATTTAAAAAACCTTTCAAAAAAAGTAAACGCCCCAAAAAAGGGGGGTTTTTTTAAAAAAAAGAAGTTTCCCCCCCCCCCCCCCCACTGGGGGCCGGTAAAAAAAAACGAAAATTTTTCCCCCAAAAGAAAGTCTTATTAAACCCGGGGTTTTTTTAAAATTTTTAATGTTACCGAAGAAGCCATTCGAAAGTTATTTAGGGGTTTCCCGACTTTTGCCCCCCCCTGTATAATAATGAAAAATTTTATAGTTTTCCCTTTTCTTAAAAAACCCAATGTAAAAAGATGGTCAAAAAACCGGGGGGGATACTTGTGGTGACCCCTGCAACAAGCCAGAGAGAATTCGGGTATGAAAAGGTCAACGGTGAAGAACCATTAAACCTCACCTTGATAAGGGATTACAAAAAAAATTTTTTTTGGGATTTGTAAAAACCAGGGGTTTTAGGTCCCTATGGGGGCTCCGGGTCAAATTTTGCATTAAAAAAAAAAAACCTAATATGTGGAGTTTTAGAATCAAAAGGTCTTGCAAAAAAAATTTTTCGGGTTTTTTCAGAAAAAATGGGAAAAAATTTTTTTAAACCCCCTATTTTATGTACCCTTTTTGGGGGGGGGAACCAAAAAAAATGGGCGAAAAAGGGGGCCCAAAAAAAAAGGCCTTTTTTTTTTTCTTTCAGTTAAAAACCCCCCTGTGGCCGTCCCCGAAAGTGCAAAGACCCCCAAAATTTTTATCAAAATAACGGCGTATCTTGTTTTGGGAGTCAATTTTTTTTTTTTTTCCCGGTTTAAAAAAAAATAAAAGGTAAGGCCCTAATTTTTAAAAAAAAGAAATTTTTTAAAGAAACCCCTTTTGAGAAAGGGGTATTTTCCCTTTTGAAGCACTTTCCCCCCATTTTGTTATAGAGTTTACCCCCCCCCCCCAAAAGGTTTCATAAAAAGGGTTAAAAAATTTTTGAAAACTTTTCGGGAAAACCCTGTATAAAAATTTATTACTTTGGGGGGTCAGGGGGGGCCCAAAACTGTGATCCCCAAAAAAATTTTGACCCCTTAAAAATTTTTAAATAAATAAGAAAAAATGGGGCGGGCTTTTTGGTAAAGGACTTTTTTTGGGGCACGAAAATTTTTTTGGCGAAACGGTTTTAAAAGATAGGGGAAAAAAAGTGGAGACGAAACCCAAATAAAATTTTCCCGGGAAAATTTTTAGGAAAAAAAATTTAAAAGTCCGAAATTCCAAAAACCCCTTTAGTTATGACCTTCCTCAAGAAAAGGCTTGAGGAAAAGGGGCCCAAAGTTTTTCAGCCCTTTTTTTCCCGGGGAAAAAGAAATCTATCGCGAGGACCTAATTTTTTTATTATTTTAATAAACATTTTTCAAAAAAATTTGCTTTCATTTAAAATTTTTTTGGCCCCATTTTGACGTACCGTTCTGGAGATATAAGCCAGAATTTCGGAAAATTTCGACCCTTTTTTTTTAGGGGCTTTTTCACTTTTTTAACGATTCCAGGCGGGAAATTAAAAATTTTTCGGGAGGATTATATTTTTTTTTTTATTAACACATTGACAAAAAGCTTTCATTTAATTTTATACAAAACCCCATTCTGAGTACCCTTTTTTCGAGATAGAAGCCGAAAGTTCGAAATTTCGACCCTTTTTTTTGACTTTTTTACGTTTTTTTACAGATTCCAGCACGGAAAATTGTAAATTTTCGCGAGGACCTATATTTTTATTTTAAAAAACTGTTGGAAAATCCCGATTTTTTTGACCCTTTGTTGCCCTATTTTTGGAAATCTTTCGAAATATAGGCCCCCTTTGTACTTATTAAATATCCGTATGTTTTATTTTGGGTCGGGATTTTTTAAATTTACAGCGATGATGGTTTGTGTGTGTGGTGTGGGTGTGGTGTGCGTGTGGTGCGTGTGTGGGGTGTGGTGGGTGGTGGGTGGGGGTGGGGTGGTGGTTGTGGGGGTGGTGGTTTTGGTGTGGGGTT
>CM044966.1:19029877-19059877 GCA_024516035.1 Bactericera cockerelli
TCGCCATTGTTCCTTGCGGGCGTGCGGGGTTTTTTTTGGGTCTATTTTTTTTGAATATTTTGCGTCTCCTTTTTCAGGGTTTTTTTTTTTTTCATATGAAGGAAAACCCTAATTGGTGGTTTCCGTTCCATGGTATTTATTTATTTTTTGAGCCGGGAGGAACTTTGATTAATTTTACGACAAACAGTGGAAATCTGAAGTCACATTTTGTAAGTTCTGAATACCTACAAGAAACACGACCCCTGAGAAAATTTTGAAAAACTTTATTATGATCGATAAAGGTGGCCGCCGAAGAACGTTCGTGTTTTCGTGGTTTTGATGGTAGAGATGGCATTCTCTGGTCTTATTGATTTTATTTGTTGTCTGTGTGTGAGTAGAGCTTGGCTCGTGAATATACATTTTTATTCATATTTACTGTAGAATCAAAATCATTCTTTGAAAAAAAATTCCATTCGCAAGTGACCCTCAGTGGCGTAGCTAGACCTACATTGAGGGGGAGGGGGGGGGGGGGGTAGAGAGGTTTTGATCGGGGTTCAGAAACCCCCCCCCCCCCCCCCTAGCTACGCTACTGGTGACCCTCTGTCGAAATGTTTCGTATTGAAGTCCTTTAAAACACTTCTTGCACAACGTTTAATTGTCAAACAGCAATAAAAGTTTTTCATATCAGTAAGGAAAATCATTTTCTAGCCCATAACTTGTCACTCATCAGACCCTCATGTGTGAGGTTATTTTTAACTGAACTGTTCATTTTTTTTTCAGTTTATGAAGAAGTTCAAATAGACTCAATTAGAAGTTTTTTAAGAGTCAATGAAGTCTATCTTGTGTTGAATTTTTCCAGGTGCGATATTTTCAAACATTTCCATTTTATTCCAAGGTTAACATTTACCACATTCGTGAAAGAAAAATGCGTTTCGGTACTTTTAAAGATAAACAATGGACTTAACCTATAAAAGAACTGGAAGCAAGAATTTTCTACTTCCATTTTGGTTAACTTTGGAAGTGGAAATTTTTCCTCTTCCAAAAGAAAAATGACTTCCAGTTAGGTTCATTTTATTCCCGTTTGTTTTACATTGGTTAGAAAGAAAAATACGGCTCAAGTAGTAATGTGTGAAGAATAAAACTAACTGCACTGTTAATTTTTCTCCATTTGTTAAGAAGTTCAAATAAACTCTTATAGAAGTTTTTAAAGTCTATCTTTGGCTTGTGTAGATCCAGTAGTAATGTGCGAAGAATATATTTAACTAAACAATTTTCTCCGCTTATTAAAGTTCAAACAGAAGTTTGTCAAGAGTCAGTAAAATCTATTTTTCACCTGTTTAGAAGTCATCAGAATCGATCTTCATTCCCCTGATTGTGTCAATTTTGTGTGTTTCATTCTGCAGGTGTGCTCAGGAAAGTAAGAAAATACCAAACCCTCTGAGAGTAATGAGATTCTGACGTGTTCCAATTGAAAGATCACTTCTCACAAGAACAAGTAGGTAAAGTTTCCTGGAGAAATTCAAATTTTGATAAGTCCATTTGTTTGTGTGCAGATTATTCATATTATCAGTAAGATACGTATTATCAGTATCACACATGGCTGAGACGTCATTTCCGAGATAACATGTTTGAGTAGATAAGTGGCCATGGGCTTTTCCCTCAGTGGACTGGTTGCTCCTATGTGAATTGAACTCAAGATTGCTATATTCCGAAAGGCCACGTCATGTACTGATCCTGATTGGAGGGAGGTTCTTGAAAGAGCAGGACATACAATCAGAATTTAGAAAGCTAAATGACTCCAGGTCTCTCTTCTTCGGAAGCCCAAAGAAAAACTTTTCAAGGCCTCGACATGTACTGATCCTGATTGGAGAAAAGTTCATCAAGCGGCTCTTGACCAAAACGGGGACCATGGAAATCTAGAAAACCCGATGAGGTGACACTGTCCAGTTCTCTCATTCTCAGAAGCCCCAAGAAATCTCCAATTCTCTTGTCCTCGAAATCTCCTAAAGAAATCCCGCGCCATGTATGACGAGTATGATGGTGACGATTACGGCGAGTACGATCAAAAACATCTGGTCTGGGGAGCTGGCGGAGACGACACGAGCGCTCTAGCGGACGATTACGAGAACTACTCGGACCTTGCCGATCCTCGCGCACTCTACACCAACTGTCTCCTGCCCACGCTGGAAACCGCCGGCTTGCAGCTGGGAGAAACGCTCGCTCTCTGCGCCCTCTACCGGTCAGTCGTGTCGATACCTGTCGTGCGCTCTAGCGGTCTGTATCGGAACTACGCCAACGTTCTCTTCGGCCTCGCCATCCTGTACAGATACTTCGAGCACCTCCTGGTGTACGTGTGTGTCTACAGCGTGTCTCTGTTAGTCCTCGTTCTCGTGCTGCAACGCTTCCGCTACGTGTTCCACACGCTCCTTGTGGTTTCCATAGTAACCATCACGGCGTGCGAGTACGCGCTGACTGGCTTCATCCAGGTGCGCAGCGTGTTCATGCTCATGAGCATCAAGCTGCTGAGCGTCGTGGTCGACATGCGCAGTCGTCTCCCGCGCAGCCTCGACCTGCTGGGCTACCTCTTCAGTCCCGGCACCGTGCTGTTCGGTCCCTGGGCCTCGTACAAGCAGTACATCGACAGCATGGAGAAGCCAACGCCCGTGAGCGTGACGCGCATCGCCCAGCACGCTCTGCTCACTCTGTTCTACCTGAGCTGCACATGCGCAGTGATGGTGTTCCCCACGGGCGCCTGGCGGCTGGGCTTTGTGTACCGGGACGCGCTGAGCTTCAGAGTGTCGCACTACTTCATCAGCGCCATGTCCGCGGTGACTTTCCTGGTGGCGGGCTTCAGTCCAGACGCGTCACTCCCCGTGTGCAGCCCCCTCCACGTAGAGCTCCCCTACTCCCTCAAGCTTGCGACTGCGCACTGGAACCGCCCGCTCTCGCAGTTCCTCAACACGTACATCTTCCGCGAGCTCCGACTCGCCAACGTGTTCCTCAACCTGCTGGTCACGTACGTCGTGTCGTGCGGCCTGCACGGGTTCAACCCGTTCATCAGTCAGATCCTCCTGTGCCTCAGCGTGTACGCGTACGTCGAGTACAAGCTGCGCGCGCAACTTGCCCGCGCCCTGGACGCATGCGTACGCAGCACGTTGTGTCCTGCGCACTGCACGGCGCATGCGCACAACGTCTGGAGCATGCGCAGTGTGCTGGTCAACGCGCTGTTCCTGTTGCTCAACGTGTACCACCTGGCATACCTGGGCTGCATACTCAACAGTGAGGAGCTCTACAGGGACCCCGAGGCGGGCTTGGAGTTCCCACCCCAGCGCTGGGCGAACCTCGGCTACGTCAGTCCCTACATCATGTTCGCCATGTACATTGTCTACATTGTGCTGTAGGGCCGAATTATGAAACAGGATTAAATATCAAGGATTTCATTATGTTTGCCATGTACATTGTCTACATTGTGCTGTAGGGCCGAATTATGAAACAGGATTAAATATCAAGGATTTCATTATGTTTGCCATGTACATTGTCTACATTGTGCTGTAGGGCCGAATTATGAAACAGAATTAAATATCAAGGATTTCATTATGTTTGCCATGTACATTGTCTACATTGTGCTGTAGGGCCGAATTATGAAACAGGATTAAATACTTACTTACTTTCCGTGTCCGGAAACATGCTTGAACGTCAAATCTTGAATTTCCAGAAGTTGGCAACGTGAATGGCTTTTGGATTTGCTTGCATGAGATCTTCTTGTGTGCAAGGTTCTTCCAATTCCAATTGGCTGCAGTTTAGGATTAAATATCACGGATTTCATCATGTTTGCCATGTTTATTGTCTGCATTGTGCTATAGGCCGAATCATGAAACACGATTAAAGATCAAGGATTTCATCATGTTTGCCATGTTTATTGTCTACATTGTGCTGTAGGGCCGTATCATGAAACAGGATTAAATATCAAGGATTTCATCATGTTTGCCATGTTTACTGTCTACATTGTGCTGTAGTACCGAATTATGAAACAGGATTAAATATCAAGGATTTCATTATGTTTGCCATGTACATTGTCTACATTGTGCTGTAGGGCCGAATTATAAAACAGGATTAAATACTTACTTACTTTCCGTGTCCGGAAACATGCTTGAACGTCAAATCTTGAATTTCCAGAAGTTGGCAACGTGAATGGCTTTTGGATTTGCTTGCATGAGATCTTCTTGTGTGCAAGGTTCTTCCAATTCCAATTGGCTGCAGTTTAGGATTAAATATCAAGGATTTCATCATGTTTGCCATGTTTATTGTCTACATTGTGCTGTAGGGCCGAATTATTAAAACAGGATTAAATATCAAGGATTTCATCATGTTTGCCATGTTTATTGTCTACATTGTGCTGTAGGGCCGAATTATGAAACAGGATTAAACATTCAAGATTCGTTAATTTAACTAACAGCTGATACAAACGATTTAAGGGTTGGGTGGAAGAGATTGCCATAGGCAATAACCCCGCCCTTTAGTTAGGACATCTGTATATATTTTATCAATGTTCATCTTCTTACTTTCCTTATCCTATCCTATAATTTTTTCTTGTATATATTATTGTTCAAAATTTTGTATATTAATTTTTATAATTACTTGTTTGTATACGTCTTATTTCCTATTATTAAAGAGTTATATTAAAATACATATAATAATAATACTGTGCTGTGATTGGTTAAATGGTTAATATTCACACTAGAGGGTGTGTTAAGGGCAAAAAAGGATCAGGCTCTTTTGCTTTCTTCTAGGGTCTAGTGCCCTTGAAATTTTGATAAACCAAGCGCATATTTTTCTGGGAATCGTACCAGCTACCCACATTAATCTCACCCAGCCAGGGTAGGGCCGGAAATGCCAGCCTCACGTGTTTGGATGGAACAGAATTTTCGTTGAAAAGTGTGCCCCAACCGGGAGTTGAACTCGGGAACTCTGGACTACGGGCAGTAGTCACAACCATTACCCCACGAAGGCTGGTTTCTCTCTCTCTCTCTCCCTCTCTCTCTCTCTCCTCTCTCTCTCTTCTCTCTCTCTCTCCTCTTCTCCTCTCTCTCTCTCTCTCTCTCTCTCTCTCTCTCTCTCTACTCTCTCTCTCCTCTCTCTCTCTCTCTCTCTCTCTCATCTCTCTCCTATCTTTAATAATTTCTACTTTTGTACTTTTTTTGAACTGTGTCTCTGTTTCCTTATTTTCCACAAAAATGTAAGCACGTTTAATATTTATTGCTTAAGAAGAGAAGAAGGAAAAAAAAACACTGCCAATTATGGACACAATACTTCCTCTTGATTGTTTCACATTGTGTAGACGTGCCAATTTTGAATTTTATACTAAATCACTTGTATCTCCAAAACCGCTTAACCGATTTCTTCAACTTTGTTTTATATGGTTGAATATTTTTTGTACATTCTAGATTCTACAAAATATTCTATATCGACAAGTGGTGGACCTTGTTTTTTGACTTTTTTGTCCAAAATTTCGGATTTTCTTAAATATCAGAGTTAAATTATAATTAATTAAAAAATAAATATAAATAGCCTATGTAAAACAATAATATGCATATACATACAAAATTTCATCAAAATCTAGTGTACTGTTCACGAGATTTAAGCGTTTAAGTAAAAAGTTAGTGGTCAGGCGCATGGTCCCTTTCACCCAGAACCGCTTGTACGAATTTGATGAATTGGGACCATCTACAGAACGTCTCCTATATGTGTGCAAAATTTCATCTAAATCCGTTCAGTAGTTTCTAAGATTTGCGCGTTACAAGGAATATTTTTAACAGACGGACACAAAACCAAAGTTGCTCAGGAGGTCATGAAACGTCCAGAAATATAAAACAAATTGAAATCGAAGCAAAAAAAATTTTTTTTTTTTTTTTTTTTTTACAGAAACGAACACAATACTTCCGATTTCTAATATTAGAACTTTCTCGGAAGTAAAAAAACAAATTTCAAAACAATTTGAAAGATAACAGAACTCTGTATATTTTTAATGATACACTAATTCAAGACAATAATATTCAAGACAATAATTAGTGTCTCATTAAAAATGGACAGATTATACAGGGTGCGTGTGAAAATCATGTACAACTACATAATATGTTAACCACATGTTTGATGGACCTCTTTAGGGGGGCGGGGCTGAAATGTCTAACAAAAGGTGCGAAAATGCTTTCCAATGGAGTAACATGCATTTTTTTTTTTTTTTACATAATAATAATAATAATTTGAATGTCGTTTCCAAAGAGGCAGAAAAACGACTGAAATACAAGGATTTAGCCATTGAGATTGAGCGCATGTGGGGACTGAAATGCACAATCATTCCAGTTATTATATTGGAGCGCTGGGGTGTGTACCGATATCACTCGAGAAAAACCTGTCCATGCTACCCGGAAAATTCAATTTGTCGGAGCTACAAACCTGTGCTGTTTTGGGGACAGCTCATATATTACGGAAATTTGGAATTTAATTTTATAATGTAGCCAATGTCTAAAAAATATTGTTTATTTTTGATGTTGGTTGTGATAATATATATAGATATGAATAAATACAGGGTGTCCCACCAAACTTGGACACCTCAAATTACTCGGCCCCTGAAAGAGTTTTTGAAAAATAAAAAAATCTAGGGTACATGTGCTAATTATGCGGTTTCAGTTATGAATTTTTTTTTATACAGGGTGGTTCAAAAGTCAGAAATTGAGGTGTCAACTTTCGATTTTTAAATGGATCGACCTGAATTTTATTTGATAATTTTACTTCTAAATGATTCCTGAGTACTTTTTTAAACAAAAATATTACATACAGGGTGGTTTTTTTTCGACCAATTTTTTTTCTAAATCTTGAATAACTCAAGTTCGGTTAATTTTTTCGATAACAAGAATAGAATGTGTTTGTGTAATGAATACACGCACTTTCAATCGGCATCAAAAAAATTTATACAGGGTGGTTCACAAGTGAAATAATGACTTGATTTTTTTTAAAACCGAGTTTTTTTAATTTTTTATTTAGGATTAATAATTCTCGTCTAATTTTACACATTTTTCATTAGTCATATCGAAAAACAAAACTAAAGTGTTGTACAGGGTGAGACATAATTTTTTTGTAACACCCTGTATATGGGCAGTCAAAGAGACGCAAAATTAAATATAAAGACTAAATATGCAAGAAAAACTTTGATTTTTAATTAAACTAAAAAGTTATGGTGTTTTAACTAATATTGTCGCATGGACCACCCTGTAGATATTTTCTTAAACTATCATGTAGGTACTCTAAGTTGTATAAAATTTAACGAACATTTCAAATCATGTGGGAAAAACAAGTAAAAAACACGAATTTGAAGCCATTTTCGATTTGGTGTCCACACTGAATGATTTTAAAACTTGAAATAAAAAGTAGGTAGGTGTAGACACAAAATTGAGCATGGCTTTTTGAATTCATTTTTTTTGTGTCTACACCTACCTACTTTTTATTTCAAGTTTTAAAATCATTCAGTGTGGACACCAAATTGAAAATGGCTTCAAATTCGTGTTTTTTACTTGTTTTTCCCACATGATTTGAAATGTTCGTTAAATTTTATACAACTTAGAGTACCTACATGATAGTTTAAGAAAATATCTACAGGGTGGTCCATGCGACAATATTAGTTAAAACGCCATAACTTTTTAGTTTAATTAAAAATCAAAGTTTTTCTTGCATATTTAGTCTTTATATTTAATTTTGCGTCTCTTTGACTGCCCATATACAGGGTGTTACAAAAAAATTATGTCTCACCCTGTACAACACTTTAGTTTTGTTTTTCGATATGACTAATGAAAAGTGTGTAAAATTAGACGAGAATTATTAATCCTAAATAAAAAATTAAAAAAACTCGGTTTTAAAAAAAATCAAGTCATTATTTCACTTGTGAACCACCCTGTATAAATTTTTTTGATGCCGATTGAAAGTGCGTGTATTCATTACACAAACACATTCTATTCTTGTTATCGAAAAAATTAACCGAACTTGAGTTATTCAAGATTTAGAAAAAAAATTGGTCGAAAAAAAACCACCCTGTATGTAATATTTTTGTTTAAAAAAGTACTCAGGAATCATTTAGAAGTAAAATTATCAAATAAAATTCAGGTCGATCCATTTAAAAATCGAAAGTTGACACCTCAATTTCTGACTTTTGAACCACCCTGTATAAAAAAAAATTCATAACTGAAACCGCATAATTAGCACATGTACCCTAGATTTTTTTATTTTTCAAAAACTCTTTCAGGGGCCGAGTAATTTGAGGTGTCCAAGTTTGGTGGGACACCCTGTATATCTTGGTTATTTATGCCATAATAATAATAATAATACCCGGTGTACGAGTGTATAGCCCTATTTACAATGTCAATAATAAAAATGTCAACAAATACAAAGATTAAAATGAATAGGTAAGTATAAACAAAGTCAGATCATTACCTATTTGAGGCTATTTATTGGAAAAGAAATCAAGCCTCAATACAAGATGTCTGCTTTCTTTTTACGTAATGAAAAACAGGCCCATTTCACTTTCAGGGCCGCCCCTAGGCGGCCCTTTTAAACTTAAATTGCTCTTCATTCAGAAAAGTTGCTTTTGATTGCTGATATATCCACCCAAAGTATATATATCAGTGTAGAATGTAGATGGTTGTAAAAAAAAAAATCCGTCTCCACTGGGATTCAAACCTAGAAGACCGTTCCAGAAACTCTCTCCACTCTCATAATCTCCGAATCTCCCTTTCAACCGTCACACAACGCACTCTGATTGGTTGATTTGAACGAAATAACCGATCAGAGTGCGTTGTGTGACGGTTTGAAAAGGAGATTCGGAGATTTTGAGAGAGCTGGGGCTCTAGAAGCCCGTTCCAGAATTAATTTGAACGCAATAACCAATCAGAGTGCGTTGTGTGACGGTTGAAACGGAGATTTAAAGAGTGGAAAGTGTTTATCCACTCTTAAAAAATTAAAAATCTGAACGCTTCTGAATCAATGCAACTAACACAGATTTTTACAAGTACGTATAAAAACATTTAAAACAAAGTAGTGACCTTGGCAGAGTGAGTTAGCGCGCTAGGCATTGGACGCATGGTGACCTGGGTTCGATTCCCAGCGGGGCAGAAATTTTCTGCTCTGTACTTGGATGTTCGGGGTCCACTCATACTTCGTGAGGAAAAATGAGTAGTTACTTGTATGAGTAAACGACCAGTGGCGGCGTTACCAGAGTAAAAAGAAATTAATGTAATAGAATTCGAAAAGTACAGGAGACTCTTAATAATGCTGAACTACCCATAAAAAATTGTGAAGAGGCTTTGTGCTTCACCACAAATAAAACAATACATTTAAAACAAAATTACATGCTTGGTTAAAATAATGGAGCTTAATTTAAAAAAAAAAAAAAAAAAAAAAAAAAGAGACAGTGTCTCCACGTCAATTTTATCAATCCAGGGGTGACAGCGTTGCCGATCTCCGTGGTTAAGAGCATTGGTTGCTGACCCGGAGGTTGCGGGTTCGAATTCCGGCTGGAACGGAAAAATCCGAACGAGTTTTTCCGTTTCCGGAATGGCATGGATGTAAAGGTAAAGTGCCCTGAAGTCATGCGAAAGCCGGTTCCGGGGCACAACTACCTAAAAAAATCTAGTGTAAACATCACACGACTTTCCTTATCTTATTAGGAATGGAAACGGGACCAAAGCCACTGGTGACTCAAAGGTAACAGTTAGCTAAAAATCAATGCCAAATTCGTAATCAGCACCGAAAAATCATTGGATTTGATATGTCACAACCCCCATTTAGGATGAATAATAAAAAAGTTAGTCAGAGCGGGTCCCCCCCAAAATACCGGTAAATTGGGGCCGAGGTCCGAAAAGTCGATTATGAATGAGGTTGACAATATGTACGAGGAGGCAGATATCTCTACAGGCAGCGAGAGCCTGAAGACCAGGATGATCAACAAGCTGGATGAAATGGCGTTGGGGTAAGAGTGGTAGAAGCCGTTTATCCAGAAAAGGTGATTGACAAACTTAGATTGTATTCTTTCTATTATTTGAATAGCATCGTTAGTGTGGGTTTGCCAGATGATGGTGGCGTTTAGAACGTAGTAGTGATGTTTTTATTTATTTTTAAGATGAGTGTTTCACAGCCTTTTTGTGATTCAAACCAACGGATCCCTACACTGCCTGCATGAGCAGACTAGCGCGTTAACCACTTGACTACCAGTCAACTGATTCTAATGTTAAAATGTACCAGAAAGAGCTATTAACCAAAACCACGAAAAATGAGAGATCTTAAAGCTTTATATTTTTTTGTTTTTAAGGTGAGTGTTTCACAGCCTTTTATATTTAGTAGCCATGAAACAGGAGCTACTTTAGACGCTTGTGGTGAGTGTTGTAGCCTGCCCTTCCCGTGGTATGCCTCCCCCTCTGATGGGCGATAAGTGACACAATGCTTTCCAATTAGGTGCTGGGTCAAGACGAGCGTACCAGAAGGTATCCCTTACATACAACTGTAACCAAATTAAGAATACAATTTTTTGTCGGCACGGGACGAACCTGGGATCTTCCGCATGGCAAGCGAGTGCTTAATCACTTAGCAAACTCATAACAGCTATTCGTATGTGTAATACGAATAGCTGTTATCAGTTTGTTTATCTGATTGGTTTAAGGTTTAAGGCATCACAAGTTCTCCACTGCTTATTCCTCCATGTCAATGCCCATTCATAAAATGGCCTTGTAGTGACTGCAGACACTGTCCTTTCATTGATTGTGCACTGGTGGTCAAGTGGTTAACTGAGGAAGTTCCATCAGAAATCAACACATTCTCAGGTTAAATTTTCATAAAGGTCGAAAATTTATATTAATAATAATAATAACACTCTTTGGTGGAAGGTAACCACCAGGCGAGGTTAATGCTCAAAACATTTTCTTCCACCTAACCCTCAGAGTCTTATTATTATGTGGTTGCAAACTCAAATTAATGAGGAAAAATTCATGCACTGGGTGGGATTCGAACCAACGGATCCCTACACTACAGGGATTACCAGACTAGCGCGTTAACCACTTCACTAAAAGTGCACGTATAGCTTTCTGTGTTCTATTCTTCTTCTTCTTTTACTCTGTCTCATGGTTCAACCTAATGGTTGAGATTGGTTAGTTTTGGCTTTCTGTGTTCTAATGGATGTTTTTCTGTTTTTCTCTCTCTGTTTCATGCCCCCTGTTTCTCCTATCCAGCCGCCGTAAGTATTATCACTATATTCACTATAATAATGAAAATAATGCCGTAAGTATCACTATAATAATGGAAATAATGCCGTAAGTATTATCACTATAATAATGAAAATAAGAGTCTTATGTCTCTCATAAAGGAGGAAATATTTTACGTGTAAGACGTTGATCTTATTATGAGGGAAATTATTTTTTTTTACATGCTGCCATGTAGCATGCAGCAATTGCAGCATGTTACATGAGGCGCGTGTTGGCTGGCTTGGGATCATGGGATGAGGATCGGGTCCAAGAGGTGTGCCCTCCCGACTTCAAGGCGCCAAGGCACACAATGCCTGGCTATTGTTTACATCTGAGCCTCGACAGAATCACAAAATATATATATATCCATGTATAAAATATATATATATATATCGCCGCTGCAAACGCAAACTGTCGTATCTGCAAATTTTGCCATTTTCAGTTAAGAAGCGCACATAGTGGTTAGTGCTTGCTGAGAATCTTTGAAACTCACATACGACTAACCTTAAAACTTGAATACTTCGGGAAGGAGTTGAGATACAGATACGACAGTTCGTGACGTGAAAAAGGAAGAATGTGCGCTTCTTAACTGAAAATGGCAAAATTTGCAGATACGACAGTTTGTGTTTGCAGCGGCGATATAATATATTCAACACATGCGACTTGTTTACACTTCGGATCATTCCTTCATGATGAGATCAAAACTTATAATAACGAGATCCACTTGAGTTCAACAAATTAAACATTAGAGTATTAACTAAAAGCGGTTTTTTTTATTTGAACGTAGCGAACCGAAGCTGACCTGGTCACTGAAATTCACTTTTTTTTATTTGACCGGTCCGAAAAATCCTGACCGGAGTGGACCAGCTCGTTCGTTCGGTCATGGCTTTTGGTTCGGTAAGAAGAATAAGAAGTGGCCCCTTTCAAATGCAAAATGTAAACAAACACCGATATCTTTAGTGTAAACAAACCAGAGTTCCAAAAATCACTTTTTTTATTCTCCAAATTTTGGTTGACCAGAGCTGACTGTTCGGTCTCGTTCAGGCTTTTCGTTCAATTAAAAAAAAAACCACTTTAAGTATGTATGTATGATTTTATTTGTGGTGAAGCACAGAGCCTCTTCACAATTTTTGTGGGTAGCGCACCATTACTAAGAGCCTCCTTAACTTTTCGAATTACTTTAACTCTGGTGATGCCGCCACTGGTCGTTACTCATACAAGTAACTACTCATTTTTCCTCACGAGGTATGAGTGGACCTAGAACATCCAAGTACAGAGCAGAAAAATTCCTGCCAGCTGGGGATTGACCCCAGGCCATCATGCGTGCAATGTGAAAATCCAAAATTTTGGATTTTCTTAAATATCAGAGCAAAATCCTAATTATTTTTAAAATAATTATAAATGTACTATTAAAACGCTCTTACGCATATACATACAAAATTTCATCAAAATCGGGTGTATCGTTCACGAGATATAAGCGTGTAAGTAAAAAGTGAGTGGTCAAGCGCATGGTCTTTATCACCAAGAACCGCTAGTGCAAAGTTGATGAATTTAATTAAAATGGGACCATTTACAGAATCCTTTATGCTTTATGTGTACAGAAATTTGTCAAAATCCGTTCGGTATTTTCTGTGGGATTTGCACGTTACAAGGAATGTATTTAACAGACACAAAATCGAAATTGCTCAGGAGGATATATGAAACGTCCAGAATTTTGTTTACAAAAACGAACCCAATACTTCCGATTTCTAATATTAGAAATTTCTCGGAAGTAATAATCATAAAGCTTTCAAAACAAAATGACGAATCAGCCTCTTTCCCATATTGTGTCCTAAGTTATATCCTCCCCCTCCCTCCACATAACACCCGTCCTGTCCCTGTGTCTCCCTAAGTTATATCCTCCCCCCTCCCTCAACATAACACCCGTCCTGTCCCTGTGTCTCCCTAAGTTATATCCTCCCCCCCCCCTCCACATAACACCCGGCCTGTCCCTGTGTATCCCTAAGTTATATCCTCCCCCCTCCCTCAACATAACACCCGACCTGTCCCTGTGTCTCCCTAAGTTATATCCTCCCCCCTCCCTCAACATAACACCCGCCCTGTCTCCCTAAGTTATATCCTCCCCCCTCCCTCAACATAACACCCGACCTGTACCTGTGTCTCCCTAAGTTATATCCTCCCCCTCCCTCAACATAACACCCTTCCTGTCCCTGTGTCTCCCTAAGTTATATCCTCCCCCCTCCCTCAACATAACACCCGTCCTGTCCCTGTGTATCCCTAAGTTATATCCTCCCCCCTCCCTCAACATAACACCCTGCCTGTGTCTCCCTAAGTTATATCCTCCCCCTCCCTCAACATAACACCCGTCCTGTCTCCCTGTGTCTCCCTAAGTTATATCCTCCCCCTCCCTCAACATAACACCCTGCCTGTGTCTCCCTAAGTTATATCCTCCCCCCTCCCTCAACATAACACCCGTCCTGTCCTGTGTCTCCCTAAGTTATATCCTCCCCCCTCCCTCAACATAACACCCTGCCTGTGTCTCCCTAAGTTATATCCTCCCCCCTCCCTCAACATAACACCCGTTCTGTCCCTGTGTCTCCCTAAATCATATCCTCCCCCCTCCCTCAACATAACACCCGTCCTGTCCCTGTGTCTCCCTAAGTTATATCCTCCCCCCTCCCTCAACATAACACCCGTCCTGTCCTGTGTCTCCCTAAGTTATATCCTCCCCCCTCCCTCAACATAACACCCTGCCTGTGTCTCCCTAAGTTATATCCTCCCCCCTCCCTCAACATAATACCCGTCCTGTCCTGTGTCTCCCTAAGTTATATCCTCCCCCCTCCCTCAACATAACACCCGGCCTGTCTCCCTGTGTCCCCTAAGTTATATCCCCCCCCCTCCCTCAACATAACACCCGGCCTGTTCCTGTGTCTCCCTAAGTTATATCCTCCCCCCTCCCTCAACATAACACCCGGCCTGTTCCTGTGTCTCCCTAAGTTATATCCTCCCCCCTCCCTCAACATAACACCCGGCCTGTTCCTGTGTCTCCCTAAGTTATATCCTCCCCCCCCCTCCACATAACACCCGGCCTGTCCCTGTGTCTCCCTAAGTTATATCCTCCCCCTCCCTCAACATAACACCCGGCCTGTCCCTGTGTCTCCCTAAGTTATATCCTCCCCCCTCCCTCAACATAACACCCGACCTGTCCCTGTGTCTCCCTAAGTTATATCCTCCCCCTCCCTCAACATAACACCCTGCCTGTGTCTCCCTAAGTTATATCCTCCCCCCTCCCTCAACATAACACCCGTCCTGTCTCCCTAAGTTATATCCTCCCCCCTCCCTCAACATAACACCCGTCCTGTCCCTGTGTCTCCCTAAGTTATATCCTCCCCCCTCCCTCAACATAACACCCGTCCTGTCTCCCTAAGTTATATCCTCCCCTCCCTCAACATAACACCCGTCCTGTCTCCCTAAGTTATATCCTCCCCCCTCCCTCAACATAACACCCGCCCTGTCTCCCTAAGTTATATCCTCCCCCCTCCCTCAACATAACACCCGCCCTGTCTCCCTAAGTTATATCCTCCCCCCTCCCTCAACATAACACCCGCCCTGTCTCCCTAAGTTATATCCTCCCCCTCCCTCAACATAACTCCCGGCCTGTCTCCCTGTGTCTCCCTAAGTTATATCCTCCCCCCTCACTCAACATAACACCCGGCCTGTCTCCCTGTGTCTCCCTAAGTTATATCCTCCCCCCTCACTCAACATAACACCCGGCCTGTCTCCCTGTGTCTCCCTAAGTTATATCCTCCCCCCTCACTCAACATAACACCCGGCCTGTCTCCCTGTGTCTCCCTAAGTTATATCCTCCCCCCTCCCTCAACATAACACCCTGCCTGTGTCTCCCTAAGTTATATCCTCCCCCTCCCTCAACATAACACCCGCCCTGTCCCTGTGTCTCCCTAAGTTATATCCTCCCCCCTCACTCAACATAACACCCGGCCTGTCTCCCTGTGTCTCCCTAAGTTATATCCTCCCCCCTCCCTCAACATAACACCCTGCCTGTGTCTCCCTAAGTTATATCCTCCCCCCTCCCTCAACATAACACCCGGCCTGTCCCTGTGTCTCCCTAAGTTATATCCTCCCCCCTCCCTCAACATAACACCCGCCCTGTCCCTGTGTCTCCCTAAGTTATATCCTCCCCCCTCCCTCAACATAACACCCGACCTGTCCCTGTGTCTCCCTAAGTTATATCCTCCCCCCTCCCTCATACTTAACACCCGCCCTGTCTCCCTGTGTCTCCCTAAGTTATATCCTCCCCCCTCCCTCAACATAACTCCCGGCCTGTTCCTGTGTCTCCCTAAGTAAAACTCAGATCTGAGTCATGCCAACAGTATCAAGTGAGGGACTCCAATGATTGTCCTCTTCAGTTCCTTAGGGACGTCCTCCTTGCACCCTAACCTAACCTAACCTTTTTTACTTTCCTTATCCTATAATAACGAAAGTATTGTATTCGTCGAAAAGGGTCGGGTGGAAGAGATTGCCATAGGCAATAACCCCGCCCTTTAGTTAGGACTTATATTTTTATATATTTTCTATTTTTCATTTTTATTGTTCATATTGTTTACACTTTACTTCCGAGAAATTTCTAATATTAGAAATCGGAAGTATTGTGTTCGTTTTTGTAAAAAAAAAAATATTTTTTTGCTCCGATTTCAATTTTTTTTCATATTTCTGGACGTTTCATAACCTACTGAGTAAATTTGGTTTTGTGTCCGTCTGTCGGTTTGTCGGTCCGTCGGTCTGTTAAAACGATTCCTTGTAACGCGCAAATCTCGGAAACTACTCGACCGATTTTGATGAAATTTTGCACACATCTAGGAGACATTCTGTAGATGGTCCCATTTTAAATTCATTGAATTCATACCAGCGGTTCTGGATGAAAGAGACCATGCGCCTGACCACTAACTTTTTACCTAAACGCTTATATCTCGTGAACGGTACATCCGATTTTGATGAAATTTTGTAAGAATATGCATATTATTGTTTTACATAGGTTATTTATATTTATTTTTAAATTAATTATAATTTGACTCTGATATTTAAGAAAATCCGAAATTTTGGACAAAAAAGTAAAAAAATAAGGACTACGACTTGCCGATACAGAAATTTTTGTAGAATTTAGAATGTAGAAAAAACGATATTCTACCATAGAAAACAAATTTGAATAAAATCGGTTGAGCCGTTTTGGAGATACAAGTAATTTTCTATAAAATCTCAAAATTGGCACGTGTTTACAATGTGAAGCAATCACGAGGAAGTATTGTGTCTATAATTGGCAGTGTTTTTTCATTGTTAAAATAAGTATTTGTATGTACATAATGTCCATTTATACCTAATAAAGCGTTGTATAATAATAATAATAATAATAAAAATTTGACCTACCCAGTTTTTTTATATTCGTGGTAATCACTTTCGTGTGATGTGACAACTACTCAAACTCGCTTTACTAAATCTTCGCTCAAACCGGGACTTGAACCACCGACCTCTCCAGGTTACAAGTCCGCCGCCTTATCGATCAAGCTACTAATAATAATAAGTTGATTTAATTTCATTCTACAGTTTTTTCATTACAATCCCCTTGAAGTACATACAATATCTTTTGTATTTTTGTACTGAAGTCGGTTCAACCTTAACTTAACCTCATTAAATATTGATGGAATTTGGAATGCGTCATTTGCGTCAAACTATTATTAAAATTAAAAGTGCACTGGTAATCAAGTGGTTAACGCGCTAGTCTGGTAATCCAGGTAGAGTAGGGATCCTTTGGTTTGTATCCCACCCAGTGCATGCATTTTTACTCATTCATTTGAGTTTGTGACCACATAATAATAATACTCTGAGGATAAGGTGGTAGAAAATGCTTTGAGCATAACTCTCGCCTGTTGGTTGCCTTCTACTAAAGAGTATTATTATTATTATTCTATATGTCTAGGATTCGAAAAATTAAATTCCAATCCTAGATATATAGAAGTGTTTTAATAATAAATCCACATTAGGATGTCAAATATGTCAAACCGACTTCAGTATCTTGATCGATAAGGCGGTGGACTTGTAACCTGGAGGCCGGTGGTTCAAGTCTCGATTTCAGCGTAGATTTAGTAAAGCGAGTTCGAATATAGTTGTGATATCAAGAATGTGATTAACACAAATATGATAACATTTGGATGTCAAATTATCAAATATAAATAACATGTTCAAGAAAATCGCGTCTAACTATCAATAATAATAATAATAATAAATGCCCGCAGCATGCACGGGTGTATATTTACGAGCCTAGCTCTATTTACAAACAGAAAACAAATAACATGAATACCTATATCACATAAGAAAGGTTTAAAAACAATCATATCACAGTTATATATAAAAAAAAAAATATTTGGAAGAACCATCCTGAAAATAACCATCATCATTGTCTACTTCAAAACACAAGTAACCAGAGTACTGTGTCTTATGGCAAGCTTCGATAGTGATGTCAGTTGTTTGTGAATAAATATAAAAATTTGGCCTTGCACCCGGGTTCGAATGCCGGCGGGTTCGGATATTTTCGGCTTTATTGATGAAGCTTTACTGAGGTCGGTAACCATGCGAGTTGTCACAGAAGAGGATGTTTAGGATTTTTCTAAGTGTTTTAATGTGTTTATCAGTTCCTCCTAGATTCTGAGTAGTGCTCAGAGCTCCCCAGTAATTCATTCAGTGTAGTGTTGGTGTTATCCTGGTGTAGTGTTGTGATCTGCTCAGTGTAAAATCGTGTCGATTGGGTGTTAAAATCAAACTAAACCATTTCTGTTAACTGACTGTAAATAATATTTGAATACATTTACTAACAGTAATACACATCTTCCATGGTAGCACAAACTGGAAGTGTGTCCAGCACACTAGCCGCATTCCCGCGCTGTATTGCAATTTTCGACAGACTTGTCGAAAGTTGATAAAGAGCAAACTAAATGGTCCATTAAATTTTTTTTCGAGAAGGGGGAAAACTCATGTCGAAAATTGTGGGATTCAGACCCGGTCCAGTGTAAAATCGTGTCGATTGTGTGTTAAAATCAAACTAAACGATCTGTTAACTGGTTCAGTTTAAAATCGTGTCGATTGGGTGTTAAAATCAAACTAAACGATCTGTTAACTGGTTCAGTTTAAAATCGTGTCGATTGGGTGTTAAAATCAAACTAAACGGTCTGTTAACTGGTTCAGTTTAAAATCGTGTCGATTGGGTGTTAAAATCAAACCAAACTATCTGTTAACTGGTTCAGTTTAAAATCGTGTCGATTGGGTGTTAAAATCAAACTAAACGGTCTGTTAACTGGTTCAGTTTAAAATCGTGTCGATAGGGTGTTAAAATCAAACCATGGCTGCCTACCCTAACTAAAACCTGCGGCTCCTCATCAATATTTATTTATTTATTTTATTTTATTTATTTAGAAACTCTTTATTAGCAGAACATATATACAGACAAACAATGGTAAAAATTAATTATAAAATTGACAGTATTAATAATATAAACAAGAAAAAAATAAATAAAATATATACATATGTCCTAACTAAAGGGCGGGGCTATTGCCTATAGCAATCTCTTCCACCCAACCCTTAAACCATACCGTTGTGTTAAATATTATTTTGTTATTACTATATTTGATACAATAGGATAGTATTATTAAAATAATTTATAAAATATGTATTATCAATTTATCACACAAAGATTGTTGTCTCTAGCAATTCAGAGAGGTAATGCAGCAAGTGTTTGTT
The DNA here is from genome assembly GCA_024516035.1 of Bactericera cockerelli. NCBI lineage: Eukaryota > Metazoa > Arthropoda > Insecta > Hemiptera > Triozidae > Bactericera > Bactericera cockerelli. The sequence continues at coordinate 19,048,942 of CM044966.1, forward strand.
CTCTTTGGATTTACATAGGGAAAGACATTGTGTCACATGACGTGAATAGCATGTGTAATTGTGTATGTAAAAATTTTTAAACAATAAATGGAACTTTATAAAAAATATTTATTTTTTTTAAACAAGATTCGTGCTTTATTTGTACATCATTTCATTATAATGTTAAGAATAACAATAACATAATAAATATATAAGTACTTAAAATTAATTAAATAAAGTAATTACGAGTATGCACTATTAGTGCAAGTCCCTCTGAAGTAATGCGAAAGCGGTTCCGGGGCACAATTACTTTTTTTTAAGTGCAAGTCTTATAGGTACTATCACACTAATGTACCTGGGGAACCAGGCACCTTGTTTAGTGATAATGTTTTCTTATATTTTGTTATTTTGCAGTAATATTTTGATAACATAAAAGAATTCTCAAATTCATTCATTCATTCATACAAATCCAATATGTAATAATTATGTATGCATAATATGAGACTAGAAGGATTCATTGTGATCCGGACTAATTCATAGTCACAAGATTAAAAGCTTGTCTTGTCTATATCAATAGACTTTAAAAAATATAGAGAGTAGTCTAAGACTAGTTTCGTCCTTATTTGGACTCATAAAAGAATTCCTCTAGCACGTCTTCCTGAGGCAGTGTTGAGGCACTATTATTAATAATAATAATCTTTAGTGGAAAGTTACCACCAGGCGAGGTTAATGCTTAAATCATATTCTACCACCTAACCCTTGGAGTCTTTTTATTATGTGGTCACAAACTCAAATTAATGAGGAAAAATTCATGCACTGGATGGGATTCGAACCCAATACATGTTTTTTATTAATTGAACACAATACATGTTTAACTTCTATGTGGTTAAATTTTAATTTCAAAGTTGATAAGAAGAGACAGTAAAATAAGTATGAGCGCGCGATTTGCTCAGTGGTTAAGCACTCGCTTGCCATGCGGAAGGTCCCGGGTTCGATCCCCGGGTGGCGACAGAAAATTTGTATTAAAATATTGTTTACAGTTGTAAGGGATACCTTCCGGTGTGCTCGTGTTGACCCAGCACCTAAATCGGAAGTAATGTGTCACTACTTGCCCATCAGATGGGAGCCATATGGGGAAGCTATCACACAGACCACAAGCGTCTGCAGTAGCTCCTGTTTCATGGCTGCGAAATAAAGAAGTCTGTGAAACACTCAATTTTTTTAACTCAACTCTACTCACTTATCAGTGTCAGTAAAAGTTATCCTATTTGTGATAGGCATAACAATTTTAATTAATCCGCCTAAAAATAAAGGACTACAGGTTTTTTGCTTCTTTTTGTTGTTGTTGGTATTATTATTATAATTATAAAACGCTTTATTAGAAGAACATAGTTATGTACAAACAAATAATGGTAAAAATTGAAACACAAAATTGACAAAATTAATATTAACAGGAAAAAAAACAAAATATATACTTATAATATGTCCTAACTAATGGGCGGGGTTATTGCCTATGGCAATCTCTTCCACCCAAACCTTTCTTCCACTCAACCCTTTGTTGTTGACATTTTGAATCGTTTCCAAGGAACCCAGGCTTGAGTGAGACTTTGTGTAAGCCCTGTATACAATTAGACATGGTCCCATTCATTAACCTTTACAACACTCTACATTATGTAGGCATGTGGAACAGAAGGAGGTTACCCAGCTGCTGATAACACTGTTATCAGTGTTGGTCTCTGCAAGAGATTCTGATTCGGAAAGTATTGTTAGAAGAACATTGATTCAAATTATTGTTAGAGGAACATTGATTCATTATGGACTTCCATTAAGGGTTGGGTGGAAGAGATTGCCGAAGGCAATAACCCCGCCCTTTAGTTAGGACGTATATTATGTATATATTTATTTTTTTATTTTTTCTTCTCTTATATTGTATATTAATTTATAATTATCTGTGTTGTATATAATATGTCCAATTAATAAAGTGTAAAAAAAAAAAAAAATTGATTCAAAAGAGCGCGCGATTAGCTCAGTGGTTAAGCACTCGCTTACGATGCGGAAGGGGTTCGATCCCCCGTGCCAACAAAAATTTGTATTCTTAATTTGCTTACAATTGTTTGTAAGGGATACTTTCCGATGCGCTCGTGTTGACCCAGCACCTAATTGGTAAGTATTGTGTCACTTCTCGCCCATCAGAAGGGAGGCATACTACGGGATGGGTAGGCTACAACACAGACCACAAACGTTTATAGTAGCGCCTGTGTCACTTCTCGCCCATCAGAGGGGAGGCATACTACGGGATGGGTAGGCTACAACACAGACCACAAACGTTTATAGTAGCGCCTTTTTCATTGCTACGAAATAAAAACGGCTGTGAAACACTCGTCTTTAAAAAAAGAAGAAGAAAATACTGTTTTTTTAGGTAGTTGTGCCCGGTAAAGCCTTTCGCACTGCTTTAGGGCACTTTACCTTTACATCCATGCCATTCTGAAAAGGGAGAAAACTCGGTCAGAATTTTCCGCTCCGGCCGAGATTCGATCAAGTGGGTAACTTTTTTTTTGCGTCGAAGACTTGGCGGGAAACTTTAAGTCTGGTAGTCAAGTGGTTAACGCGCTAGACTGGTAATCCGTTGGTTCGCATCTCACCCAGTGCATGATTTCTTCCTCATTAATTTGAGTTTGTGACCACATAATAATAAGACTCTGACGGTTAGGTGGTAGAAAATGCCTTGAGCATTGACCTCGCCTGGTGGTTACCTTCCACTAAAGAGTGTTATTATATTACTACTAGACATTATTATGAACAGAACAAGTGGATGTGTTGTTGACCACTTAATTATTAAGACTCTGAGGGTTAGGTGGTAGAAAATGCCTTGAGCATTAACCTCGCCTGGTGGGTACCTTCCACTAAAGAGTGTTATTATATTACTACTAGACATTATATACTATAATAAATAATGCTTTTTCTTTGTGTTATTATGTCACAATTTTAGTGGGTAGCGCAGAATCATAGGACTTTACCACTTTAATTTACAATATCTTGTATTATTTTTTTGCCCAAGATTCTGCCACTGGTCGCTGCTTCACATAGCAGCTACTCATTTTTCCTCACGAGGTATGAGTGGACCCCGAACATCCAAGTACAGAGCAGAAAAAATCCTCCCCCGCTGGGAATCGAACCCAGGTCACCATGTGTGCAATGCCTAGCGCGCTAACTCGCTCTGCCACAGTGACTACTACTAGAAATTATTATGAACAGAACAAGTGGATGTGTTGTCATGGAGAAGTGGAGTTTCCAGATGACGTGGAGAGCAGTATCTTCACTCGAGTGTGGAGTGTGACACATGTTATTATTATTATTATTTTATTTTTTTAACAACATTTCCATTTATTTGACAAAGATAAATTATTACCTACAGTAAAAAATAATAGGAAGGTATACCCGTCTTCAAAGTTAAAAATTACTTCTGTCTGACATGATCCTTCCTCTGTCTTCTCATACTTTTCATAATTTTTTATTTACACTTTATTTTTTAGACAAAACAATCAACTCAACAAAAATAAAAAACAAGGATAAAAAAAACTCAAAAATATATATCTTCTAGTTCTTCCTTATCCTTTTTTCTTCCGAGAATTTTCTAAAATTAGAAATCGGAAGTATTGTGTGTTCGTTTTTGTAAAAAAAAAAAAAAAAAAAAAAAAAAAATCATGAGCACTGATCAGTGGCGGAATAATGGGCAAACATAAAATATCAAGATTTTCAAGGAAAGGGAATTTGTCCTATAATTCTGCGCTACCCACTAAAATTGTGATATAATAGCACAAAAAAAACACATTTATTTATTGTCCATCACTTTCGTGATATCACACTACTCAGTCTCGCCTTACTAAATCTACGTTGAAACCTGGACTTGAACCACCGACCTCCAGGTTACAAGTCCACCGCCTGCGCCTTATCGATCAAGCTACTGAGGTCGGTTCAACCTTAACTTAAATAAATATTATAATACTTACATACTTTTACTTCCGAGAAATTTCTAATATTAGAAATCGAAAGTATTGTGTTCGTTTTTGTAACAAAAAAATATATTTTTTGCTCCGATTTCAATTTTTTTCATATTTCTGGACGTTTCATAACCTCCTCAGCAACTTTGGTTTTTTTTTAAATTACATTCTTCACTGATTTATCCCTCGGAAGGATATATTAGCAATAACCCATGTGTGTTTAAATTGAATTAAAAATACTATTACAACATGGAGTCACATAAATATCCGAGTGTGATACTAGCAGGATAGGAGATGATTCAGATAATAGAATCTAATCTCACACGTGTCCAAGCTATCAGTACTTCCGTACTCTAGCCTGCTCTCACAAGGGACCTGAGATAGCAATGCCTGAGATAGCATTGCTTTCTAATCTAAACCTTTATCTCATCATTCTCATTCATATATCCGTACGAGATTGTTATGCTCCACAATCATTGTACATATAAATATACATGCTTCATTTGTAGGTAGTCAAAGAGGAAATGCTTCTTGCATCCTCGGTTCCCTTCCGGAAGGACGGTCCCTGGAACAAGATTTTTTATATTTAATAAATATCATCATCATCATCATAGGTGGCGTCATCGTGGACGATGTCAATAAATACAATGTCAATAAATACAACGATTAAAATATAATAATGTAAAAAAGTAATCTCACAAGTAGTAAAAAGTAATTCATACACAAATATGAAAAATAGTACAAAATAAATGACGAAAAATTCATTCCTGGATGGGATTCGAACCAACGGATCCCATCTGGATTAGCGCGACTAGCGCATAAACCACTTCACCACCAGTGGACGTCTACTCTCAGCGTGACCACTTGAAACCAACAAGGACCACATGGCTGAAATGTGAAACAGATTTGAAACTGGTTCCAAACCACATGGATGAAACATCATGCAGATGAACGCATGTCTTCCATATGGGGCATGTGCTCAGACCGAGTGTTGCCTACCATATGAGGAAATATTGTATTAGCTACAATAATAATAGCTACCATATTATTGCCCACCATATGAGGCAATATTGTATGAGCTACTATAATAATAGCTGCCATATTATTGCTTACCATATAAGGCGTGTCTCTCCGTTGATAATAATAAGAAATTCCCTGAAGTAATGTACATATTATTATTATTCAACACTTTATTGGATATAGATGGACATATATTATGTACAATACAAATAATTATTTTAACAATGAAAAGAATGGAAACAATATATACAATAAAAATAAAAAAGAATAGAAAAATATATAGCAACATATGTCCTAACTAAAGGGCGGAGTTTTTGCCTATGACAATCTCTTCCACCCAACCCTTATCGGTTCCGAGACTTTAAATAAAAACCTGAAAAATACAGGGTTTTTTTGAGAGTACAAAACTCTTTTACGCCCGTTTTTAAAACAGCCAACTTTCCCTCCACAAAAAAACAATAATAATAAGAAACTATACCGACCTCAGTAGCTTGATCGATAAGGCGGCGGACTTGTGTAATATTGCTTCCTATATATCCAGTCTAGCTTTCGTCTGGCTGAATAATAATAATAATAATGAGACGGGCAATATTTCTTCCTCTATCCAGTCTAGCTTTCGTCTGGCCGAATAATAATAAGAGAATTATAATAATAATAATGAGACGGGCAGTATTGCTTCCTATATCCAGCCTAGCTTTCTTCTGGCCATATCCAGTTCTGTACTTCCTGCGTCCTGTTCTTCTTTTCTTCTGCTTCTTCTTCTTTTTATGACACTTATTTTGTTCATAGACATTCGTACCCATAAGTAACGAGTTGGTCAATGACACATAAAAAAAACATCATTAGTTTATTATTATTTATTTATAAAAAGGGTTGGGTGGAAGAGATTGCCACAGACAATAACCCCGCCCTTTAGGTAGGACATTAGCTTCAGTCTTTTTTTTTTGTTCTTGTTTCTTTGTTCAATCTAATTATTTTTTTCTTTATAATTTCATTGTATTTTACTGTATATATTTTTGTCTTACCTAATAAAGCATACTATAATAATAATAATGAGAAAAAAATATGTAACAGCACCTGTCACATTTGTATACTGTGTCTTTGGGCAACTCGTTCATTTCTGAGCAGTTCGAAGTAAAAATTAAAGTTTTATTAAAAAAAAGGTTGATGTGCCCCGGAACCGCTTTCGAATTACTTCTGGGCACTTTACCTTTACATCCATGCCATTCCGGAAACGGAGAAACCCGGTTGAATTTTCCGGTCCGGCCGCGATTCGAACCCGCAACCTCCGGGTCAGCAACCAATACTCTTAACCACTATTTTCGTAATCAGTCAGACGTCTTATTAAATTAAAAAAAAAAAAAAAATAGTGTCTCCTCCGGTATTCAAATAAACTGTAAATAGTGTAAACTCTTAATAGAGTAAACTGTAAATAGTGTAAACTGTTAATAGTGTAAACTGTTAATGGTGAAAACTGTAAATCGTGTAAACTGTAAACAGAGCAGTCACCAAGTCGATCTGTTACGCGCGTAATTCAGTGCAATCGTGTGACTAGACTCGACCATGTGTCACTAGAGCGCAGTACCGTCTGCTAGTCGAGGGACCCGCCCCCTCTCGTAGACCCGCCCCTCTCGTAGTAATGGGCGACGCCGAGGAGAATGGACACGCCCCCGGGCGAGCCAGCAATGGTAACGGAGACGTAGGCCCCGCCCCCGGGCGAGCCAGCAATGGTAACGGAGACGTAGGCCCCGCCCCCAGCTCGTTTCTCCACGCCAGCAGCTCCTTCAAGTACAAGGCGAGGTTCAACGAAGTGACCCGACTCAAGAATGTAAGTCATTTGTGTGATCCGACTCCAAAGTGTGAGTCATTTGTGTGTGATCCGACTCAAGAGTGTGAGTCATTTGTGTGATCCGACTCAAGAGTGTGAGTCATTTGTGTGATCCGACTCAAGAATGTAAGTCATTTGTGTGATCCGAGTGTGAGTCATTTGTGTGATCCGACTGAAGAGTGTGAGTCATTTGTGTGATCCGACTCAAAAGTGTGAGTCATTTGTGTGACCCGACTCAAAAGTGTGAGTCATTTGTGTGACCTGACTCAAGAGTGTGAGTCATTTGTTAGACAGACCTTCTTTACATAATCACGTGAGATCAAGGTCAGACAGATCTTCTTTAGATAATCACGTGAGACCAAGGTCAGACAGATCTTCTTTAGATAATCACGTGAGACCAAGGTCAGACAGACCTTCTTTAGATAATCACGTGAGACCAAGGTCAAACAGATCTTCTTTAGATAATCATGTGAGACCAAGGTCAGACAGACCGTCTTTAGATAATCACGTGAGACCAAGGTCAAACAGATCTTCTTTAGATAATCATGTGAGACCAAGGTCAGACAGACCGTCTTTAGATAATCACGTGAGACCAGGGTCAGACAGACCTTCTTTAGATAATCACGTGAGACCAAGGTCAGACAGACCTTCTTTAGATAATCACGTGAGACCAGGGTCAGACAGACCTTCTTTAGATAATCACGTGAGACCAGGGTCAGACAGACCTTCTTTAGATAATCACGTGAGACCAAGGTCAGACAGACCTTCTTTAGATAATCACGTGAGACCAAGGTCAGACAGAGGGTGGGGGGAGAGAGAAGATTAAAGTGTGGGAGGAAGAGAGAAGCACAGGGGAGGGGGAGGGGGGTATTTTCAAAGGGTGTGTACTATGCAGCACTTTCTCAATGGAGAGCAGAACGGCTTTTACTCTGCGTTGTCATGGCAACACCCTCCCCTCCCTCTATTCTTCTTCTCTGTGGGGGGAACTTTCACTTCCCCTCCCTGGAATAAAGTTCTCTTTGTCTCTCTCTCTTTCTCGCTCACTCTCTCTCTCTCTCTCTCTCTCTCTATCTATCTCTCCCCCCCCACCTCTCTCTCTCTCTCTCTCTCTCTCTCTCTCTCTCTCTCTCTCTCTCTCTCTCTCGTTTTCTTGATTTTATACACCTTTTTTTCGGGGGTTCGCTGTTCGCAGAACTTTTGTGTTCTAAATTGAGTAGCGGAGCGCGAGCAGTGGTGTCCTGCAAGGTTCTCTTGTGTGTCCCAGCTTGTTTTTACTTTCATCAGTATTACTGCTTTGTTTTGCAGTTGTAAGCTAACCTTCAAGCAGTCAATATTGAATTTATTCTGTTTTCAATACACATTAATTGCGGGCTCTCATTCCCTCTCACAAGTTCATTGAATGAAGTGATTGTCCTATAGTTCATGTCGAAATAAGACTGTATTTTTATTGCTCTTTTTTAAATACATTGGAGAGTTCATTACAAAAATTTGTCAATTTTGTGTTTAAATTATATAATAATAAATTTCCATTAAAAGGTAAATGTCACATGTTAAGTTTTCTATAAGTGAAATTTACTGGCGTCACTGATCGAGTTTGTTAGAGGTTTGTTTTTTGATTCAATTGTGTACATTTTCATATCGAGTTTGTTAAAGGTTTGATTTTAGATTCAATTGTAAAGATTTTCATATCGAGTTTTTTTAAAGATTTTTTTTTCAGATTCAATTGTGTACATTTTCATATTGAGTTTGTTAAAGGTTTGATTTTAGATTCAATTGTAAAGATTTTCATAATTAGATAAAATTCCTACTGTCGAAAAACTCGAAAGTGAAGTTTTCCTCTTATTCATATTGATTTTCATACATATTATTTATTTTTGTGTTTGTATTTTATATTTCTCTAAAGTAAAAAAAAAAAACAAATAAATAAAAGACTTTATATTTATTAAAACAACAATTATAAGTAAAATATTTCGGAAAATTTCTTCTCTGCAGGCAGCAATGACAATACACTGCCTGCGTTAAAAAAAGTAAAATGATAAATGATAATATATCAAGTTGTATAAATTTTCATAACTTTTATTTACTAGTATATGTCCACTTGTTCATGCAGTTGAAAGCGATGTTAAACCAAAATAATAGTAATATATATACTATTTCAACGCGCTAGGCTGGTAATCCAGGTAGAGTAGGGATCCGTTGGTTCGAATCCCACCCAGTGCATGAATTTTTCCTCATTAATTTGAGATTGTGACCACATAATAATAATACTCTGAGGGTTAGGTGGTAGAAAATGCTTTGAGCATTAACCTCGCCTGGTGGTTATCTTCCACTAAAGAGTATTATTATTAATGACTAACATCAAGCAGACAAATGTTTTATGTTGTCAAAAAATCCTTCTATAGAATAAAACGATTTCTTAATTTTGTATGTTCGTTGATAAGAAAAAAATCACCTTCATATTTGTGACAACTGTGCGTTATCTGTTTTCGAAATCTATGGATTATACCGACTGATTGATTGATTACTACCGACTGACTGACTGATTTCTCTCTCTCTCTCTCTCTTTCTCTTATTATTTATTATTACCAACCACCTGATCTCTCTCTCTCTTTTATTGTTTATTACTACCGACTGACTGATCTACATATCTCTCTATCTGGTTCCAGTTGCCGTCCAAGAGAGAGCTCTTCTTCAAGATCTCTTTCTCTCTCTCTCTCTCTCTCTCTCTCTCTCTCTCTCTCTCTCTCTCTCTCTCTCTCTCTCTATCTTTATTTATTATTACCGACTACCTGATGTCTCTCTCTTTATTTATTACTACCGACTAACTGACTGATCTCTTTCTCTCTCTCTCTCTCATTGTTTATTAGTATTATTACTATCGACTGAATGATTTACATCTCTCTCTCTCTCTCTGGTTCCAGTTGCCGTCCAAGAGAGAGCTGTTCTTCAAGAGCAGCAGCAATGACGTCACCCTCCCCGTGTCCTCCCCGGCCACGCCCCCTCCCCCCGTGCCCACCCTCAAGGACATGCTAAAACGTAACTATCGTCAGCACTATATTAGCACAAAATATTATCTATCATCAAACAATGATATATGAAACAAAAGTAAGAAAAAAATTATAAATGAAATAAAATTGAAGAAAAAGGTGCACGGGTGGTCAAGTGGTTGACGCGCTGGTCTGGTAATCCAGGTAGCATTGTATGTCACAAAAGATCTATCTAAGGTCGCAGTGACAAAGAGCTTTCGTACCCGATAGCCCTACCTTTACCAATACCAATCCAGGTAGCATGGTATGATTCGAACCAACGGACCACTACGCTACCTGGATTACCAGACTAGCGCGTTATTATTATTATTAAACAAGTTGGATCAAGTTTTATTTACAAAATAATGACATAGAATATACATATACATACATAGATATTAAAATTAAGAAAACAAAACTTGATCAAGGGCGGTGCTAATGCCAACGGCATTCTCTTCCGCACCACCCTTGATAAAAAAAAAGATAAAAGAGAGAAAAAAGAACCACTTGACTATTAGATTTAAAATTTCCCGCCAAGTCTTCGACGCAAAAAAAAGTCTGAATTCATGTTCAGGCTCCGCTTCATCTGTACTACATACACATACCATGCACTGGTAGTAAAGTGATTCGCTAGTCTGGTAATCCAGGTAGCATAAGCCATATTTTTCTTTCTAACCAAAGTTAACCAAACTGGAATAAAATGAACTAAACTGGAAGCAAGTCATTTTTCTTTTGAAAGAAGAAAAATTTCCTCTTCCAAAAGACACCAAAATGGAAGTAAAAAATTCTTGCTTCCAGTTCTTTTATAGGTTAACTCCATTGTTTATTTTTAAAAGTACCGAAACGCATTTTTCTTTCACGAATGTGGTGAAGTTGACCTTGGAATAAAATGGAAATATTTGAAAATATGGAACCTGGAGTTTTTTTTTTCAATCCAAAAGAAAAATAGGCGTCAGGTAGCATAGTAGGATTCGAACCAAAGGACCACTACGCTACCTGGATTACCAGACTAGCGCGTTCACCACTTGACTACCAGTGCACGGTGTATAGTATACAATAGATTGTGCTTGTTAATTGTTATA
>CM044966.1:19064877-19173475 GCA_024516035.1 Bactericera cockerelli
TTTTTTTAATAAACAACTAATAGACCAACCCTGCCACATCTGTGTGCTTGCAGTAACATAATCAGAATGCCTTATAAGACTTCAATAGACCTTAAGAAAGCATTTGATTTTTTTTTTAAAATAAACAACTAATAGACCAACCCTGCCACATCTGTGTGCTTGCAGTAACATAATCAGAATGCCTTATAAGCCTTCAATAGACCTTAAAAAAGCCTTTGATTTTTTTTTTTTTAATAAACAACTAATAGACCAACCCTGCCACATCTGTGTGCTTGCAGTAACATAATCAGAATGCCTTATAAGCCTTCAATAGACCTTAAGAAAGCCTTTGATTTTTTTTTTTATTATTATTATTAATAATAATAAACAACTAATAGACCAACCCTGCCACATCTGTGTGCTTGCAGCAACATAATCAGAATGCCTTATAAGCCTTCAATAGACCTTAAGAAAGCCTTTGATTTTTATTATTATTATTATTATTATTATTAATAATAATAAACAACTAATAGACCAACCCTGCCACATCTGTGTGCTTGCAGTAACATAATCAGAATGCCTTATAAGCCTTCAGAAGACCTTAAAAAAGCCTTTGATTTTTTTTTTTTTTTAATAAACAACTAATAGACAAACCCTGCCACATCTGTGTGCTTGCAGTAAGTAAAATTAACATAATCAGAATGCCTTATGAGCCTTCAATAGACCTTAAGAAAGCCTTTGATTTTTTTTTTTTTTTTTTTTTTTTTTTTTAAATAAACAACTAATAGACCAACCCTGCCACATCTGTGTGCTTGCAGTAACATAATCAGAATGCCGGAGAGAAAGCTCCCTAAGGACGTGGACGGGTACATCGGTTTCGCCAATCTTCCCAACCAGGTGTTCCGCAAGGCGGTCAAGAAGGGCTTCGAATTCACACTCATGGTTGTGGGTGAGTGTCTCATCTCTTATGGCCACATTTTTTTCTTCTTCTTTAACATGTTCATAACTTAAGTTGTAGTATTATTTATAAGTTTGTTGCTTGCAGTTTCCTGAGGGTTTGATGGCTTATAAAGAAAAGTCTATGTCCTCATGATGGTTGATCGCACATAGAAATATGTGGTTCAGGACGAGCCAACTTTGAAATAAAGTTGGCTGGAGACCATCACTCAACCCCCCAGCTGTAGCCAAGCTGGCTACAACACAACAACACATGGGTACAAATTTACACAAATGGAAGTTTAAAAAAAAAAATAGTACAAATTTACAAGTTAGGAAACTAAATAATGTTAGAGTGAGAGAGGAAAAAAGGAATAAATGCTTTCTTTCTTTTTTCTTTATATGGCTACATTATGAAACAGGATTAAAGTTAGGCTTGCCAGCGTCGATGGCTCGTGTGAACAGCTTGTACATTTTTTTTCCCACAACAATTCATACATTCGATATTACATTTTTTTATGAAGAAAAGTGAGAAGTACAACTTCACTTTTCTCTTTATACTGATTAAAATAGAGAGGTGATTTTTTTTATTAAACTATAACACAAAGACTTCATTCAATAAATTTGTGAAGGGCAATGAGCCCGCAATGCTGGCTGCAATCCCCCTCTGAATGGCCAGGCTTAGACGTTGGGTGAGGTAGGGTGCTGCTAGACGTTGGTTGGATGATAGATAATCAGAACTATTACCTGCTGATGAGAGCAAATAAGCTCGAAACAGCTGTCCAAGTATGTTCTGATATTCATGTACATCTAGTACAACTTCTCACTTTTCTGTTTATACTAGGGATGGGTAAATATTGAGCGAGTCGACTCGAAGAGTCGACTATTTCTGAAGAGTCGTATGAATCGACTCTCGAAGTTCTAAAGAATCGACTATCGACTCACCGCTCATTTCCTTGTCTGGTTTAACCCACTAGCACTAGCCATTAGAAATAGGTCTGTTACCCACTGACGTCATCACTCAACATCTCATCGCATCGGTCCCGTCCTATAGGGACCGTCAGGGACGATTTAAGAATATAATCTTTCAAACTCTTGAATAGGATTGACTATGGCTTTATCCATTGAAAACAAGTCTGTTACCCACTCAAAATTAATTTCTTTCTACTAGCTTCTTAATGTGATATCAGGGGATAAGTGAGAACTAGATGTAGGGGAGGGCAATATGAATATTCAGATGAATATTTAGTCGAACTGAGTCTAGTGTCTACAGAACCGAATATTCTAAACGAGTCGAGAATCCCATCCATACTCCCTAGACTACCTACTGAATCGACTACCCCCATTATCTAAGGTGAAACAAATTATACAGAATTTCAAAGAACCGCGACTCTTAAAGAGTCGACTCACTGAGTCGACTACTTTTGATGAACTGAGTCTACTGAATCGAATATTCTAAACGAGTCGAGAATCCCATCCCTAGTTTATACTGATGATTATACTGATTTTTTTTATTTAAGATGAGTGTTTCACAGCCGTCTTTATTTCGTAGCCGTGAAACAGGAGCTACTGTAGACGCTTGTGGTCTGTGTTGTAGCCTGCCCATCCCGTAGCATGCCTCCCCTCTGATGGGCGAGAAGTGACACAATACTTCCCATTTAGGTGCTGGGTCAACACGAGCGCACCTTGTTTTTATTTTTACATGTATTGTCTTTTTCTCCCAGGAGAGTCAGGGCTGGGCAAGAGCACGCTCATCAACTCGATGTTCCTCTCCGACATCTACTCGTCCGAGCACCCCGGCCCGAGCCTCCGCATCAAGAAGACGGTGAACGTCGAGACCTCGCGCTGTCTCCTGGTGGAGAACAACGTCAAGCTTAGCCTCACCGTGGTCGACACGCCCGGGTTCGGCGACGCGGTGAACAACAGCGACTGCTGGCAGCCCGTCATCCAGTACATCGAGAGTCGGTGAGTGGAGTGATTCGGTTCGGCTCATTGAGTGAGCCGGCTCTTTGAGTGAGCCGGCTCTTTGAGTGAGCCGGCTCATTGAGTGATTGGGCTCATTGAGTGATTCGGTACATTGAGATGTTGAAAGATGTGTTTCTCTCCTTCTGGTGCCGTTTAATAAGGCGTATCTCATTCGTTCCTTCACGCGTCTGAAAGAACTTTGTATTTATTGAAACAAAATAGCAAAGGCTATTTTTTTACCTAGTGATACGCAGAATTGCAATTGTAGAAGTACTTTAAATTCACGAAAGGGAGAAAAGGGAAAAATCAAATTTTAGAAAAGTATTGAAAAGTATGGTCTTTCAATATTTTTTTATGCAACCAACTGCATTTGAAGGGAAATATGCATGACTATCCATACATGAAATCAAAAATTACTTACTGGGTATCATTTCTTTAAAAACGTGCATCGATCCAAGTGACCTCTAGACCTGTGGGAAAAACAGGGATTTAGCCATAACTCTTTAACGAAGCAAAATGCCCCACTGCAAGTTTCGCTCATATGATAGTCCACGGTGGGCTGAACCTACCCTAAAAACATTTGCATCTGTATACGGGACACCCTGTATATAAATACTGGAACACTGAAAGCTAGCCTGGCTTGTTAGGGTTGGCTAGTCCGTTCTCTGTTTATAATCCTCTAGCAAGGCAGTCCTTGATGCTACCGGGTCAGACTAAAAATAATAAAGGGTTGGGCAGATAGAAAATTTTAAAGGTTGCGTGGAAGAGAATGCCAAAGGCAATAACCCCGCCCTTTAGTTAGGACATATATTTTATTCTCTCTCTCTCTTTTTATTTCTCTTATATTGTATATTTATTTGTAATTATTAGAGCCCGGATTTTTGCATATTGCATATTTGCATATGCAATTGCATATTTTGACGGTTTTTTTTTTTCAGAGTTTGCATATTTGAGCAAAATCCTGCATATTTCAACAATATTGGCCAAAATTTGCATATTTCGGGGTTTATTAGGGGGAAAATTTCGGTAAGTAGGTATCTACACTATCTACCTACTCAGAGCTACCGAAGTCCATTCAAAACTTAGGACGTAAATAGTAAAATCACATTTTGTGAGTGTACCTACCTACCTTCATTGTGAAGTCATGTGGGTACCTACTGAATTCTGACAAGCAGCTAGCCTGCTAGCCTACTGAAACAAGACCAAACGTGTCGTTAAAGCGTCTGCAATAGGTACTCTTATCTGCACTCCACGTATCAGCACGGTAGGTACCTACATGTATTGTATTTCTTTCTCTGTTCTCTTTCCTCTCTGTTTTCGGCTGTTTTCTACTTGCAGTGAATTTATTGTGTTTGTAAACGATTAACTTTTCTACTGATTTTTACTCGAGAAATGTGTATGCATTTCTCTAGTTAAAGGAGTAGATTATTTTAAGTTTAAAATAATTTTTTTTACTTAGGTCGATACTAACTTTACAATGCCTCAACTGGCATTGTAAAGTAAAATTAAGTCCTGGCTCAGTGAGTTTACGGGTTTACATTTTTGCATATATTGGGCTTTTTGTTTACATTTTTGCATATATTGGGCTTTTCGCTTGCATATGCAATTGCATATTTTACCCTTTTTTTTTGCTGCATAAAATCCGGGCTCTAGTAATTATCTTTGCTGTTTATAATATGTCCAATTAATAAAATGTTAATACTGATTAAAAAAAACAGGTTTGCTGTTTATACTGATTAAAATAGAGAGGTTAGTTGATGACAGGGTTATTCCCAACTATTACCTGCTGATGAGTGCAAATAAGATCGAAACAGCTGTCCAGGTATGTTCTGATATTCATGTACATCTAGTACAACTTCTCACTTTTCTGTTTATACTGATATACTGATTATACTGAAATAATACTAATAAATTACCGTCTTCGCAGGTACGAGGAGTATCTGAACGCGGAGTCGCGCGTGGTGCGCGCCGCGGGCCCGGACACGCGCGTGCACGCGTGCCTCTACTTCATCGCGCCCAGCGGGCACGGCCTCAAGCCGCTGGACGTCGAGTTCATGCAGCGCCTCCACGACAAGGTCAACATCGTGCCCGTCATCGCCAAGGCGGACACGCTGACGCCCGAGGAGTGCCAGGCGTTCAAGAAACAGGTGAGCCGACCCGACTCAATGAGCCGAATCACTCAATGAGCCGGATCACTCAATGAGCTGAGTCACTCAATGAGCTGAATCACTCAATGAGCCAAATCACTCAATGTATCAAATCACTCTCGATGTACGCTCACGCCCGAGGAGTGCCAGGCGTTCAAGAAACAGGTAACCCCACCCGACTCAATGAGTCGAATCACTCAATGAGCCCGTCATCGCCAAGGCGTACACGCTCACGCCCGAGGAGTGCCAGGCGTTCAAGAAACAGGTGAGCCAAATCACTTAATGAGCCGAATCACTCAATGAGCCGAATCACTCTATGAGCTGAATCACTCAATGAGCCGAATCACTCAACGTATTAAATCACTCACCGACTCTCGATGTACACTCACTCCCGAGGAGTGCCAGGCGTTCAAGAAACAGGTAACTCAATGAGCCGACTCAATGAGCCGAATCACTCAATGAGCCGAATCACTCAATGAGCCGAATCACTCAATGAGCCGAATCACTCAATGAGTCGAATCACTCAATGAGCCAGATCACTCAATGAGCCGAATCACTCAATGAGTCGAATCACTCAATGAGCCGAATCACTCAATGAGTTGAATCACTCAATGTATCAAATCACTCTCGATGTACGCTCACGCCCGAGGAGTGCCAGGCGTTCAAGAAACAGGTAACCCCACCCGCCCGACACACAGTGAAACAGGTAACCACCCGACACACAGTGAAACAGGTAACCACCCCGACACAGTGAAACAGGTAACCACCCGACACAGTGAAACAGGTAACCCCCGACACAGTGAAACAGGTAACGATTTGTTATAATGATTATTCATACTGTACATTTTTTTATACTTGACTGCTCCGAGTTGTTGGGCCTGGTTTCATTGAACTGCCATCGGAAACTAAGGAGAAGCAACACATTCTATGTTCCAACCTGTGGAACTAACTACGCTTATAACTCGCCTATCAATAGAATGATGAGAGCAGCTAATACATCATCTATTGATGTCTTCTTAAAAAATTGATGTGATGTTTACTGTGATCTATTGTAGCTGTAAATTTGTCTACTTGATTTTACCTTGTCTTTCATTCTATTATTTAATTTTGCTATTATCTTTACATTTTTGACACTGTGATATATATTTAATTTTATTGACATATTTTTTTACCTTTATTGTTGTGTTTATCTGTTTATATATTGACATTTGTAAATAGGACTAGCTCCGTTAATAAACACCCGTTTACCGGGCTTATTATTATAAAGTGTGTAATAATCACACGGACACGGAATTATTACTATTATCAATATACCCTCATTGTTTGTTGAAGATGTTATTGTAAAATATAAATACATGGAAACTTCATATAAAAAAAAAAAAAATTCCTGCCCCGCTGGGAATCGAACCCAGGTCACCATGCGTACAATGCCTAGCGCGCTAACTCACTCTGCCACGGTGACTACTGATATGACCATGCAGTTGAAAGCGATGTTAAATTTTTGTTTAAAAAAACGCTTGCATACGAGTCTGCAACCATTGGGACATTTTCATCTTTACTATTCAAGGTCCAAAACCAACTGACCAAATTTCGTATTGTGCGCATGACACATACCTTCTCTCTTCTCTCCCTCTACAATTCAATACTTCGCCACTGTGCGCATGACACACACTTTCCCTCTTCTCTCCCTTTACAATTCAATATTTCGTTACATAATTTCGTTACATAATTTCGTCACATAATTTTGGTTATGTGCCAGAGCAAAGACATGAAAATGTCAAAATTAAATTACAAATTACAAAAAATACTCCGTGTTTCAGATCCTGAGCGAAATCGCGCAGCACAAGATTCAGATCTACGAGTTCCCGGCTGGAGGGGGCGGGGTTGGGGGTGGGGGCGGGGCCGAGGAGAGCAAGGGCCTGGGAGGGCGGGTGCCCTTCGCGGTGGTGGGCTCCAACACTGTGCTCGAGGTGGAGGGGAGGAGGGTGCGGGGGAGGAAGTACCCGTGGGGCGTGGCTCAAGGTAGGAATAATAATAATAATAATATCCTTAATTTTTCAATGTTTCTGAAGTATTTCAATGTTTCCGAAGTATCTCAATGTTTCCGAAGTATCTCAATGTTTCCGAAGTGCAATCATGTGCCATCATCCTGGGTACAGCCCACATTCTCAGAAAGTTTGGTGTATAATTGAAAGCGATTTAGCTAGCATCCAAAGAATATGGTTTATTCTCGATGTTAGTAATTTGTATTGTACGGATAAAAAATTAATAATCTTGCGTTGTATGCCATAATATCCTTAATAAATATATATCGTAATAAAATGAACACGCAATAGAAAAATGAGAGAACATTGTGATATTCATGATTTAACAACAACAAAATTTTCATTTATTTGACAAAGATAAATTATTACAATTAAAAATAATAGGAAGGTATTCTTCCGTCTTCAAAGTTAAAAACTGTGAAGAAGACGGAGATACTATAGTTTCTTTCTAACTAAAAAAAAAATTCCTGGTTAGGTTTTTTCCAAATATTTCCATTTTATTCCGAGGTCATTCGTGAAAGAAAAATGCGTTTGGTTATTTTTAAAGACAAACAATGGACTTAACCTATAAAAGAACTGGAAGCAAGAATTTTCTACTTCCACTTTGGTTAACTTTGGAAGTGGAAATTTTTCCTCTTCCAAAAGAAAAATGACTTGCTTCCAGTTTGGTTCATTTTATTCCCGTTTGGTTAACTTTGGTTAGAAAGAAAAATAGGGCTCTAGAAGAGGCCCTTCTTTTTGGTCTTCTTCTCTTTGCCGTCCAGAGAACGCCGTCAGTTCCACAATAATGTTCTCCTCTCATGTAGATAGCTATGGCAATTGTCAACATACATCGTACATACATAATGATAGAAATAGTATTAGGTAGGTACAAGTACATAGATGGTAAGCGAATATAACTTATATCATTTTTCTTTCCAACTCAGTATTGAATTACCTTTTATATTTGTTACCTAATATTATACTTTTATATTATACTTTTGTTCATTTATAAAATCCTGTAAAATATACAATAAATAAAGAGTTGCTATATTAAACTGTTAGCATAATGGGACTTCCTGTCTCGATCCGACAGTCTAAATAAAGCACTACTATACTATACTATACTATTTTGTATATTATTATTGATGTCAAATACAACATTGCCTATTATTACAAATGTGCTTCCTCTCTGTCGGGTTTCAGTGGAGAACCTGGAGCACTGCGACTTCCTGGCGCTCCGTAACATGCTGATCCGCACCAACCTGCAGGATCTGAAGGACGTGACGAGCAATGTGCACTACGAGAACTTCCGCTGTCGAAAGCTGGCTGGCCTGGGCACCGACGGCAAGCCGAGACTTCTCAACAAGTGAGTGGTGGACCTTTGTGAATAAAAATAGAAAAATCATTTTCAATTTTCACCAAAACGGCTCCCATTTGGGCCCGAGTGGCCTCATGTTCCCCGCTGCCTAGGATGAAGGAGGAGAAGCGAATGTCTATATTACCTAGTAATTACTTGGTACAGGCGCTTGATGTATATAACAACACCAATGACAATGACAGACCAAATATTATTATTTTATAATACCCAAAGTAACGCGTCAGTTATTGCCTCACACGTCACACAGAAACCTAAGGATTCTGTTATCCGTGATGAGGTGTAGACGACTATTAAAAAAAAAAAAAATACTTTATTAGGTAGAAAGACATATAATATAATATGTACACTTGTACAGTACAAATAATTATAATGAAAAGGGAAAAAATTCATACATTGATATGCACATGTCCTAACTGAATATGGTATTGCAGGAACCCGCTGGCTCAGATGGAGGAGTAGAAGCAAATGTCTATATTACCTTGTAAATACTTTATCTATATCATATTGTATATTATTATTATTAAATACTTTATTAACTATAAAGACATATATACGATTACAATACAAATAATTATAATATTTTTATTTATTTTTTAATGGAAACAATATAAATAATGAAAAGGGAAAAAATGGATAAATATATACAGTATATACACATGTCCTTAAATATATACGGCTAAACGAGGCTGTTTTGATAATTCCGAATTAACTGTGTGTAGAGTATTTCATGTAACTATAGTTATAGCACAACCCTCGATAGCATAAAAGTCTCTGTTCACTCAAGCTAAAGTTCCCTTTGAAATTAGGAAAAACTTTTTCTTATTGCAACCCTACTCATACACATGTCCTAACTGAATATTGTATTGCAGGAACCCGCTGGCTCAGATGGAGGAGGAGAAGCGAGAGCACGAGCTGAAGATGAAGAAGATGGAGGTGGACATGGAGCAGGTGTTCGAGATGAAAGTCAAGGAGAAGAAACAGAAGCTCAAAGACTCGGAGGCGGATGTAAGTATCTGAGATGTACCCCTATAGCACAGGTGTTTGAGATGTACCCCTACAGCAGGTGTTTGAGATGTACCCCTACAGCAGGTGTTTGAGATGTACCCCTACAGCAGGTGTTTGAGATGAAAGTCAAGGAGAAGAAGCAGAAGCTCAAGGACTCGGAGGCGGATGTAAGTATCTGAGATTTACCCCTACAGCAGGATGTAAGTATCTGAGATGTACCCCTACAGCAGGTGTTTGAGATGTACCCCTACAGCAGGTGTTTGAGATGTACCCCTACAGCAGGTGTTTGAGATGTACCCCTACAGCAGGATGTAAGTATCTGAGATGTACTCCTACAGCAGGATGTAAGTATCTGAGATGTACCCCTACAGCGGGTGTTTGAGATGTACCCTTACAGCAATCTTTCCCCAACCCCCTCAGCTACAGTTTGAGATGTACCCTTACAGCAATCTTTCCCCAACTATCTCCCTCATTTACAGTTTGAGATGTACCCTAACAGCAATATTTCCCCAACTCTCTCCCTTAGCTACAGTTTGAGATGTACCCTTACAGCAATCTTTCCCCAACTCTCTCTCTCAGCTACAGTTTGAGATGTACCCTTACAGCAATCTTTCCCCAACTCTCTCCCTCAGCTTCAGTTTGAGATGTACCCTTACAGCAATCTTTCCCCAACTCTCTCTCTCTCAGCTACAGTTTGAGAGGTACCCTTCTATCAATCTTTCCCCAACTTTTCCCTCAGCTACAGTTTGAGATGTACCCTTACAGCAATCTTTCCCCAACTCTCTCCCTCAGCTACAGTTGAGATGTACCCTTACAGCAATCTTTCCCCAACTCTCTCTCTCAGCTACAGTTTGAGAGGTACCCTTCTATCAATCTTTCCCCAACTTTCTCCCTCAGCTACAGTTTGAGATGTACCCTTACAGCAATCTTTCCCCAACTCTCTCCCTCAGCTTCAGTTTGAGATGTACCCTTACAGCAATCTTTCCCCAACTCTCTCTCTCTCAGCTACAGTTTGAGAGGTACCCTTCTATCAATCTTTCCCCAACTTTCTCCCTCAGCTACAGTTTGAGATGTACCCTTACAGCAATCTTTCCCCAACTCTCTCCCTCAGCTACAGTTGAGATGTACCCTTACAGCAATCTTTCCCCAACTCTCTCTCTTAGCTACAGTTTGAGAGGTACCCTTACAGCAATCTTTCCCCAACTCTCTCCCTCAGCTTCAGTTTGAGATGTACCCTTATAGTAATCTTTCCCAAAACTCTGTCCCTCAGCTACAGAGACGGCACGAGCAGATGAAAAAGTCGCTGGAGGCTCAGATCAAGGAGCTGGAAGACAAGAGGCGTGGCCTAGAGCAGGAAATCGGCCAATGGGAGCAGAGCAATGGCGTCTCCATGGACGAGCTGAGAAGGAAAAGTCTGGAGCGAGAGTAAGTCCCGTTAACTTCTTGTGTAACTATTCCTCGCGAGCGTCAACGGCGCGTTGAATGCACTGGTTCTCGTAGGATCACCGAAGATAAGCAATGTCCAGAGCGGTGTTTGTCAGTCAGTGTAAGACAATATTTAAAACTAAGGTCTAAAAAAACAATAGTCTATTGATTTTGCAACTATCGATTGCAACAACTATTGATATTGCAACTATCGATTACAACAACTATTGATATTGCAACTATCGATTACAACAACTATTGATATTGCAACTATCGATTACAACAACTATTGATTTTGCAACTATCGAATACAACAACTATTGATATTGCAACTACCGATTACAACAACTATTGATATTACAACTATCGATTACAACAACTATTGATATTGTAACTATCGAATACAACAACTATTGATATTGCAACTATCGATTACAACTATTGATATTTCAACTATCGAATACAACAACTATCGATATTGCAACCATCGATTACAACAACGATTGATATAGCAACTATCGATTACAGATATCGATTTTTATTATGTGTCATTGATACGATTCGTTGTTCTTCCAGCAGTTCTCTGGACGGCAAAGAGAAGAAGACCAAGAAGAAGGGCCTCTTCTAGATGCGCCACAACCCTCTCTCGTGCCATTCTGCATTTACCCCTCTGTGACTCGCAGCGCTACCTAGCGGATTATTCGAGAAACACTCGTTTATATCTCTGCGACGCGCAGCGCTACCTCTTGGACCATCTGAGGAACACTCGCGACTATCAAGAATCTCACAATGTTCTCTCATTTTTCTATTTCGTGTTTATTTTCATTACATTATAAATTAAGCATAAATTTACTTTTTCTATGTTATAGATTTTTAATCTAATATTGACTTTCTCCTAGTTGTACAATAAGTTGACTTATACTTTACTCTTGTACATTGATGTTACCATTTCTATTTTGAGCACGGTTCTTATTACTCAGGCTGTAGTAGTGTCCCTCTCTAGCTGAACTCGGTGTACCACTGAATGCAACATTTTGTGTCAGAACGTTGCGAAGCGTTTCGATGCTCCTTTAGACTCTAATGAGATCGAATCCCAATGACTGAAACTTTGCTTTGCAACACCTTACATTCCAAGTTTTTTTTTTCGTCGCCTTCCACTGCATGGTCATATCACGCCGGGGGTGTTACCCTCCATTCGCTGGAAACTAACAAACCCGCTACCCAAATTAACCTCACCCAGTGAAAGTGAGGCCGAGAATGGTCATCCATCCAAGTCTTAACTTCGCTGAACTGAAACATTTGTAATACCTCTGTCGAGCTAAGTCTAGATTTTGCATATGGTCGCAGAAGGGAAAACCGATGCTAACTCATGACTTAAGTTCTAGATTTTAATTTCGGCATGAATAATACCACTTTTTTTCTTCTGTAGCCTATTCGTTCTAAAACTCGAGACAAAATGTTTTTCGTAAGAAAATGTTGTGCACTGAGTGGGGAAACTAGCTGAAGTAGCTCCCGGAATGACTAGGTGTGATGTAGGGGTGGTGCAGGGTTCTGATGGACGCATGTCTACATTGTCTACTGATCCCCAGGTAGATCTTGGTCCAAAGCTGTCTGTTGTAGGAAGTAGCACCTCTCTCTAACCCACAGTTGAAATGAGATATCACCAATAAAGGAGACTGCGGAGCTGGAGACTTGTTTAGACTGCGAAAGTAAAGGGACTCTACGCCTCATTCTTGCAGCATAAACAGAATATTGTATTGATTATCGGTAGATGGAGTTATTTAATCTAAAACTTAGTGGACAAATGTATACGGAATCAAATCGCTAGTGACCATTTAATTCCACGATTAAATTTCTCCATTAAAAACTGTGGTAAAGGCCTTTGGTTGGTCATTTTGGTGTCAAATAATAATAATAATAATATAATATAGCCCTCTGTCACCCCTATGGAGCATGGGCCTCCCCCTATGAGAGGGATATTATAATATTATAATGTCAAATAATAATAGCGCCTTATTTATGTTGCCCGATTAGGACTTAAGTCCCATTATTTAAGCAGTAAGCCCAATACTAATTATTGTGTGGTCAAAATCCCAAATTAGAGAATAGTTACACTTACACAGACCACATGCGTCTACAGTAGCTCCTGTAGGCTACGAAATAAAAAAAGCTGTGAAACACTCATCTTAAAAAAAAGTTACTGTGTAAACCTGTAATATTAGTGGTGAAATAGTGACCTGGCCTTCATTCTCATAATTCTCATATCTCTCTTTCAATCGTCACACAACGCAATCTGATTAAATATATTTTAATATGGTGCACTGGTAGTCAAGTGGTTAACGCGCTAGTCTGGTAATCCAGGTAGCGTAGGGGTCCGTTGGTTCGAATCCCACCCAGTATATGAATTTTTCCTCATTAATTTGAGTTTGTGACCACATAATAATAGAATTCTGAGAGTTAGGTGGTAGAAAATGATTTGAGCATTAACCTCGCCTGGTGGTTACCTTCCACTAAAGAGTGTTATTACGATACACCCTCTAGTAGTTGTAAAAAAAACTCATTCAGTTATTGCGTTCAATTTAACCAATCTGAGTGCGTTGTGCTGATGGTTGAAAGGGAGATTCGGAGATTATGAGAGTGGAGAGTGGTTTCTGGAACGACGGCCAGTTAATATTGATCACTAATTAATAACAAAACTTTACAAAAATTTCCGTTCATAATCATAAAAACTTACATTAAAGTTCTGAGACGATTTTGTAAAGACAATTATAGGGTTCACTGTAGGGTGGTCCCGAGCTTGCTATAGGGAATACTTGGACCTTGACAATTATTTATTAAAGAAACATCTGAATGCACATGCGCATAGACGCTTTAAACAAACGTCTCTGAATAACAAAATCAGCTGAAGGGACAAATGACCCAGGCATCCCTACAGTGAGGACTCTGCATACAACCCTGAATGTTCTTTATTAAATTTAGATTCCCAACTTTTGTTTTCATACCAAGATCAATCAGTTTTATAGATTCTTATTTCACAGCTTTTGTCCATATCAAATTCAAGGCGTCGCGCGTTCGTCTGGTAATACATGAAAAAAGTTTGGCAAATCATCCTCCAATTTGGGATTTTGACCACCCAAATATTCGTTTTGGGCTCACTGTTGGAATATAATATATAATTTAATAATATCGTCTTATTTATACTGTCCGATTAGGACTATTAAAGTCCCATTATTCCAGCAGTAAGCCCAAGACATATTATTATTTTGTAAAATCCCAAATGGGAGCATAACTTGTCATGTCCCGGCTGGGTTTCGAACCCACGACGTCTGGAATCTCTGGATTCACAGAGTGCCGCCTTTACCACTGAGCTACCGGGACAGAATAATGTGTCTCATTTGTCCTAGTCGGGCAATAGAAATAAGAGGATATTATTATGCGTCAACTGTGAACCACCCTGTATAGTAGAATGATGTGGATGTACAATGAAATCTACTCGATAGAATTTAATGTTAGAAATGACGTACTTTATATAATTAAGTTACAAAAATGTACATTACATTTTATTCCATCTCTATATATAAATGTCAAAGTCACTCACTGACCACTGACCACTGACCACTGACTGATCATCGCTCTACAGCCCAAACCGTAAGTCCTAGGAAGCTGAAATTTGGTAGGTAGCTTTGTCTTATAGTCTAGATGTGCAATAAGACGAGATTTTTCGAAACTCCCACTACAACACCTGCCATTGACGAAAAAGGATTTTTTGCTTTCACGGCCATGCCTCGGCCCGCAAAGCGGGCGACAGCCCGCTAGTTTTTATATATTATGCAATTTGTGTTCTTTATTTGAAATTTTCCATTTTTTGATATATTTGAGTATATCACAGACAATTTACAGGTATTGTGTAGGTATTTTTTTTTCCGTATAGGTGTTGTGTTTTCTACATTATTATCATTATTTCTGTAATAGTGGCTTGAGCTACGCTGAATTGTCAAGCATGGACATGACTACATGCGAGATGAATGTGCTATGTTGGCTGATATTTTTTTTTTTTTTTTTTTTTTTAAAGATGAGTGTTTCACAGCCTTTTTTATTTCGTAGCCATGAAACAGGAGCTACTATAGACGCTTGTGGTCTGTGTTGTAGCCTGCCCATCCCGTAGTATGCCTCCCCTCTGATGGGCGAGAAGTGACACAATACTTCCCATTTAGGTGCTGGGTCAACACGAGCGCACCGGAAGGTATCCCTTACAAACAATTGTAACCAAATTAAGAATACAAATTTTTGTCGGCGCGGGGGTTCGAACCCGGGACCTTCCGCATGGCAAGCGAGTGCTTAACCACTGAGCTAATCGCGCGCTCAGTGTCATAATCGAACCAATTGTCAGAGGTAGTGACATTCATTTATTTTTATATTTTTCTACGGACGTTCCTAACCGAAGAAAAAAAAAAAACATGGAATATTAAAACATAAGCTCTATGGTTTTTCAGTCAGTTTTGCTTCGAATTTCATCTTGTCTTCGTCTTGCTATTCTAACACTTCATGAACTTGGAAAACTAAATTGTGAGATTGTTCAGGAGCTTGGCATTGCCCGTTCACTTGTTTCACGTGCCATCAAACGGTACAAGAAAACTTCGTAATGAAGCTGACCGTCCCGCAAGGGGAAGAAAACGCACGGTAAACACTCCTAGAAATCGAAAACTAATAAAGACTAATAGAAAAACTTAAAATTAAAAAAAAAAATCACCATCATTCGCCGGTCTGTCCCGGTAGCTCAGTGGTAAAGGCGGCACTCTGTGAATCCATAGATTCCAGAGGTCGTGGGTTCGAAACCCAGCCGGGACATGACAAGTTATCCTCCCATTTGGGATTTTTACCACATAATAATATGTCTTGGGCTTACTGCTGGAATAATGGGACTTTAATAGTCTTAATCGGGCAGTATAAATAAGGCGATATTATTATTATCATTCGAGCGGTATCTTTGAGGCTTCGTGGATCCAGATACCACCCACGCAGTTATGGTTTAATCGAAGATGGAGCAGTAATACCTTTTTAAAAATATTGTTACATGTTTTATTAATTTTACTAATGTTTAAAAATAAATATATACCAGACTAAAAATAAAACTCATTTCAAAGCGTGTCAAGCGTAATCCGCGGGTTTCCATGAGAAAAATTCCCCCTGACACTGGTTTGAGCCGTGAATCTGTACGGCTCATTTTTTTTTTTTTAAGCTTTATAATATAATAATATAAAGAAAAACAAAAAGATTAAACAAATATACAAGAAAGAAAAAAAAGAGAAATGTCCTATCTAACACGTATGAGACGGCGTGCCCACCGGTGGGTCACGTTTTTTTTCTCAATTTCCCTTGTAACGTGACCCACCGGTGGGCACAGATAATGCTATTATGAATATATTTTTGTACTCGCCCGTCCCAATTATTTGTTGTTGTCATATTTGGAACACATACCCTAATTTGAAGCCGTCCCAGCGTACAAACTATAGAAAATAGGACCCGTCTCATACGTTTTAAAGGGCGGGGTTATTGCCTGTGGCAATCTCTTCCACACAACCCAAAAGCTCGTGAGCTTGGACTCTGGAGGCTTACAAGCTCCAAAAAGTTCAGTTGCTCACGGAGGATAACAAACGAGTGCGCCTGCACCTCGAAAGATGTTGTCTTCTGATTTTTTTTTTTTTTTAAGCTTTATTAGGAGGACAAAGTACAGGTTACAGTATAAAATTAAGAAAAGAAAAAAAAAAAAAAAAAAAAAAAAAAAAACAAACAAATGACAAAATAAATAAGTAAAAAAAGAAAATAACAATAATGTCCTACCTAAGGGCGGGGTTATTGCCTGTGGCAATCCCTTCCACTGGTTGAGCGGGCCGCCGCGCTGGTGACAAACTTGGAAAAAATTCTCTTCACAGATGAGAAATTGTTCACGGTTGAACAAGTGCACCATCGTCAGAACCGCCGAAAATGGTCTACTGAAGCCCCAACATCATCTTCATAGGAAGAGAATGCCGTTGGCATTATCACCGCCCTTGATCAAGTTTTGTTTTATTTCAATTTCTATGTAAATATTCTATGTACCTACTTTATTGTAAATAAAACTTGATCCAACATGTTTAATAATAATAATAAATCTTCTAACATTGTCAAAATCCACAATCTGTCATGGTTAAGGCTCCCACAAAGCACATAACCTTGCGGGTAGCCTTGCTTTTACACACGCTCAAGTAAGCTTAGTAAGTAAGAGTGAATCCTACTTCCTGTAAACGTGAATAGGCTTGAATTCTCCTTGCTTAAGTAAACGTTCAGCACGCTTGAGGTAGTGAGGTTGTGATCAGTCTTCATGTTATCGTCAATTATCGTGCTTGCAAAGTAAGCGTGCACCATTTTTACTGTTGTGTGCAAAGGCGTGAACCAGCCAAATACCGTACAAGTATTTTTGTTTAATAAACCAGTTTATTAGATTACTGATGAGGTTAACAACTTCCACCGGTTCCATTCAGGCTGGGTGAGGTTTAGTTGAGAGGGTGGTTTGTGAGTTTCCAGCGAATGGAGGGTAAATCTCCTGTTTATGACCATGCTGTTGGAGCCATATGAAAGAAGATTTTTTTTAAAAGATGAGTGTTACATTACATTATATCTGGGGGTCTTTTCTAAAAGAAATTCCTATGTGCTGCGTCCATTATTTAGAACTATTGCACCCCATTCAGCTCACTCATCACTTTCAAAAACGTCTGCTGCACTAAAAAGTTTAGCAGGTGTTATATAAGTTCACAGTGTTTGTTTCCAGCTTTTGTCCTGAGTATACAAGAGTTTGGATTTTTGTGAGTGACTTGATTAGGATGGGAGAGGGTGTTCCCTCACCACATTTATCGTACTCAATGGTGTCATTGTATACTCCAATGTTGTTTCTTAGGAAATAGTGACCTGGTAGTAAACCAACTATTTCTCTGGTGTTTGTTTAACCCAGTCAACAAAGGTGTCTGAGTTATTTTATTTTATTATCATTACTAGCCGTTTGCCCGTGCTTTGCAACGGGACTAAATTTCAAATTTACTAAGGCATGGCCGTACTGCTGGACAGCAATGCCTTTTTGAACTTTTTATAATTTTTCTGGACAAAGCGATAATGGTTTTGGGGGGGTCAATTCTGAGACATTTTTCGCTATCTCTT
Source organism: Bactericera cockerelli (assembly GCA_024516035.1). NCBI lineage: Eukaryota > Metazoa > Arthropoda > Insecta > Hemiptera > Triozidae > Bactericera > Bactericera cockerelli. The sequence continues at coordinate 19,082,931 of CM044966.1, forward strand.
ACCGTTTTGGCTAAACAACTCCGGACAAACAAACAAATAAACATAGGTAGGTAGGTAGGTAGGTAGGTAGGTAGTCCTTCTTTCTGTTTTATATAAGAGACTAGCCGTTTGCCCGTGCTTTGCAAAGGGACTAAATTTCAAATTTACTAAGGCATGGCCGTACTGCTGGACAGCAATGCCTTTTTGAACTTTTTATAATTTTTCTGGACAAAGCGATAATGGTTTTGGGGGGGTCAACTCTGAGACATTTTTCGCTATCTCTTACCGTTTTGGCTAAACAACTCCGGACAAACAAACAAACAAACAAACAAACAAACATAGGTAGGTAGTCCTTTTTTCTGTTTTATATATAGAGATTTGATTTTAATTCCAACCAGTCTACAAATTTTCTGAGTTGTTGGTTATTCTTTGATGTTTGTTCAACCCAGTCTACAAAAGTTTCTGAGTTGTTGTTTTTTTTTATGTCATTCTCTGATATTGGTTCAACACAGCCTACAAACGTTTCTGAGTTGTTAATATCATTAATGATCTTTTTTTTTTCTTTTATAATTTTCATATGCGTTGTCATAAGAAATTATAAAAGTGTTTGGTAAGATATACCGCTCACCCGGTCCTTAATAGAACTTAGCCATGTCATTTGCTTACATTCCAAGATGCGCAATGCAATGTTACCAGCCCCCGGGGACATGCACAAGCACGTGCACGTGGACCCGTCTATTAAGAGTTATCTAGGTGCACACAGTTCCGCATTACACCCCCTGTGTACCCTAGACCGAGGGCCAAGATGAGTGTTACACAGCCTTTTTTATTTCGTAGCCATGAAACAGGAACTACTCTAGACGCTTGTGGTCGATGTTACAGCCTGCCCATCCCGTAGTATCCCCTCTGATGGGCGAGAAGTGACACAATACTTCCCATTTAGGTGCTGGTTCAACACGAGCGCACCGGAAGAACTTACAAAGAACTGTAACCAAATTATGAATACAAGCTTTTGCCGGCGCGGGGGTTCGAACCCGGAACCTTCCGCATGGCATGCGAGTGCTTAACCACTGCGCTCTGTTACGGCATGAACTTTATATTATTAGAGTATTTTTTGTTGTAAAACGAAAAAATACAATACCCAATACGAAGATTTACATCAGCTTCATACTCATAAATCGGAAGTAAAAAAAGCAATATAGAGATCCCTTGGATAAAATGTCTAGCCTATGCATATGGCAAAAAAATTCTCATTTTTATTTAACAAATTAACTTTGTATAGTTCGCAATCCAATCTTAATTATTTGTCATACCCATTAAAGGTACTCAAATTATCATGAGTCGGCATAATGTGAATAAAATTACTAATGACAATGGATGGATTTAAAATCAGAACGGTCACCAATCCATGTCCTCACTACGCTGGACGTTGCTTAACCAAAGCGAGTGATTGGATGGCTGGCTGTGTTCGATTTTGATTAGCTAAGTAAGTCTGCAGGAAGCGTGTAATGTTAAGCTTTCTATCAAAATGAGAACGCTGCACGCAAAAAGCACTTGAAATACTCAAGGATAAAAAAGTGTATTTTCTGTACTTAATCTCCCCCAATCTGTAGAGATCAGAACGCCTCGACGCGCTCTAGCGATAATCAGAGAAACTCAAAGGGGGAGCTTCTCACAGTGAAATGTAAATAAAGATTACTGATAAGGATTGATAAGAATATTTCATAGAATTGGAAATTTGAACTATCTGAATACCTTATTATGACTATATAGATTTCTGCGAGAGTTTCATTACCTACTTTTTCTCAAATTTTGATGTAAATCAAGTTACTATTCCATAGACTGTTCAGAAAATTTGGTGCATTCAACAAACAGCAGAGTTAACGATCACTGCAGCTTGAACCAGTGCTCTCTTGTAAATTGAAAACTGCCTTGATTTTTTTCATGAGAATTTCTCAGACGTGATTGTCCTTACTACACAGCGTCTTGCTTTCCAGATGTAGAACAAATGTACACTTGAGATTAATAAAGGTAATGCAAAAGGGAAACTCGAGCTAGCATTCTGTACATTATGCATTCATTCTCGGCGAAATATGTAAATTGAGGATGTTAATAAAAGGTACTTTCAATATCAACAATGAACTTTGATACCTGTACAATTCCTAATCTTAAATCTGGCTCAAAATTAAAACTAGAACCTTATACCTAAACTAGTTTAAAGTAACCTAGTCATCGATAGAAAATCAAAAAAGTTTATTCAATGTAAATTTATGAAAACATAAACAAATAATAAAGATCTGCTGAAGGTCAACCTCAAAGTCAAATTGATTTCAAAATGGCGATTCTCAATCTGACGAAAACGTCGGGTTAAGATTGGAGGAGAAATAAGAACAAGCCGTGAGGAGAAATTCTTAATCTGTGATCAGCTGATGCGAGATTGGGGGAGATTAAGTACAGAAAATACAAAGACAACTAGCTTTCTTGCAATTCTTGCGTTCTCAGTTGAAACGTTGGGTCCTTGGCAGCTGAGTCGATATCTTTTCTAAAAAAGATTGGCTCTGCCCTTCGGCGCGTTTCTGGTGATTTCTCGCTCGCATCAATGCCTAATACAAAATACAGTAGATATCACAGGCCATCCAAAGGGGCAATAGCTCGAGCATCAGAGGCACGCTTCCTCTCGGTAGTGAATTTGAAGAAATGTTTTACCTTTGAAATATACTCACTCTGTCTTCCAATTTCTAATATTAGAAATTCATCGGAAGCATAGAAAGACAACACAAGACAGCTTAAACTGAGTAGGATTTACTATTTTACTCCTAGGCTAGATCGCTATATTTAGCATAATTTCAACATGACGAACCTTTGCGATATTTTACTATTGCTCTATTCACTAGAGTGAGGATCTTTGGGGCAAATACCATTGGATCAAAAAGAAAGATGGCCGCCAGGGTTTCTCAAACTGTTAAAATGTGTAGTTTATCAATATTTTACATATTGTCCTTCGCGATTTCTACCTTTATTGTTATTTTGTTTACTTTTTGTGATATTTTTTTTCTTCACTTTTCTGTTTTTCATTTCTTTTTCTCTACAATACTATCAATTTTATTGATGAAAATAGAATGTCCTGATACCAATTCGCCGGTCGATGCCTGTGTTATAGTCATTGGAAATTTGAGTAGTGAAGTTTTTGATGAAAGGAAGTGTAGAATTCTTGCCAAAACACACAAATTCTTCAAACTGGAAAAAGTTCATTTATTTTTCTCAGTGTAGTTTTATTCAGAGATTTTCTGGATTGATCAGTTTGATGTCACCATGAGCAATGAAAATGCTCTCTGAATACAATTTCAGGAATACTAACAGAGGCCAAGGAAATCACTGCATAACTTAACTCTTTGACTGCCATGGCACAACTCGAGTTGTGCCAGTACACTTTCCCACCCGGCCATGGCACAACTCGAGTTGTGCCAGTACACTTAGGGGAAGTGTACACGTATTTGGTTTGGCCGGGTAGGAAACATGTCAAGATTAGCTCTGGCAGTCAAAGAGTTAAAATAACTCACCCTGTATAAGAGTACTTCCATTCGCTGGAAACTTACAAACCTGCTACCCTCATTAAGCTCACTCAGGCTGGATTGGGCCGGAATGCTAGTATCACGAAGTCTTCACCTCGCTAGGTGTTGCTTAACTTCGGTGCTCCTACGAGAACTGGTGCATTCAACTGACGCTGGTGAAACCAGCCTTCAATGTTAAGATTATTAAAAAGCATTTACACTGAGGCAACTTCCAAAGCAACCTGCGGCGTGCGACCTTGCTCCGTGATTGATTTTATGATTACTACCTATTGTTTTCTCAAAATCGCAAGCCTTTCTCCATCACTGATTAGATCAGTTGCATTCTGGCTTGAGTGGCCGCACGCTACAGGTTGCTTTGAAAGTTTCCCCAGCGTATTTTTTTTTTATTTCATTGCTATAAAGAGTGAGAAGAGTAGCTCCTGACTGCATACGTTTGAGGTCTATGTTGTAGCCTGACCACTCCATAGTAGGTATGCCTCCCGACTGATGGACGAGAAGAGACACAATACTTCCCTTTAGATTGTGAGAGTAAAGGGACTCTTCAGTCTCATTCTTGCAGAATAAATCGAGTATTGTATTTAATTTATGTGCTGTTGACGAGTGGATCGGATGGTCTCTTATGCAAAAAAGTACCTAGTTATTATGAATACAATTTTTTTGTACATTCTGGGGATCAAACCCGGGTCCTACCACATGTTAAGCGGAGTGCTCTTATCTTTGAGATAAAGTTATCATAACAAAATAATAGGGTTGGTTTTGTCGAGGGGTTGGTCACGAGACCTCTAACAATCAACTGTTTCGTACATATGTCGATCTTCCATACAAATTGAAAGACTCAGCAATATAATTGCTTCCTAAATAGTCACCTTGGCCAAAATAGCATGCTCGGCTTGCACTCCAGGTGACTCGGGTTAGAAACATTTTCGGCCCTGTACCTACTCTGTCCACCCTATAGACTATAAATAGTCTCGTGAGGACAAGTCCACAACAATCAGTGGCGGCATTACGAGATTGATTGCTTGGAATAAATATGACGGTTGGTTGGAGATATTAGCAATAGTTCTCGTAATGTCGATGTTACCCACTACATCTTGTGACATAAAAATAATAACATAAATAACAGCTGTCTCTACTTAAATCTTCCAAAGATGATAATTGTTGCTTTCTTAAAAATATGTTTTCTCCTGTTTTCATGGTGCAGGTCATGAGCCACAGCCACTCAGATAGTAAAATTTTGAATTGTATTACTTTTAGTAGGTATGTATTATTTTGGCTATTAGACAAAAAAGATTTGGTCAATCTCGGCTTGATTCCCACCTCAAGTTGCCTTCTCCCAACCTAAACCATAGCTATCTACACATTAATGAATTGTTCTATGAATATTTTTATTTATACGTGTAGAGTAAAGAAGGCTAGCGAAATGTAAAGCTTTACTGCCCACTATTCATTACCTAAAAAGTATATTTATGTATAGAAAGTATTGTTTTTAACTCGTTAATCGTGTAAAGTGTTTAGCGCATTGCGTAACAGGAAGGTTGAATGCATTTTGGCGAGAAAGAAATGTAATGCTTATTGCTTACCTATATTTTTTTTTCCAGGAGTAATACAGAGAAGAATATTCTAAAGCGGGAAATTTTGAGAAAAAAAATCATTAAAAGAAGACAAATACACCAGTACTCGTAGGATCACCAAAGTTAAGCAACGTCCAGCGAGGTGAAGACTTCGTGATGCTGGCACTTCGGCCCGCTTTGATACAGATGAAGGGGGGAATGATGGTATCATTTCAAAGTTTGCTAGTTCTTAACCACATAATTCTATGTGTGATCTGATCAACCATCTTGTAGACTTGGACTTTTTCTTTACAAAAACCTATAGGTAGGAACTGCAAGCTAGCCTGGCTTGAAAGGGTTGGCTAGTCAGTTCTCTGTTTATAGTCCTCAAGCAAGATACTAGTCTTCTCCCTGTTTAACATCCCCCAGCTAGACTGATAGTACATCATGGGTACACTGTGCTTCAAATTTGCTAATAGAAAATTCTCAGTCACTTCACCTTTTGTGTACAACACCTTACTATTTAAGTCAATTGCCAAACCTTGTGCATCAAAGGGCAATCTGATCAATAATATCCTTGTTAATCTTAATATATAAATGTCAAAGTCACTGACCACTCACTGACTGATCATCGCTCTACAGCCCAAACCGTAAGTCCTAGGAATCTGAAATTTGGTAGGTAGCTTTGTCTTATAGTCTAGATGTGCAATAAGACGGGATTTTTCGAAACTCCCACTACAACACCTGCCATTGGCGAAAAAGGATTTTTTGCTTTCATGGCCATGCCTCGGCCCGCAAAGCGGGCGACAGCCCGCTTGTAATTAATACAGTCTAAAAAATGTTCCTGAAGATATATATAATTATATAGAAAAATCTACATTTTGCAGGGATACATTTTAGAAAAATCTACATTATTTTGATGTGGATTCTCAGCCATTGTAATTTATCTCCAAATTTTATTAGTAGAATTAGTGCTTCTTTGTGCAATGGCCCATGGTGCAAAGAAATCAAGATTCATAAAAACCATATGTGAGTGACTAAAAAATATAACAGGCACCACAACAGCTACAGCTGGATGGTATCTCCGCTGAAGATTGTCTCAATGCAGAGAGACAAAAGGGTTGGGTGGAAGAGTTTGCCATAGGTAATAACCCCGCCCCTTAGTTAGGACTTGTTTTTATATATTTTCTATTCTTTTTCATTTTTTATCGTATATTTATATATATTGTTTCCATTTTTTTTAATTGTTAAAATATTTATTTGTATGTACATAATGTCCATTTACACCTAACAAAGCATTGTATAATAATAATGCAACCTCCATGTTAGGATCCCTCCCAGTTCATAAAGAAAGAGAAGAAATTTTTGTTTAAAATAAATAACTTTCATTTCATGAGAGCTCAATACTGTTATATTTGCTTAGTTATTTAACTTTCAACAGGCATTAGGTTGTAGGCCAGTACAGGAATAAGTTGTAAGTGCGTGATAGGTGACAGAGTCAATTACTTCTGGTACTTGTTTAGGAAAGGGATGAGCTAGTAAACATACTACAGTCCTGACATGACATTGAAAGGGGGTAAAAGTAGGTCCTATTCTTGAATTCTCACTCATATCTCAAGAATTATTCATTATTTTAATATCATTATATGTACCTACTGAAATTGAAGCAAATAAAATTTGATAATTTATCCTACTTTGAAAAACTTCCCAACAGCTTTCAAGATAATTATATTAAATTTATTCTTCAAGAAAAATAACTGTTTTCAACAACAAAAACAACCATAACACACTTCAATGACAGCTCAAGAACTGGTGTATTCCACTGATACTGGCTTTACATTTTCTTTGTGAAGGGTTGAAAAATTTAAAAGTTTCTTTTGTATCCATGGCAACTATACCTCTATTGAACCACCAGCCTTGAATGCTCAAATAATCAAGTAATTTTCACTAATTGAGTAATTTTCTGATTTTCTCTAATTGAGTAATTTTTTGTTTGATACTCAAGGACCTGAGTACTTGATTAAAATCATGAGCCCTAAAACTAATAATTAAAGGTATATTAGTGACCACACAATAACACAGCTCATGGGCATAGCCAGGATTATGGCTAGGGGGGGGGGGGGGCTAACACAATACTTCCAATTTCTAATATTAGAAAGTTAAATCATAATTTATTTAAAAATAATTACAAATGGCCTATGTAAAACACTAATATACGTGTATACATACAAAGATTTGTCTAAATCAGATGTGATGACTTTTTTTTTTATTATGCTTTATTAGGACAGAGTACAATGGTAACAGTATAAAATTAAGAAAAAACAAACAAATGACAAAATAAATAAGTAAAAAAAGAAAATAACAATAATGTCCTACATAAAGTCCTACCACAAGATCAATAAGATTTGTGCAACAAAATAAACAATTTACCTAATCATATGAAGTTAATAAAATTAAAAGACACTAAAATATGATAATGCTTTTTATCAATAAGAAATTTACTATCATAATACAGACTTGATTTTGATGTGAAATAGAGACTTAAAATAAATCTTTGATTTTGACTTAATAAAGAAAACAATTTATCCAGACTGGATTTACGTCCTAGTCAAAATAAATGTTTGATTAATTTCAACCTCTTTCTGAACTTACTCTAAGCTTAATGTTTGAAAAAGAAAACATTTTTTACATTTACTTTTTTAATGTAAAAAATCCTTTATTTCTGTCTTTATTTATTCATACTCAATTTTTTTAACAAAACAAATAACTCAACAATTTATAACAAAATAATTAAGAAGACCAACAAAAAGAAAAAACAAAAATAAAGGTTGATAATGTGAGTGCTGTACTTTAATGCCAACTTTTTATAATAATAATATTTTTATTTTTATTGTTTAATTACATTACCATGTACACAATTTCTTATTCTAGTCTTGAAACTAACTTAGATATTTATATTTACTATTTTAAAAACAAATAATAAAAAGAGGAGAAAAATGCTAAGAATTGAGATATAGCAGAAGGATGACAAGGTAGAAAGACAGAGGAAAATGTTGACTAATTGATGAGAATGATACATACATTTATATAAATAAAAAAACAGTGGTGAGGTATAGTGATAAGACTGTATGGTAGCCAGGTCACACTGAAATCTCAGAAAAAGAATACAACATAAGATCAAAAAGTTTTTCTTTTAAAGAATTTCAGGGTGGAGGGATTTTAGATCAATAGGGAGGCTGTTGTAAAGTTTGATACCCTCTGTAAGGAATGATCCAAACATGATTGAGTTAGAGCTGAGAATGATATTTTTTGGTGCAAGTACTTGCGAGTTAAGATTTAAAAGCAACCTTAAAAGTTGATTCACACACACCTGTGACATGGCAGTTCCATAACCAGAATGTGATTATCCCGGCTGTGAACACAGTGATTGCTATTCACACTGGTCAGTGCTCCAACCATGCAGTGGCAGTGCACTTGCATGAAAACACTGGTAATTGCAGAGAAACACTGGTAAAATCAAAATCACCGGCCGTGAAAAATATTGTCCGTTATTAATGTGCCAGATCACAGTACAAGCAATATTTGCACTGTAATTGTCACCTGCCGGGCGAGTGGGAATAGGGCCCTTCAAATTCCTACAAGAATCTGATTTTCCTCGCCGGAGGGATCACGTCATAGACGTGACACTGTCATGTCACAGGTGTGTGTGAATCAACCTTAATGGGGTACTGTGGGTATATTTTTTCTCTATTTCTAAAACATAGCCCCAAAGACATAGAGGTAAAAGGGTTTTAGAGTTTCTTGACATATTAAACTGTTAGCGTAATGGGACTTCCTGTCTCGAGCCGACAGTCTAAATAAAGCACTACTATACTATACTATACTATTAAGTAGTTTCCCAATAACTTGGACCTTGGTGAGACTTTGTTCAGCCCCTGCTTTAAGTACAGTTAACTCTTGATATTTCCAAGTTGGAAGGACATAAAAAAACTTTTTATTTATAAAGAGTTGGAATTATTTAGAGTGGACTGTACTAGTGACCACAAAATAATGAAGCTTTCAAAACCACAAGTAAGAGAGTCTCTTCAAAAATACCATTCCTTAGCTAGCTGTAAACAGTTACAAAATACAAACAATAATGAGAAATAAACTGGTGTGACACCACAACAACTGCAGTTAACAATTTTTCTTCTTTGAGTTTTTATAGTTCTTTAATATATAGCTTTAATGAGCATAAATAGCAGAACTTAGATGAGAGACCATCTGAGTATTGGCCTTAATCTGATGATTTTCCAGCTTTTTTTAGTTTATGGGTTCTGATCACTTTTTTGGTAGTAGCTACAATCTGAAAAAAAAAAACACATTTAACTACATCATAGAGACATGCTGACAATCCATCTCATGTTTTTATTGGGTAGAAAGCTCAGTGGTATTTCATTGTTTTGTCTCCAAATACAATAACAGAGTGTCTTGCTATTGGTAATAGAAAAATGTCTTAAGAAATCTTTTGAAACATTAGTTTTCCTGCTTATTTAAATACGGGTCAATAATGACCTGAATACCAGTCTGACATAACAGGGCTAAATAATGGTTTGGGTTTTGAAAACTGAATTCTATATTCATGTACCCACCAACCTCTTAATAGAAGCTTCTTGGACCTTAGCAATACATGCACCAGCTATATCACCAGTAGGATAAATGAGATTGCAAGCTGGAATATTCAAAATACATTTATGACACATTACTTTCTCCTTGTTGTTGGCATTGTTCAATTTCATGGTTGGTTGGTTGTAGCACATATTTACCCACTGAATGCCCTTCCTAATCCCAACAATTCTACTTGGAGAGTAAAGGGACTCTTTAGTCTCATCCTAGTAGGATAAACAGAGAATTTTATTGTATTAATCTCACCTAGACTGGGTTGGGTTGGATTTTTTCATTTGCAATCTAAAACTTTGTTTTTAGAATACTTACAGAATATGAAGATTACATTTTTATCCTTTTCCTAGTTTCTAACCAAACAACAAAAGCATGTACTGCATGTAGGAAAAAATAAACAAAAGCTATCACGAATTCTACCTTTCGCGGTCATCTTTACAAATTTTGAGAAGCATGAAAAAATATTGTTTATTTACGTTTGCTTCATTGGGATTTGCCCCAAAGGGCAAGGCCCTATTCACTATATATTATAGCCACTGAGATATTAACCTCCTTGGCTAGAAACCTCACATGTTTTTCGACAAATGGCGGAAATGGCCGCAGTGGCAGTGGCAAAAAATCCACTAATTTAAAAATTCTGAAATCTTCAAAAGCTTAGTGCAATTGCCAATTAACAAGAACCTAGTATTACTTAGAAATTTGAATTTATTTAATTTAAATACGGAATTAGATGTTATTTTGATTATATGATTAGTTGATTACTTATTCTCAAGTTCTATCAGACAAACTATCTAAAGACTTCTGCACCATCATGATAACAAGTGGATGTAGCACAACACCTGGAGTTTGGAGCTCCTCTCTTATTGAAGCCAATACAGTTCTTGGTTTCTTCAAAGGTACATTTTTTACTTTTCTTATCCTATAGAAAAGAAAGTAATGGAATCACCCAAAAAAAATCAATTTAGAATTTAAGGTAGATGTGCTTAAGTATGTGTGTGTGTGTGTTTTTTTTTTATACCAAGAACCAATAATTTTCTGGTCTCCCAAAAATGTTGCTGAAATTTTTATTGAAATTTATACAGGGTAGGTACATTTGTGTACAATAATTTGTAAATGTGGTTGGGTAGTTTTAGAGATTTGCACATTTCAAGGAATGCAAATAACAGACAGAAAGGTCAACAGACACTAAACCAAAGTTGCTCAGGTGTTATAAAACATCTAGAAATATAAAATTGGAGCGTATTAATTTTTTAACAACAAAATACTTCCTGTGATTTTTAGTGCAAGAAATTATCAGAAGTTAAAATTGAAATGGAACAAAATTCTTTTCTAAATTATCTCTAACTAACGGTCTTGTCTTAAATTTTACAATTACACTTTTACAGGTACCTGTAATGAACATTTCAATCAAAATATTGTGTACACATCAAACATCAAAACTGAAGACTTAGAATTCAAACCAGATGTTGATAATCTTATAACATTAAATTGGAGACAACATTTAAACTTTGCCAAGGACAAAGAAGAAAACTTATTGGCTTTCCATTATAGTGGATGTCTGTTTTTCATGTAAGCATTAGTATTCATACCAAGTAGTCTGACTGGGGGACTTTAAACAGGGAGAAGACCAGTGTCCTGCTAGAGGACTATAAACAGAGAATAGACTAGCCCACCCTTACAAGCCAGGCCAGCTTGCAGTTTCCTAAGAGTTTAATGGCTTATAAAGAAAAGTCCAAGTCCTCATGATGGTTGATTGCACATAGAAATATGTGGTTCAGGATGAGCCAACTTTGAAATAAAGTTGGCTGGAGACCATCACTCACCCCTGCAGCTGTAGCCAAGCTGGCTACAACAACATACCAAGTACTACTTTACTGTTATGAGAGGTGAATGTGCCACAAATTTAACCACTGGTGACTAAATTGATCAGACGGTAGTACCTACTTACTTTACTCTCTGTGTCCTCTTTGTTCCTTGGTCAAATTTTGTACTTCAAATACTCTGAAACATTTAGGACTTTTTCATTTGCCTGGAGTAGACAAGAGAGAGAGTCCTTCTATATTAATTGATGTAATGTTTAGGAATAAAATTGAGAGATTGGTGTGAATTGGGTCACTGTGTTAAGACATCATTGCTGCTGAAGGAGAGCAAGTAACGGCTCCCTCTGTGTCTTCAGGATTCTTTTGCATGTACCCTCAGTTTGATCAGAATATCTATTTTTCTACTGATTAAGTACTGATTTCTACATTATCTATCATCATTACCTAAGGCCTACAAAAATCTGTATCTGTTTTAAAGAGGCTAACTGATCCACATATTGGTGGTTTCAGTTTTTCCTCCCACTTTGCATATTATTATGTCCGAATTTTGTTCCTTTAGAAATGTGACACCCTACAAGTATATTAAAAACTTGTCAATTGTGTTTCCTAATACAAGACATCAAAATCATTGAAATCGCACCAGTGAAACTTTAGAAAAAAAACTAGACATGTCAGAAATCCATCAACATAAAGAGTTTTTGATTATATTTGCATTCAATATTACCTATAACAGACTACATGTTCATATGATGACGGGGATTTTATCAAACATTTGCATGGTAAAGAACCTAGAATCCTCCCCCAGCCTTAGTAGGGTCGCGAATAGCGAACAGAACGTCCAATGCCATGATGAACAAAGATGGATTTGAAATAAGAACGGTACATGGATCTATGTGCTTTTATAATAAGTACAAGGATACCCAAAATGGGTACTGTCATCCAGTCTGAGTAATGTCAGGAATTGTCAGCAGAATGTCAATAAATTGTCACCATCACAGAAGTATTGACCGCTCTGGTTTCAAATTATATCAATGGTCATCATGGCATGGGACGTTGTGCTGGCTATTTCCAACCCTACTAACGCTGGGGGAGGATAATCTGAATGACTTAAGTTTTTTCCATACGAATCAGTGGTACCTTTAGATTCCAGGAAAGGCTGAAATTTGAAAACGAACTTAATTATAACCTTACTCAAGAATTGCCTTGAAAAATGGGTCCGATTTAAAGCCCGTCTTTGCCCTGGAACGTGAAATATATTGCTCTGACTTGTATTTTTTTACCATTTTATAACACGGAGGACATAACAAGCCTTCATTTATATTATTTCAAGCCATATTCTGACATACCGTGCTCAAAATCTTAGCTAGATAATTTGAATTTTCCAACTTTTTTCACACTTTTCACGTTTTGTAATAGAGTTCCTCACTGAACATGAAAGTTATCGCGATGACCTGTATTTTTTATTGTAAAACTGTCTGAGAATATCACGGACTCTTATTTGAGCTCTATGACAAAACGTTCCCGAAATATATGTAAGTTTGCTGAAATATCAATATTCTTTCAGATTTACTTACAATGAAAATAGATTTGGCTCGGAATTTAGAAATTACAGTGAAGATCTAGTGTGTGTGTGTATACGCGTTTGTATGTGAGTATGTGTGAGTGTGATATATGGGTGGTTGTGAGTGTGATATATGGGTGGTTGTGAGTGTTCTGGGTAGAGAAGCGGGTGCAGCCCACTAGTAAAGTGAAATTTTTATTTGCCAACATATCTCTTGTTCCCAGAGTGACCAAAACCATTCCTCCCAAGACAGAACTTCTCGTAAGGAACTATAATCATGCCTCCTGCTGCAAAAGGCAATGCTCAACACTCAATCATGAAGAGAACAAACATCTTGATAACACGTGGTTCACTTGTGTGCTGTGTAGACTTATGTTGCCTTCACTAAACTATGTAATGAAACACGCCAGATTTTGCAACAAAACTGGATGTATAATTGCCAAAGTAGACCACAGTAAAGAGACATACACTACTGAAGATTACAAGCTTTGCACAGTTTCACCCTGTGAGTGCAATGGAGAAGCAGTGTTGGAGGATATGAAACGTGAGCCACAGGACAGTAAACATATAAAATCTTCAAATGAATCTCCTTCAAACACACTTCATGAGACTACATTCCATAGAGATAATATTAAATGTGAGCCACAGCACAGTGAACATATAAAATTTTCAGATGAATCTCCTTCAAACACACTTCATGACACTGCATTGCATATAGATAATATTAAATGTGAGCCACAGGACAGTGAACATATTAAATTTTCAGATGAATCTCCTTCAAACACACTTCATGAGACTGCATTGCATATAGATAATATTAAATGTGAGCCACAGGACAGTGAACATATAAAATCTTCAAATGAATCTCCGTCAAACACACTTCATGAGACTGCATTCCATATTGATAATATTAAATGTGAGCCACAGGACAGTGTTTATATAAAAACTACAGATGCTGCTCTTTCTAATACACTTCATGAGAATGAAATTTTTATAGAGAATATTAAATGTCAGCTACAGGACTGTAAACATATGATATCTACAGATGCTACTGTTTCAAATACATTTCAAAAAAATGAAATTCTTATAGATAATATTAAATGTGAGCCAAAGAACGGTAAACATATGATATCTACAGATGCACTTCCTTCAAACAAACATCATAGGACTGAAATTCACATGTATAATTGTAAGCTACAGGGCAGTAGATATATAGAACAAGTTGCATCAAACACCCTTCATGATGCTGAACTATTAATAGAAATGCCTTTCAGTTGTGAGGTTTGTAGAAAAGTTTTCACTCGCTCTAGTATTTTAAAAGTTCACAGGAGAACTCACACTGGTGAGAAGCCTTTCAGTTGTGAGGTTTGTAGGAAATCTTTCACACAATCTAGTACTTTAACAGTTCACATGAGGACTCACACTGGTAAAAAGCCTTTCAGTTGTGAGGTTTGTAGAAAATCTTTCACACAATCTAGTACTTTAACAGTTCACATGAGGACTCACACTGGTGAAAAGCCTTTCAGTTGTGAGGTTTGTAGAAAATCTTTTTCTGAATCAGGTTTATTAACTAGACACACGAGGACTCACACTGGTGAGAAGCCTTTCATGTGTAAAGTTTGTAGAAAATCTTATTCTCATTCAAGTCATTTACTTCAACACATGAGGACTCACACTGGTGAGAAGCCTTTCAGTTGCGAGGTTTGTAGAAAAGTTTTCACTCGCTCTAGTATTTTAAAAGTTCACATGAGGACTCACACTGGTGAGACGCCTTTTAAATGTGAGGTTTGTAGAAAATCTTTCACTCGATCTAGTATTTTAAGAGTTCACATGAGGACTCACACTGGTGAGATGCCTTTCAGTTGTGAGGTTTGTAGAAAAGTTTTCACTCGCTCTAGTATTTTAAAAGTTCACATGAGGACTCACACTGGTGAGAAGCCTTTCAGTTGTGAGGTTTGTAGAAAATCTTTTACTCAATCTAGTACTTTAATCGTTCACAGGAGGACGCACATTGGCGAGCAGCCTTTCAAGTGTGAGGTTTGTAGAAAATCCTTTTCTGAATCAGGTAATTTGACTAGACACATGAGGACTCACACTGGTGAGAAGCCTTTTAGTTGTGAGGTTTGTAAGAAATCTTTTTCTGAATCAAGTAAATTAACACAACACATGAGGACTCACACTGGTGAGAAGCCTTACAGTTGTGATGTTTGTAGAAAATCTTTTTCTGAATCAGGTCATTTAACTAGACACATGAGAAGTCACACTGGTGAAAAGACTTTCGGTTGTGAAATTTGTAGAAAATCTTTTTCCGAATCAAGTGGTTTAATAAGACATATGAGAACTCACACTGGTGAAAAGCCTTTCACTTGTAAGATTTGTAGTAAATCTTTTTCTCAATCAAGTACTTTAACTACACACATGAGAACTCACACTGGTGAGAATTCCTTCAGGTTTTAAGTTTGTAGAAAATCTTTTTCTACATCAAGTAATTTAACGACACATATGAGGACTCGTATTGGTGAGAAACCTTTCACTTGTGAGATTTGTACAACATCTTTTACTCAGTTAGGCAATTTAGCTATGCACTGAAGGACGCACATTGGTGAGATGCCTTTCAGTTGTGAGGTTTGTAGAGAATCTTTTACTCGATCTACACTTGAGAGCAGAAAAAGCGAATCATACTTTTTCCTCCACTTCGAAATTACTATTTCTATCGAGTCGTATGATATCTCAAAATGTTGTAAACTTTGTTTTCTACAATTTCATTATTTGATTGTAAAAAAAACCTACCAGAAGCCGTCAATTTTATTTTCTACAGGATGTCAAAAAAGAAGAAAAACATGGTTTTTTTTATTTTTAACAGAAGACGTTATAACCCGAGAAATCAACAAGATTCATTCAGAACAATGGTGAATCAGTATATTGTGTTGCCTCCCCGAGCTTTGATCACAGCATTCATTCGAATTGGTATTGACTGGATCAAAGTAACCACAATTTCTTGGGGCAACCTCTCCCATTTTTCGGTGACGGCGATCTTGAGCTCTGCTACAGTCTAGGGAGCCGCCTCGAACACTTCGTTTGCGTTGGTCCCTTGGATTTTCAATCGGATTGAGGTCGGCACCAAAAGAGGGCTAGTCCAAAGTGTCAATATTCTCCTCAACCAAGAACTCCCGAACACAGTTTGCCACATGTGGGCGGGCATTGTCGTGCATGAGGAGGAACTGGTCGCCCATAATTTGATCGAGAAGAATCACATGGGTCTGCAAGACTTCAAGAAGCTGGAATTTAACCAAAGGAAACTTCAACTGGAGCCAAACTCTCCAGAGAGCACAGGGAAAGTAGACTCAGATTCGCCATAGAACACGTGGATTGGACACCCGAGCAATGGCGCTCTGTTTTCTTCACTGATGAATGCCGGGTGTGTTTGTTTGGTAATGATAGAAGGAAAAGAGTCTATCGAAGAGCGGGAGAAAAGTATGGTGAGTAATGAATTACAGAAACTGTTGGTTTCGGCGGTAGTTCCTGTATGGTATGGGGTGGGATTTCAACTGAAAGAAAGACTGAATTGGTTTTCATCACATGCGGTGCGGGAGGTGGCCTGAACAGTCAGCGATACATTGATAAGATCCTATAGACCTTTGTGGTTCCTCTCGCACAAATTATGGGCCACCAGTTCCTCCTCATGCACGACAATGCCCGTCCACATGCGGTTAACTGTATACGGGAGTTCTTGGGTGAGGAGAATATTGACAATTTGGACTGGCCCTCTCTTAGTCTCGACCACAACCCGATCCAGGATCTATGGGAACAACTCAAACGAAGTGTTCGAGGAAGAATACCGGCTCCCCAGACTGTAGCAGAGCTCAAGATCGTCCTCACCGAAAAATGGGAGAGGTTGCCCCAAGGAATTGTAGTTACTTTGATCCACTCAATACCAAATCGAATGAATTCAAAGCTCGGGGAGGCAACACAAAATACTGATTCACCATTGTTGTGCATGAATCTTTTTGATTTCTCAGGTTATAACGTCTTTTTAAAAAATAAAAAAATCATGTTAGAACAACATGTTTTTTTTTTGAGATCCTGTAGTAAAATTTAATTTTGACGGCTTCTGGTAGGTTTTTTTTTCAACAATTCAATTATGAAATTGTAGAAAAAAAAAATTTACAACATTTTGTGATATCATACGACTCGATCGAAATAGTAATTTCGAAGATATCGCAGATTTGGTGGAGGAAAAAGTTTGATTCCCTTTTTCTGCTCTCAAGTGTAGTATTTCAATCGTTCACAGGAGGACTCACACTGGTGAGAAACCTATCAGTTGTGAGGTTTGTAGAAAATCTTTTTCTGAATCTGGTAAATTAACTAGACGCATGAAAACTCACAAAGGTGAAAAGCCTTTCACTTGTAAGGTTTATAGTAAATCTTTCAATTATTCAGGTGATTTAACTAGACACATGAGGACTCACACTGGTGAGAAGCCTCTCAGTTGTGATGTTTGTAGGAAATATTTTTCTGAATCGGGTAAATTAACTAAATACATGAGGACTCACATTGGTGAGAAACCTTTCAGTTGTGAGGCGTCAAGTACAACTTAAGGATAGTCACGTTTAATGTGACGTGCTAACTAGGTACAGGGTTGATATTTCTTAACAAGCAAATAAATATGAAGGGTAGGGTGGAAGTGATTGCTGCAGGGATAAACCTCGCCTCTTAGTTAGGACATTAATGTATTATTTTTTCAAAAGTATTATTATTTTTTTAAATCCATTTTTCTTTGTGTTGTAAATCAATGTACCATCAATAAATATCTTTTGGGCTACCAAACTTACTGATCATCTACCATTTTTTTGTCAATTTTTTTTCAATAAATAAATATAAACGGGAGTGTCTTTTTTTTATTTCTTATAACTTATAAATGTGAGAAAAAAAAAATCTTCGCTTTCTTCTGTAACTGGCCCTTAACATTAGGAATATATTTTGAGAAATCACAGGAGGATAATAATAAAATTTCACGTCTTAAATTAGAGAAGTAAACATCTACTAGATTAAAAAAAAAAACATGTTTGTTGTATCTTTATCTTTAACTAATCAAAGATAAGTTAGGAATAACCAATACGCAGGCCACGCCCTTTAGTTAGTATTTTTTTCTGCTTTGTTATTTCTTTATTATCCAAACTAGTTCATCATTTATATATTTTATACTGTAAATATTGTACATTACTTTGTCCTCCTGATAAAGATTTATATATTAGATTTATTAACGCCACAGAGGCATTACAAAAACTTTATTACTTTCGTCCTTAGGTTAGGAAAATTAGTTCCAAGTCATCACTTCAGAACTCGATTTTGTCTATTTAATTAGCCCTAAAAAACCTTATAAAATAATAATACGGCTGTGTTTTCAGCTTCAATTATTTCAAGTAATATTAGAGAGTTTGTGTTAGTTCAACTTTTGACGTGATTTGACGACAACTTATTTCTGCACATGCGCTCAAATTTTCGAGTCCTACGTTCTCCGTTATTCAATTGACGTTTTCACCATTCAAAAAAAACCTTTTTTAACGTTCAAAAATAGTAGTCACTGGGTTTGTAATGCCGTATTTTTCTTTCTAACCAAACGGGAATAAAATGAACCAAACTGGAAGCAAGTCATTTTTCTTTTGGAAGAGGAAAAATTTCCACTTCCAAAGTTAACCAAAGTGGAAGTAGAAAATTCTTGCTTCCAGTTCTTTTATAGGTTAAGTCCATTGTTTATCTTTAAAAGTAACCAAACGCATTTTTCTTTCACGAATGAACTTGGAATAAAATGGAAATATTTGGAAAAAACCTAACCAGGAAAAAAATTTTAGTTAGAAAGAAAAATACGACTTAAGTTAGCGCGCTAAGCATTACACGCATAGTGACTTGACCTGGCTTCGAGCGCCGGTTTCTCTGCTCTGTAACTTGATGTTCGGAGTCCACTCATACCTCGAAAATAAGTAGCTGCTTTGATGTGAAGCAGCATCCAGTGGCGGTATTATTACTTTTTACTTTACTTTATTTTATTGTGACGACGGCCTTAACGACTATATGTCTGTTCTATAGCAGCCCTCTAACGAATTCTATCTTGTGCTGCAATCTTCCATTCACTAGGTAAAACTCCCATCTCTTGACTATCTTCACTGATATTGTCCTCCCAACGCATTCTTGGTCTACCTCTTGTTCTTAATCCACCAGGATTGTGCAGCAGTACTAAATGAGGTATTCTAGAGTCATCCATTCTTGCCAGATGACCTGCCCATTGAAGTTTTCTCTTTTTCAGCTGTTGGATGATATTAGGGTGTTGAAATATTTCTGTTAATTCAGCATTGTGTCGGATTCTCCATTTATTTAGGTTTGGATCGTAAATGGGGCCATATATTTTCCTTAATACTTTGCGTTCAAAAACTAGATATTTATTTTCATCAATTAATCTTAATGGTAATGCTTCTCGCCCATAAAGTAATACTGGCACAATGCATGATAGATACATTCTTATTTTAAAGTTTACTGACAGAGTTTTTTTTGGCAAAGATGTTCTTGTTGCTGTAAAAAGCTCTGTTTGCTCCAGCCAATCTTGCATCTATTTCTTCTATATCATTGCTGTTACACCGATTTTAGTAAAGCTTTCGACAAAGTGAATATTAATATTCTTTGTGCAAAGCTCCATGCTTTGGGTATAAATGATCCTCTCCTATCCTGGTTCTACTCCTATCTTACTGGTAGAACCCAGACCATTTAACCATTAGATATAATGGATCTCATTCTGAACCCATCTCTGTTAATTCGGGTTGTCCGCAAGGAGGGCATTTGTCTGGGTTAATTTTCAACATATTCATTAATGACCTGATGTAGAATACCAGGAAATCTAGGACTTCTATTTGCTGATGACTTTCGACTTGCAAAACGTATTGACAGCACAGAGGATGGTGCTGCTCTGCAGCATGCTCTCTCACTTCTTTCTGATTGGTGTGGCGATAACCGAATGATATTGAATGTTAAGAAATGTCAGATGATTACTTTCATTCGTAAAAGGCGACCTCTTGTGATTCAGTACTCCTTGGATGGCGAACCTTTGTCTCGTATCTACAATGTAAGAGACCTTGGTGTTGTGCTGGATGCTAATCTTAAGTTCAACACACACTATTACAACATTAAAAACAAAGCCATGAAAACTTTGGGTTTCATCCAGCGCAACTCCAGAGATTTCAAATCTTCCAGTACTCTCAAAGCTTTGTATTGTTCAATTGTTCGTCCATCTGTGGAGTATTGTTCATCACTATGGTCCCCTTTTTGTCGTGAGCACATTGATCTTCTCGATAGTGTTCAACGAAAATTTTTGAGGTTGCTGGCATACAATGAAAGAATTAGGATTGTTAACCATGACTATTCTGAAATTGTAAGTGCTAGTGGTCTCAAAAGTCTGAAACATAGACGAGATGTTGCTGATGTGATCTTTCTGTTTAAAATCATTAATAATTTTATTGATTGTCCCGACCTTGTTTCTCTAATCAATTTAAAAGTAAAAAACAAACAATTAAACTAGGAATAATGATTTATTTGCTATTAAAACATTCAAAACCAACATTGGCAAAAATTGCACTATAAACAGAATAATGCAGCTTGGTAATATTGTTAACAATCCTCCATTCAATATTGACTTATTTATAATGATACTTTAAACTCATTAAAATCAAAACTTATTGATTTCCAATCGCCACACCAATAGTGTTCTGATCGCTTATGCTTAGTTTTAATAATTATTTTTAAGTTTTTTCTTTATTTTTAAGTTATTTTAATATATTATGTTTAAGTATTTTATTTTTTTGTGTAGGGAAATTTATGTATCATGGGTAGCACCCGTCTATTAATAAAATAAATAAATAAATAAATCATTTCTCTCGTTGAAAATAGTTCCCAGATACTTAAAAGATTTAAGTGGCGGTATTATTAAATCATTTCTCTCGTTGAAAATAGTTCCCAGATACTTAAAAGATTTAAGTGGCGGTATTATAGGCAAATAAAATTGTTCATCAAAATGGTAATGTTTTATGACTCTGTATCACCCACTAAAATTAAATTATAATTAATTATATTAATCAATACCGTTTCTGTTAATTGAAAAAAGGGGAGACGCTAATTTTCAAAGACTCTTCTGTATATTTGTTGTAAAAATTTTGCGCTCGATGGTTTTTACATATAATTGTAGACAAAGAACTTTGAGAACTGAAGCACCTCTACTGAATAGAAAATAAAATCGTGCTCTCCCTCAAGACAAGCCTAAGGTGTCTGCCATTTATTTTTCTTAAAGAAACTTCACATAACTTGCCCAGAGAGCATTGGGAGTTCTACATCTATTAATTGTTTTTAAATCGTGTTGAAAACATTAAATTAATATACCTAGAAAGATAACGCGAGACACCTCAAACTTAGAAGAATTTTCTCCAAGGCTAGATTTAGCCTAATTTCAACATGACGCACATTTAGGCCATTTCACTATTGCTCTAGGCCACTGAGATATTAACCTCCTTGGCTGAGAACCTCACATGTTTTTCGACAAATGGCGGCAGTGGCACAAGTTTTGCAATTTAGGAAAGCCAGTTCAGAGAGTTAAGTATGTATTTGTTAGAAATTTGAATTTGATTATTAAAATACTGAACTAGGTGTGATATCTTGATTATAATATTATATCTCAATTGGATCTGTTATTACTTATTCTTAAGTTCTATCAGACAAACTATCTAAAGACTTCTGCACCATCATGATAACAAGTGGATGTAGCACAACACCTGGAGTTTGGAGCTCCTCTCTTATTGAAGCCAATACAGTTCTTGGTTTCTTCAAAGGTACATATTTTTTAATTTAGAATCTAAGGTAGATGTGTTGAAGTATGTTTTTTTTTTAACCCTAGAATTTTCTGGTCTCCAGCCCTGTTTTCAATGTAGCCTTGGAAATTTTACTAGTCCTGAATATCATACCATAGCATGTAGAAATAAGAAGTGTGGAATCCACCCCCCAGCAGCCTGCATCATGGCATCCTTAGTGCTAGTATCGCAAAGGAGTCTCCTCTCCTCGTCCCTCACAAAATTTCTAACCCAATAATCATGTAAACTTAAACAGTTCATATTGAGACAGACCATGAGAAATATTCTACTCCTTTGTATATTATCCATGCTATGATCATACTATCAGATTTTACTTTGAAAAACATCTAAGAAACAACGGGTCCATTGTGATCTTGTTGAACATCTGTTTTTGACGGATTTTTATGAAACTTTCACAGAATACCTAGAATCTTATAAAGAAATGATTTCACACTGGAGAAACCAGAAATTTACACTTTAAATTACTTTAAATTTGATAAAAAATTGTGAATTCTAAGAACAACTTCCACCACTTTTCAACAGCTGAACACTAAAACAAAGAAACAGAGGAGAAAGAGAAACTCAAAAATGAAAGAAAGAGGAAAAAGGAAACAAATACAGCTAAGACAACCACAAATATTTTCAGTAAAAATAACAAAGTGAAAATTTCATAAATGATTTATCAGTCTAGAAGATGTGTTTTGTTATTTTGCTAGAATAGCTTGAGTGACGGGGTTAGGTTAGGTTGAAATTAGCACAGGCGTGTTGGCCAGGTCACCCAGCAATCCTGTCTAACCCTCACCCAACCATCCTACCCAACAAACAGTTGACAGTTGAAATGTTGTGTTTCATTAGCCAGCTTGGGTGAAGGGCTCAGGTTAGGTTGAACCCGTATAAATGTAAACATAAAGAGTTCACTTGAATTGAACATGAATTTTACAATTACTATTTTACAGGTACCTGTAATGAACATTGCAATCAAAATACTGTGTACACATCAAACATCAAAACTGAAGACTTGGAATCCAAACCAAATGTTGATAATCTTATAACATTAAATTGGACTCAACATTTAAACTTTGCCAAGGACAAAGAAGAAAACTTATTGGCTTTCCATTATAGTGGATGTCTGTTTTTCATGTAAGCATTAGTATTCATACCGAGCAGTACTTTTCTCTTATGAAAGGTGAATCTGCCACAAATTTAACCACTGGTGACTAAACTGATGAGATGGTAGTAAAAGATTTGTCAAAAATCCATCAACATACTGAAATTCTTTAATTTTTGATTTTATTGTCATTCGATGTTGCCTTTAATTACATGGTCATATAATGAAGGGGATTTTATTAAAAATTGAGATGGTAGTACAAGATCAGTGATGTACCCGGGGTAAATACCCGGGTATTTACCCCAAGATGGGGTATTTACCCAATTTAGCACATTTCCTTGCCAATATACACATAAAACATCTTCTCCTATTCCTGATCCCTCCCTCTGTGATATAAACATTAAAATGTTGATCATGAATTTTTAGGTAATTAGTCATATATTACTCATACTTGTTCTGCCATGCCTTATTCTGCTCAAGTAGGGCTTTTAGATTGCAGCCTCCATTTGCCCTGGTTCTAATTACCTACGTAAAATTACTCAAACAAATAAACATATCACAGGAAATGTAAAGAACCACATTCAGAAACAGAAGACTTTTATTTTTTTAAATTGAAATTAAATCACAAATAATAAAAAGTAGGTGCTTCCTACCCACCACTTGAAATTTTATAGAGCTCAAGTCAGAAAACTTTATTTGGGCAGGAATATTCGAAAACGCAGTTTGAAAGACTTGGGGAATTTACCCGACCCCTTGGGTAAATACCCGGTAAATACCCGATTTTTATTTACCTTCCCGCGGGTATTTACCCCTCGGTACATCACTGTACAAGATATGTCAAAAATCCATCAACATACAAAAATGCTTTAATTTTTGATTTTCTTTGCATTCAATGTTTCCTATAAGTACATGGTCATATAATGATGGGGATTTTATTAAAAATTCTTATGGCAAAAGACCTAGTCACTCAAATTATCCTCCCCCAGTTTCCATTATGTTTCCATGACTATAGATGTTCTGCTGGGTATTCCCAACTCTAATTAGGTTGGGTATCTTAGATTATATACTTAATTTTAAAGCAATCTTGACATCGGCCGCTGAATGCGGCCGCAGGGCCGCAAATATTGGCCGCAGGCGCCGCTCCTTTGAATTAGTTAAAGATACAAAAAAGTTAGATAACAACATTTTCTCGGATTAAAAAAAATAATAGGGGTTCACTCCGATATTTTTTTTGATATCTTGAACTTTTTGGAACCCGGCCCCAATTTACCGGTATTTTGTGGGGGACCCACTTGGACTAACTTTTTTGTTATTCACCGTAGATGGGGGTTTCAACATATCAAAAGCCAATGATTTTGAGGAGCTGATTACGAATTTGTCTTTGATTTTTAGCTAACTGTTACCTTTGAGCCACCAGTGGCTTTTGGTCCTGTCCCATTCCTATTATGATAAGGAATGTTGTGTGATGTTTACACCAGACTTTTTACTTTCCTTATCCTATAATAAGGAAAGTATTGTATTTGTCGAAAATTTCATGTGTGTGTGTGAACAGGATATCACGAGAACCGTTAGAGCTAGAGACTTGAATTTTGGTATGGAAATTAATTTTAGTTTCTTTGAATCGGTTAAAGATACAAATTATCTGGTGTAAACTTCACAAGACTTTCCTTATCCCCCAAAAATAAGTCGAATTGTGCCACTGGTGACTCAACGGTAACAGATAGTTAAAAATCAATGCCAAATTTGTAATCAGCACTTCAAAATCATTGAATTTGATATGACACAACCCCCTAGGATGAATAATAAAAAAGTTAGTTAAAGCGGGTGGGTCCAAATACTGGTAAATTGGGGCCAAGGTCCAAAAAGTTCAAGATATCAACAAAAAAAAATGATCGGTATAGACACGTATTATTTTTTTTAATCTAAGAAAATGTTGTTCTAAAATAAAACACTGCCAATTATGGACACAATACTTCCTCGTGATTGTTTTACATTGTATGCACGTGCCAATTTTGAGATTTTATACAAAATTACATGTAAATTCAAAACGTCTGAACCGATTTTCTTCAAATTTGTTTTATATGGTAGAATACCGTTTTTCTATATTCCACAAAAAATTCTGTACCGGCAAGTCGTGGTCCTTATTTTTTGACTTTTTTGTCAGAAATTTCAGATTTTATAATTAATTAAAAAATAAATATAAATAGCCTATCTAAAACAATAATATGCAAATACATACAAAATTTCATCAAAATCGAGTGTACCGTTCACGAGATATAAGCGTTTAAGTAAAAAGTTAGTGGTCAGGCGCATGGTCTCTTTCACCCAGAACCGCTAGTACGAATTTGATGAATTTAAAATGGGACCATCTACAGAATGTCTCCTATATGTGTGCAAAATTTCATCAAAATCCGTCGAGTAGTTTCCGAGATTCGCGCGTTACAAGGAATACTTTTAACAGACCGACAGACGGACACAAAACCAAATTTGCTCAGGAGAAAATTGAAATCGGAGCAAAAAAATATTTTTTTTTACAAAAACGAACACAATACTTCTGATTTCTAATATTAGAAATTTCTCGGAAGTAATTGTATCTTTGACCAATTCAAAGAAGTGGCGCTTGCTCAACACTCAATTATGAAAAATTTGATAGATCTTTAGAGCACGTATGATTTTTCGTTCTCGAGTTATGGCCGTCAGCTCAACCTCGAAAATTTGGCAAATTTCCAAACTTTGAGGCCAGAGCGGGTCCTGTTAACGTACTCTGATTGCCTTGAAATTTTGTCTATCTGAATTTCTGCAAAAGCCGAACTCATTTCTGGCTGAGCGTTGTAAAAATTCTGACATTTTTTTCTTACTCTTATGAGATAAAACCAGTCTAATCCCCACACACGCATTCTACGCCATATTCTGACATACCGAAAAGGGTGACTAGGAGAAGCGGGTGCAACCCCTATAGTAAAGTGAAATTTTTATTTTCCAACACATCTCTTGTTCCCAGAGTGACCAAAACCATTCCTCCCAAGACAGAACTTCTCGTAAGGAACTATAATCATGCCTCCTGCTGCAAAGGGCAATGCTCAACACTCAATCATGAAGAGAACAAACATCTTGATAAGACCTGGTTTACTTGTGTGATGTGTAGACTTATGTTGCCTTCACTAAAATATGTAATGAAACACGCCAGGTTTTGTAACAAAACTGGATGTATAATTGCCAAAGTAGACTACAGTAAAGAAACAAACACTACTGAAGATTACAAGCTTTGCACAGTGTCACCTTGTCCATGCAATAGAGAAGCAGTGTTGGAGGATATTAAAAGTGTGCCACAGGACAGTGAACATATAAAAGCTTCATATCAATCTACTTCAAACACCCTTCATGAGTCTACATTCCATAAAGATAATATGAAATGTGAGCCACAGGACAGTGAACATATAAAATCTTCAGATGAATCACCTTCAAGCACACTTCATGTGACTGCCTTCCATACAGATAATATTAAATGTGAGCCACAGGACAGTGTTTATATAAAAATGACAGATTCTGGTCTTTCAAATACACTTCATGAGAATGAAATTCTTAGAGAGAATATTAAATGTGAGCCACAGGACAGTGTTTATATAAAAACTACAAATGCTACTCTTTTACACACACTTCATGAGACTGAAATTCTTATAGATAATATTAAATGTGAGCCACAGAACATTAAACATATGATATCTACAGATGAACCTCCTTCAAACGCACATCATGGGACTGAACTTCATATAGATAAAAGTGAGCTACAGGACAGTGAACATATAAAATTTTCAGATGAATCTCCTTCAAACACACTTCATGAGACTGCATTCCATATAGATAATATTAAATGTGAGCCACAGGACAGTGAACATATAAAATCTTCAGAAAAATCTCCTTCAAACACACATCATGAGACTACATTCCATATAGATACTATTAAATGTGAGCCACAGGACAGTGTTTATATAAAAACTACAGATGCTGCTCTTTCTAATACACTTCATGAGAATGAAATTTTTATAGAGAATATTAAATGTCAGCTACAGGACTGTAAACATATGATATCTACAGATGCTACTGTTTCAAATACATTTTATAAAAATGAAATTCTTATAGATAATATTAAATGTGAGCCAAAGAACGGTAAACATATGATATCTACAGATGCACTTCCTTCAAACAAACATCATAGGACTGAAATTCACATGTATAATTGTAAGCTACAGGGCAGTAGACATATAGAACAAGTTGCATCAAACACCCTTCATGATGCTGAACTATTAATAGAAATGCCTTTCAGTTGTGAGGTTTGTAGAAAAGTTTTCACTCGCTCTAGTATTTTAAAAGTTCACATGAGGACTCACACTGGTGAGACGCCTTTTAAATGTGAGGTTTGTAGAAAATCTTTCACTCGCTCTAGTATTTTAAGAGTTCACAAGAGGATTCACACTGGTGAGAAGCCATTTAGTTGTGAGATATGTAGAAAATCTTTCACTCGATCCGGTGATTTAAAAAGTCACATGAGGATTCACACTGGTGAGAAGCCTTTCAGTTGTGAGGTTTGTAGAAAATCTTTTACTCAATCTAGTACTTTAATCGTTCACAGGAGGACGCACATTGGCGAGCAGCCTTTCAAGTGTGAGGTTTGTAGAAAATCCTTTTCTGAATCAGGTAATTTGACTAGACACATGAGGACTCACACTGGTGAGAAGCCTTTTAGTTTTGAGGTTTGTAAGAAATCTTTTTCTGGTGAGAAGCCATTCAGTTGTGAGATATGTAGAAAATCTTTCACTCGATCCAGCAATTTAAAAAGTCACATGATCGTTCACACTGGTGAGAGGCCATTCAGTTGTGAGGTATGTAGAAAATCTTTCACTGAATCTTCTAATTTAAAAAAGCACAAGAGGATTCACACTGGTGAGAAGCCATTCAGTTGTGAGATATGTAGAAAATCATTCACTCACTCCAGTGATTTAAAAAGTCACAAGAGGATTCACACTGGTGAGAAGCCATTTAGTTGTGAGATATGTAGAAAATCTTTCACTCGATCCGGTGATTTAAAAAGTCACATGAGGATTCACACTGGTGAGAAGCCTTTCAGTTGTAAGGTATGTAGAAAATCTTTCACTGAATCAAGTTCTTTAAAAATTCACAAGAGGATTCACACTGGTGAGAAGCCATTTAGTTGTGAGATATGTAGAAAATGTTTCACTCGATCCGGTGATTTAAAAAGTCACATGAGGATTCACACTGGTGAGAAGCCTTTCAGTTGTGAGGTTTGTAGAAAATCTTTTACTCAATCTAGTACTTTAATCGTTCACAGGAGGACGCACATTTGCGAGCAGCCTTTCAAGTGTGAGGTTTGTAGAAAATCCTTTTCTGAATCAGGTAATTTGACTAGACACATGAGGACTCACACTGGTGAGAAGCCTTACAGTTGTGATGTTTGTAGAAAATCTTTTTCTGAATCAGGTCATTTAACTAGACACATGAGAAGTCACACTGGTGAAAAGACTTTCGGTTGTGAAATTTGTAGAAAATCTTTTTCCGAATCAAGTGGTTTAATAAGACATATGAGAACTCACACTGGTGAAAAGACTTTCACTTGTAAGATTTGTAGTAAATCTTTTTCTCAATCAAGTACTTTAACTACACACATGAGAACTCACACTGGTGAGAATTCCTTCAGGTTTTAAGTTTGTAGAAAATCTTTTTCTACATCAAGTAATTTAACGACACATATGAGGACTCGTATTGGTGAGAAACCTTTCACTTGTGAGATTTGTACAACATCTTTTACTCAGTTAGGCAATTTAGCTATGCACTGAAGGACGCACATTGGTGAGATGCCTTTCAGTTGTGAGGTTTGTAGAGAATCTTTTACTCGATCTACACTTGAGAGCAGAAAAAGCGAATCATACTTTTTCCTCCACTTCGAAATTACTATTTCTATCGAGTCGTATGATATCTCAAAATGTTGTAAATTTTGTTTTCTACAATTTCATTATTTCATTGTAAAAAAAAACCTACCAGAAGCCGTCAATTTTATTTTCTACAGGATGTCAAAAAAGAAGAAAAACATGATTTTTTTATTTTTAACAGAAGACGTTATAACCCGAGAAATCAACAAGATTCATTCATAACAATGGTGAATCAGTATATTGTGTTGCCTCCCCGAGCTTTGATCACAGCATTCATTCGAATTGGTATTGACTGGATCAAAATAACCACAATTTCTTGGGGCAACCTCTCCCATTTTTCGGTGACGGCGATCTTGAGCTCTGCTACAGTCTAGGGAGCCGCCTCGAACACTTCGTTTGAGTTGGTACCTTAGATTTTCAATCGGATTGAGGTCGGCACCAAAAGAGGGCTAGTCCAAAGTGTCAATATTCTCCTCAACCAAGAACTCCCGAACACAGTTTGCCACATGTGGGCGGGCATTGTCGTGCATGAGGAGGAACTGGTCGCCCATAATTTGATCGAGAAGAATCACATGGGTCTGCAAGACTTCAAGAAGCTGGAATTTAACCAAAGGAAACTTCAACTGGAGCCAAACTCTCCAGAGAGCACAGGGAAAGTAGACTCAGATTCGCCATAGAAACACGTGGATTGGACACCCGAGCAATGGCGCTCTGTTTTCTTCACTGATGAATGCCGGGTGTGTTTGTTTGGTAATGATAGAAGGAAAAGAGTCTATCGAAGAGCGGAAGAAAAGTATGGTGAGTAATGAATTACAGAAACTGTTGGTTTCGGCGGTAGTTCCTGTATGGTATGGGGTGGGATTTCAACTGAAAGAAAGACTGAATTGGTTTTCATCACATGCGGTGCGGGAGGTGGCCTGAACAGTCAGCGATACATTGATAAGATCCTATAGACCTTTGTGGTTCCTCTCGCACAAATTATGGGCCACCAGTTCCTCCTCATGCACGACAATGCCCGTCCACATGCGGTTAACTGTATACGGGAGTTCTTGGGTGAGGAGAATATTGACAATTTGGACTGGCCCTCTCTTAGTCTCGACCACAACCCGATCCAGGATCTATGGGAACAACTCAAACGAAGTGTTCGAGGAAGAATACCGGCTCCCCAGACTGTAGCAGAGCTCAAGATCGTCCTCACCGAAAAATGGGAGAGGTTGCCCCAAGGAATTGTAGTTACTTTGATCCACTCAATACCAAATCGAATGAATTCAAAGCTCGGGGAGGCAACACAAAATACTGATTCACCATTGTTGTGCATGAATCTTTTTGATTTCTCAGGTTATAACGTCTTTTTAAAAAATAAAAAAATCATGTTGTTCTTTTTTTTTGAGATCCTGTAGTAAAATTTAATTTTGACGGCTTCTGGTAGGTTTTTTTTTCAACAATTAAATTATGAAATTGTAGAAAAAAAAATTTACAACATTTTGTGATATCATACGACTCGATCGAAATAGTAATTTCGAAGATATCGCAGATTTGGTGGAGGAAAAAGTTTGATTCGCTTTTTCTGCTCTCAAGTGTAGTATTTCAATCGTTCACAGGAGGACTCACACTGGTGAGAAACCTATCAGTTGTGAGGTTTGTAGAAAATCTTTTTCTGAATCTGGTAAATTAACTAGACGCATGAAAACTCACACAGGTGAAAAGCCTTTCACTTGTAAGGTTTATAGTAAATCTTTCAATTATTCAGGTGATTTAACTAGACACATGAGGACTCACACTCGTGAGAAGCCTCTCAGTTGTGATGTTTGTTGGAAATATTTTTCTGAATCGGGTAAATTAACTAAACACATGAGGACTCACATTGGTGAGAAACCTTTCAGTTGTGAGGCGTCAAGTACAACTCAAGGAACGTCACGTTTAATGTGACGTGCTAACTAGGTACAGGGTTGATATTTCTTGACAAGCAAATAAATGTGAAGGGTTGGGTGGAAGTGATTGCTGCAAGGATAAACCTCGCCTCTTAGTTAGGACATTAATGTAATTTTTTTTTTCTCAAAATATTTTATCATAAGTTTTATTTTTATGTTTTTTAAATCCATTTTTCTTTGTGTTGTAAATCAATGTACCATCAATAAATATTTTTTGGGCTACAAAACTTACTGATCATCTACCATTTTTTTGTCAATTTTTTATCAATAAATAAATACAGGGTGGACCAAAAAAACGTTTACACCCGTTAATGGTAGATTACTGCCGACATTTCCAGGCCGGATCTGCAATCCGTTTTTTCGGATTCGCCTTCGTAACTGCACAAAGTGATTTTTTGCAACTTTCCGAAAAAGTCCGACTTTGATTTATTCTTCAGGTCAGTACTTTTTTCCTGTTTAAGATGAGTTGGTTATGAACATTTCTGCAGAAAGCCAACAAAATTTCGATGTTTCTAGCTACACTACTTTGTTTTTTACGATTTGGTTTGTCATATTTTTTTTACACCTGAATAGAAAAAAAAACACCCAAAAAAACTTTTTTACTAAATAAAACACTCGACATTTGTCCGAACAAATTTTGGCACAGACATGGGCAAGTTTGATAAAATTTGGCGGCCGCCCCGAAGATGCTAGAAAATAATTTTACGATTTTTTATCACGTGATCTTCTGGGAAAAATTATTAGATGTTTGCCAAAAACTCTTCAAAAATCCTAAGAGTTTTCTAGCTGTAGACTGTGTAAGGGCGTCTTGTATTGTTTACAAAAATTGTTTACATTGCTTTTTTTGAATACCGCGGTCTCACATGCCTTCATCTGGCAGTTTAGGAAAACTCAAATGATAAATTTCGTGCCTCTGAGATTGTCAGTGATGTTAGCTAGATGTGGTAGTGCTGAGAGTGTTAGTCGCATGACCGAGGTTCAATTCTCGACGGTCAATATTATTTTAATTATCCAAAAAATCTGATGGAATATTTTATTCATACCTGTATCTGACCTGTTGTAACACCAACAACTTATGGTTTTTTTTGGGGGTAATACCATCTGTAAATTGAGTTATATCAGATACTATTGGTATCACAATACACATAATGTAAGGATGGTTTTTCTTATGCTTCCCTACGAGAGAAAAAAAAACTAGCGAATTTTCCAAACGAAAATAGAGTTTATGAAATAAATCCAGGTAAATATGTAGGTAGGTTCTTCTATCATAAACAATACTAATTAAATAACAAATATTTACCGATTGCCAACTCTTGAAAAAAACAAGATAATATTTTGTAAAATTAATAAACTTTTGCAGTCTTTATAATGTTTTATACTATTTTGATATAAACAAAAAGGTATTTAAAAAAACATTTTGTGTTAGTATGTTCAATGAGAAACGATTAGACGTGCACGATTAGCTCAGTGGTAAGCTAGTCCACCCGGTCCGAACGCCAGAGCCAGCAAAAATTCATGACTTCAAAATAAAAAAGACTGTTGCCATTTTTTATTTAGCTATAGTACCTACACACTATGGATTCTCCTCACACAAATTTTTGAAACCAATGGTGACTTTTGTATCTTAGTTCTAACTCAGAACTGTCCCTCTAACTCCCGAAAAGTACAAATGTACTTAACGGAACTTTTAACAATGATGATTATTGAAAAAAACGAATAAATTTATTATTATTATTCTTGCCTTTCTCTATCTCTCTCTCTCTTTCGCTCTTTGCCTCTCTCTCTGTCTGTCTGTCTGTCTGTCTCTCTCTCTCCCCCTTCTCAATTCCCTTAGAGGAACTGTTGGAAGTGGCGTCCACCTTCCTGGATGCAAAGGTTGAACCTCTTCATCATGTTCCGTCGAATGTTGCGGAAGATTCCAGGTTTTTCTGTCAGGTCATCGAATGCCAACAGGATTCTTGCTACCAGATTTCGTAAACTATGTTTTTCACGTGATCCCAAATGTTCCTGTTGGCAACGTATCTGCCATTTCAGCATCCGAATTATAATAATGTAACTTGTACTAAAAAAACTCAAGAAGTTTAAAGATAATATTTCATAGAATGCAGAAAAATATGCTTGAAAACTATCATTGAGAAACAAACAATCATTCATTTGACTGGCCTTTAATTAATTCCAAGGAAAATAATTATCAGACATAAATAGCTAATTACTCTTTGAGTACAAGACGACCCTACACGGTCTACACTTTTAAGATTTTGAACATCATTTTTTGAGACTTACCTGGTTTGTTTCTCCAGAAGATCACGTGATAAAAAATCGTAAAATTATTTTTTAGCATCCTTGGGTTGGCCGCCAACTTTTATCAAACTTGCCCATGTCTGTGCCAAAATTTGCTCGGGCAAATCTTGAGTGTTTCAAAGAATAAAAAATTTACATGAGAATTTTTTTATCTATTCAGGTGTCAAAAAAGATGCCAAACCAAACCGTAAAAAACAAAGTAGTGTAGCTAGAAACATCGAAATTTTGTTGGCTTTCTGCAGAAATGATTAGAACCAACTCATCTTAAACAGGAAAAAAGTTCTGACCTGAAGAATAAGCCAAAATCGGACTTTTTCAGAAAGTTGCAAAAAATCACTTTGTGCAGTTATAAAGGCGAATCCGAAAAAACGGATTGCAGATTCGTCCTAGAAATGTCGTCAGTAATCTACCATTAACGGGTGTAAACGTTTTTTTGGTCCACCCTGTATAAACGTGAGTGTCTTTTTTTATTTCTTATAACTTATAAATGTGAGAAAAAAAAAATCTTCGCTTTCTTCTGTAACTGGCCCTTAACATTAGAAATATAATTTGAGAAATCACAGGAGGATAATAATATAATTTCACGTCTTAAATTAGAGAAGTAAACATCTACTAGATTAAAAAAATCATATTTGTTGTATCTTTATCTTTAACTAATCAAAGATTAGTTAGGAATAACCAATACGCAGGCCACGCCCTTTAGTTAGTATTTTCTCTGCTTTGTTATTTCTTTATTATTCAAACTAGTTTATCATTTCTATATTTTATACTTTATCAGGAGGACATTACTTTGTCCTCCTGATAAAGATTTATATATTAGATTTATTAACGCCACAGAGGCATTACAAAAACGTTTATTACTTTCGTCCTTAGGTTAGGAAAATTAGTTCCAAGTCATCACTTCAGAACTCGATTTTGTCTATTTAATTAGCCCTAAAAAACCTTATAAAATAATAATACGGCTGTGTTTTCAGCTTCAATTATTTCAAGTAATATTAGAGAGTTTGTGCTAGTTCAACTTTTGACGTGAATTGACGACAACTTATTTCTGCACATGCGCTCAAATTTTCGAGTCCTACGTTCTACGCTATTGAATTGACGTTTTCACCATTCAAAAAAAAACCTTTTTTAACGTTCAAAAATAGTAGTCACAAAAATAGGCATGGTGACTTGACCTGGCTTCGAGCGCCAGTGGAGCAGCAATTTCTCTGCTCTGTAACTTGATGTTCGGAGTCCACTCATACCTCGAAAATAAGTAGCTGCTTTGATGTGAAGCAGCGTCCAGTGGCGGTATTATAGGCAAAAAAAAAAAACATCAAAATGGATATGTTTTATGATTCTGCCCTAACCACTAAAATTAAATTATTATTAATTATATTAATCAATACAGTTTCCGTTAATTGAAAAAAGGGGAGACACTAATTTTCCAAAATACCATCGTGCTCTCCCTCAAGACAAACCTTAGGTGTCTGCCATTTTTCTTAAAGAAACTTCACATAACTTGCCCAGAGAGCATTGGGAGTTCTACATCTATTAATTGTTTTTAAATCGTGTTGAAAACATTAAATTAATATACCTAGAAAGATAACGCGAGACACCTCAAACTTAGAAGAATTTTCTCCAAGGCTAGATTTAGCCTAATTTCAACATGACGCACATTTAGGCCATTTCACTATTGCTCTAGGCCACTGAGGTATTAACCTCCTTGGCTGAGAACCTCACATGTTTTTCGACAAATGGCGGCAGTGGCACAAGTTTTGTAATTTAGGAAAGCCAGTTGACAGTTCAGAGAGTTAAGTATGTATATGTTAGAAATTTGAATTTGATTATTAAAATACTGAACTAGGTGTGATATCTTGATTATAATATTATATCTCAATGATCTGTTATTACTTATTCTCAACTATCAGACAAACTATCTAAAGACTTCTGCACCATCATGATAACAAGTGGATGTAGCACAACACCTGGAGTTTGGAGCTCCTCTCTTATTGAAGCCAATACAGTTCTTGGTTTCTTCAAAGGTACATATTTTTTAATTTAGAATCTAAGGTAGATGTGTTGAAGTATGTTTTTTTTTTAACCCTAGAATTTTCTGGTCTCCAGCCCTGTTTTCAATGTAGCCTTGGAAATTTTACTAGTCCTGAATATCATACCATAGCATGAAGAAATAAGAAGTGTGGAATCCACCCCCCAGCAGCCTGCATCATGGCATCCTTAGTGCTAGTATCGCAAAGGAGTCTCCTCTCCTCGTCCCTCACAAAATTTCTAACCCAATAATCATGTAAACTTAAACAGTTCATATTGAGACAGACCATGAGAAATATTCTACTCCTTTGTATATTATCCATGCTATGATCATACTATCAGATTTCACTTTGAAAAACACCTAAGAAACAACGGGTCCATTGTGATCTTGTTGAACATCTGTTTTTGACGGATTTTTATGAAACTTTCACAGAATACCTCGAATCTTATAAGGAAATGATTTCACACTGGAGAAACCAGAAATTTACACTTTAAATTACTTTAAATTTGATAAAAAATGAATCTCATTTGTGAATTCTAAGAACAACTTCCACCATTTTTCAACAGCTGAACACTGAAACAGAGGAGAAAGAGAAACTCAAAAATGAAAGAAAGAGGAAAAA
This sequence comes from Bactericera cockerelli, assembly GCA_024516035.1. NCBI lineage: Eukaryota > Metazoa > Arthropoda > Insecta > Hemiptera > Triozidae > Bactericera > Bactericera cockerelli. The sequence goes on from CM044966.1 coordinate 19,118,893, forward strand.
GGAAACAAATACAGCTAAGACAACCACAAATATTTTCAGTAAAAATAACAAAGTGAAAATTTCATAAATGATTTATCAGTCTAGAAGATGTGTTTTGTTATTTTGCTAGAATAGCTTGAGTGACGGGCTTAGGTTAGGTTGAAATTAGCGCAGGCGTGTTGGCCAGGTCACCCAGCAATCCTGTCTAACCCTCACCCAACAAACAGTTGACAGTCAAAATGTTGTGTTTCATTAGCCAGCTTGGGTGAAGGGCTTAGGTTAGGTTGAACCCGTATAAATGTAAACATAAAGAGTTCACTTGAATTGAACATGAATTTTACAATTACTATTTTACAGGTACCTGTAATGAACATTGCAATCAAAATACTGTGTACACATCAAACATCAAAACTGAAGACTTGGAATCCAAACCAAATGTTGATAATCTTATAACATTAAATTGGACTCAACATTTAAACTTTGCCAAGGACAAAGAAGAAAACTTATTGGCTTTTCATTATAGTGGATGTCTGTTTTTCATGTAAGCATTAGTATTCATACCGAGCAGTACTTTTCTCTTATGAAAGGTGAATCTGCCACAAATTTAACCACTGGTGACTAAACTGATGAGATGGTAGTAAAAGATTTGTCAAAAATCCATCAACATACTGAAATTCTTTAATTTTTGATTTTATTTTCATTTGACGTTGCCTTTATTTACATGGTCATATAATGACGGGGATTTTATTAAAAATTGAGATGGTAGTACAAGATCAGTGATGTACCTGGGGTAAATACCCGGGTATTTACACCAAGATGGGGTATTTACCCAATTTAGCACATTTCCTTGCCAATATACACAAAAACATCTTCTTCTATTCCTGATCCCTCCCTCTGTGATATAAACATTAAAATGTTGATCATATAGGTTAGGATTTACAGAACTAATTATAAAAAATGTATTTTTAGGTAATTAGTCATATATTACTCATACTTGTTCTGCCATGCCTTATTCTGCTCAAGTAGGGCTTTTAGATTGCAGCCTCCATTTGCCCTGGTTTTAATTACCTACGTAAAATTACTCAAACAAATAAACATATCACAGGAAATGTAAAGAACCACATTCAGAAACAGAAGACTTTTATTTTTTTAAATTGAAATTAAATCACAAATAATAAAAAGTAGGTGCTTCCTACCCACCACTTGAAATTTTATAGAGCTCAAGTCAGAAAACTTTATTTGGGCAGGAATATTCGAAAACGCAGTTTGAAAGACTTGGGGAAAGACGCCATTCAAAGGAGCGGCCGCAGGCGCCACTCCTTTGAATTGGTTAAAGATACAAAAAAGTTAGATAAAAACATTTTCTCGGATTAAAAAAAATAATAGGGGTTCACTCCGATATTTCGGATTTTCTTAAATATCAGAGTTGAATTATAATTAATTATAAAATCATTATATCTGTTTCGGCAAGTCGTGGTCCTTATTTTTTGACTTTTTGGTCCGAAATTTCAGACTTTATAATTAATTAAAAAATAAATATAAATAGCCTATCTAAAACAATAATATGCAAATACATACAAAATTTCATCAAAATCGAGTGTACCGTTCACGAGATATAAGCGTTTAAGTAAAAAGTTAGTGGTCAGGCACATGGTCTCTTTGTCCCCAGAACCGCTAGTACGAATTTGATGAATTTAAAATGGGACCATCTACAGAATGTCTCCTATATGTGTGCAAAATTTCATCAAAATCCGTCGAGTAGTTTCCGAGATTTGCGCGTTACAAGGAATACTTTTAACAGACCGACAGACGGACACAAAACCAAATTTGCTCAGGAGAAAATTGAAATCGGAGCAAAAAAATATTTTTTTTTTACAAAAACGAACACAATACTTCTGATTTCTAATATTAGAAATTTCTCGGAAGTAATTGTATCTTTGACCAATTCAAAGAAGTGGCGCTTGCTCAACACTCAATCATGAAAAAATTGATAGATCTTTAAAGCACGTATGATTTTTTGTTCTCGAGTTATGGCCGAAAATGTCAGCTCAACCTCGAAAATTTGGCAAATTTCCAAACTTTGAGGCCAGAGCGGGTCCTGTCAACGTACTCTGATTGCTTTGAAATTTTGTCTATCTCAATTTCTGCAAAAGCCGAACTCATTTCTGGCTGAGCGTTGTAAAAATTCTGACATTTTTTTCTTACCCCTATGAGATAAAACCAGTCTAATCCCCACACACGCATTCTACGCCATATTCTGACATACCGAAAAGGGTGACTAGGAGAAGCGGGTGCAACCCCTACAGTAAAGTGAAATTTCTATTTTCCAACATATCTCTTGTTCCCAGAGTGACCAAAACCATTCCTCCCAAGACAGAACTTCTCGTAAGGAACTATAATCATGCCTCCTGCTGCAAAAGGCAATGCTCAACACTCAATCATGAAGAGAACAAACATCTTGATAACACCTGGTTCACTTGTTTGCTGTGTAGATTTATGTTGCCTTCACTAAACTATGTAATGAAACACGCCAGATTTTGCAACAAAACTGGATGTATAATTGCCAAAGTAGACAACAGTAAAGAGACAAACACTACTGAAGAATACAAGCTTTGCACAGTTTCACCTTGTGAGTGCAATGAAAAAGCAGTGTTGGAGGATATTAAAAGTGTACCACAGGACAGTGAACATGTAAAATCTTCAGATGAATCTCCTTCAAATACACTTCATGAGACTGTATTCCATGTAGATAATATTAAATGTGAGCCACAGGACAGAGTTGATATGAAAACTACAGATGCTACTCTATCAAACACAATTTATGAGACTGAAATTCTTATAGATAATATTAAATCTGATACACAGGATGGTAAACATATGATATCTACGGATGCACCCCCTTCAAACACACATCATGAGACTGAACTTATAGGTAATATTAAATCTGAGCCACAGCACGGTAAACAAATGATATCTACGGATGCTCCTCCTTCAAACACACATCATGAGACTGAACTTCATATAGATAATAGTGAGCCACAGGGAAGTAGACATATAGAACAAGTTGCATCAAAGACGTTTCATGATGCTAAACTATTAATAGAAATGCCTTTCAGTTGTGAGGTTTGTAGAAAAGCTTTCACTCGCTCTAGTATTTTAAAAGTTCACATGAGGACTCACACTAGTGAGAAGGGTTTCACTTGTGATCTTTGTGGAAAATCTTTTAATGATTCAAGTGAATTAACTAAACACATGAGAACTCACACAGGTGAAAAGCCTTTCACTTGTGAAGTTTGTAGAAAATCTTTCAATAGTTCAAGTGATTTAACTTCACACATGAGGACTCACACTGGTGAGAAGCCTTTCACTTGTAAGGTTTGTAGGAAATCTTTCTCTCACTCATGTGATTTAACTAAACACTTGAGGACTCACACTGGTGAAAAGCTTTTTAGATGTGAAGTTTGTAGAAAATCTTTTTCTACATCAAGTAGTTTAACTTCACACATGAGGACTCACACTGGTGAGAAGCCTTTCACTTGTAAGGTTTGTAGGAAATCTTTCTCTCACTCATGTGATTTAACAAAACACTTGAGGACTCACACTGGTGAAAAGCCTTTTAGATGTGAAGTTTGTAGAAAATCTTTTTCTACATCAAGTAGTTTAACGACACATATAAGGACTCATACTGGTGAGAAGCCTTACAGGTGTAAAGATTGTAGAAAATGTTTCCCTCACTCAGGTGATTTAACTACACACATGAGGTCTCACACTGGTGAGAAACCTTTCAGGTGTAAAGTTTGTAGAAAATCTTTTTCTCAATCAGGTAATTTATCTAAACACATGAGGACTCACACTGGTGAGAAACCTTTCAGTTGTGAGGTTTGCAGAGAATCTTTTACTCGATCTCATACTTTAATGGTTCACAGGAGGACTCACACTGGTGAGAAGCCTTTCAGTTGTGAGGTTTGTAGGAAATCTTTCACGCAATCTAGTACGTTAATAGTTCACATGAGCACTCACACTGGTGTGAAACCTTTCAGTTGTAAAGTTTGTAGAAAATCTTTTTCTGAATTAGGTAATTTATCTAAACACATGAGGACTCACACTGGTGAGAAGCCTTTCAGTTGTGAGGCGTCAAGTACAACTCAAGGATAGTCACGTTTAATGTGATGTGCTAACTACCCAGACAGCACAGAAAGTGTTTAAAAAGATTTTAATAACACTTATTTTGACAAGATTCAAACATTTTGTAAAGCTTATTTTGACAATGCTAAACATTTTAAAAACACTTTACTATTTCCTCTCCTGGGTATTTCATAAACCTTATTTTGACAAGGTTTTGGAAATTGCATACCTTCTAAGTAATTTGAAGTTGCTCCATATTCAATTCCATACCGCCGCCATTGCCCGGGAAAATTGGAAAATTGTGATTTCACAGTAGGCCCAGGAAATTTTTAAAATTAATTTGGATATGATGAAACATATTCAATTTCAAGACAACTTGGTCAAGAATGATGAAAAGCTGTTGATAAAATGCTAACATTAATAAACAAGAAGACAACTTGTGTTTCTCAGTTTTATATTTTTCCATTTTCATGGTAAAAAAATGAAAGCAAAAATATGTAACAAACGAAAACATGAAACAAACAGAACAAAATATATAGAATCAGCAAAATATAATACATAGAATCAGCAGATAAATTAAGCCCAGTGGACTTAATAAATCTAAATCTATACATATAGGTAATTAAATAACCATAGAATAGTGGTAAAAGGAAAGTAAGACTTTCAAAACAAAGCTTTGTAAAATAAAGAACAGTCTCATTCTGGAAAGTTTTTTTTTATTGTTTGTTTTAAAGTGGGTTTAAACTCACTTGCATGGTCATATCATGACCGAGGTCTTACCCTCCATTAGCAGGAAACTCACAAACCTGCTACCCACATTAACCTCACCCAGCCTGGGTTGGGCCAAAGTCTTCCCTCATTGAAAATTGCTTAACTTTGGTGGTCCTACAAGAAATTGTGTATTCAACTTGCCGTCAACACTGGCTCTAAAAGATTTCACACTTTCAGTATCTCCAATTAGTGGTAAAAGTTTATGTACACTTTGACTGGCATATGGATTCTCAACACTTGGGAATTGTGAATGTTGAACATAATTTCATGATAAAAAGATAATAATTTTAAGATATGCCAGCCTCACATTTTCAGAGAGAACAGAAATTTCTTTACAAAAATAAACAAAAAACAACCCACATTAACTTTACCCAGCCTGAGTAGGGCTCGATATGCTTGCCTCACATTTTCAGAGAGAACAGAAATTTCTTTACAAAAAAAAAAACAACTGTGCATTGAAGGATTTATGGATTACAGGGAAGTCAAATCCTGAATAATGTAAACTGCTATTTTTAAATAATAAAAAAAATCAAAACACATTACAATAAAAATTGTACTTCTATTTAAAAAAGGAACTGTCAAAATTTGCAATACTTATTTCTTCTTTTCTTCCATTATTTTTTTATTATGTACATTTTCAAAAGGACCAGTATTATCTGTTTCAAAACCTCACCCAGCCTGATAAAAACTACACACGCCAGCCTCATATGTTCAAAAGAAACAGAATTATGTTTCACAACAACAAAAAAACACTGCCAATTATGGACACAATACTTCCTCGTGATTGTTTCACATTGTATACACGTGCCAATTTTGAGATTTTATACAAAATTACTTGAATCTCCAAAACAACTGGACCGATTTTCTTCAAATTTGTTTTATATGGTATAAAATCATTTTTTCTACATTCCAGATTCCACAAAAAGTTCTGTATCGGCAAGTCGTCATCCCTTATTTTTTTTACTTTTTTGTCCAAAATTTCGGATTTTCTTAAATATCAGAGTTGAATTATAATTCATTAAAAAATCATTATAAATAGCCCATGTAAAACAATAATATCCATATGCATACAAAATTTCATCAAAATCAGCTGTACCGTTCACGAGATATAAGCGTTTAAGTAAAAAGTTAGTGGTCAGGCGCATGGTCTCTTTCACCCAGAACCGCTAGTACGAATTTGATTAATTAAAAATGGGACCATTTACAGAACGTCTCCTATAATTATGTGTGCAAAATTTCATCAAAATCCGTTGAGCAGTTTTCGAGATTTGCGCGTTACAAAGAATTGTTTTAACAGACAGATAGACCAACGAACCGACAGACGGACACAAAACCAAAGTTGCTCAGGAGGTTATGAAACGTCCAGAAATATGAAGAAAATTGAAATCGGAGCAAAAAAATATTATTTTTTTTTACAAAAACGAACACAATACTTCTGATTTCTAATATTAGAAATTTCTCGGAAGTAAAATGAACCTAGGTCTTTGGATTATGGGCAGTAGTCAAATCCTGAATAATGTAAGCTACTGTTTTAAAAATTTAAAATTATTAACACATTATAGTAAAAATTGTACTTATTACAAGTAAAAAACTGGCTTAATTTGCAGCACCTAATACTTCTTCTTAATTTACATTATTTTTTTATGATATTATTGTAGCTGGTTGAAGATCCATGATTAACCCCTGTCTTGATTTGAGATAGTGAGGATGGGGATTTTATTCTGAGTTTACTGGGAATAGTACCAGCTACCCACATTAACCTCACTCAGCCTGAGTAGGGCCTAGATATGCCAGCCTCACATTTTCAGAGAGAACAGATTTATTTATAATAAAAAAAAATGGGGGTTGTATACTGAATTTACTGGGAATAGTACTAGCTACCCACATTAACCTCTTATAAAAGATTGTGAAAACCTTTCCGAAGTGTTTATAAACCTTGCCTGAGTAAGTTTTCCGCAAACTTATTATTTCATACTTTTTTTATACTCTTTTAAACCTTGTGAAGTAAAGGTTATTTTTACAAGGAAAATTCAGAGACTATAAAGGTTGTGTAACCTTGTGTGCCGTCTGGGATATTCTGCTTGGTATTCCTGACTAAATAGGCTGGGTATCCATGTTCTTAGTTTAAAAGCAATCTTGAACCTAGATAAACATAAAAAGTTGATGATTTTTAGTATGTTGATGGACTTAATAGCTAATTCCCAACCCTACTAAGAATGGGTACTGTCATCCAGCCTGAGTAATGTCGGGAATTGTCAGCAGAATGTCAATTGTCACAATAATAGAAGTATTGACCGCTCTGTTTCAAATTATATGCATGTTCATCATGACATAGGACGTTGTGCTGGCTATTCCCGACCCTACTCATCCTGGGAGAGGATAATTTGAATGAATAAGTTTTTTGCCATGCAAATCAGTTGTAACTTTAGTTTAGTTGCAACATTTTTTTTTTTTTTTTCTACTAATCATGTGCAAATAATGGAAATCTAGCACTCCTTAGTTAAAACATGTGTGTTGTGATTCTTTATAAATGACATCAAAATTATTGAAATTGGACCAACGAAACCGCAGAAAAAAACAAGATTGAATTATATCGTTTTGACCAATATTTTTAATTTCCTTATCCTATAATATTTTTAATATCTTGAACTTTTTGGAACCCGGCACCAATTTACCGGTATTTTAAGGGTGACCCGCTTAAACTAACTTTTTTATCATTCACCGCGTAGATGGGGGAAAGTATTGTATTCGTAGAAAATTTGATGTGTGTGTGTGTGTGTGTGTGTGTGTGTGTGTGTGTGTGAACAGGATATCACGAGAACGGTAAGAGCTAGAGACTTGAATTTTGGTATGGAAATTAATTTTATGCACCAGACGAACAACGAAACTTTTGGTCGAAATCGGGCGCATTCTGCGGCTGCAGGGCCGCAATAATCGACCACAAGGAATGTTTCTTTGAATCGGTTAAAGATACAAAAAAATCTGGTGTAAACATCACAAGACTTTCCTTATCCCCAAAAAAGAAGTCGAATTCCGCCACTGGTGACTCAACGGTAACAGATAGCTAAAAATCAAAATCATTGAATTTGATATGTCATAACCCCCTAAGATGAATAATAAAAAAGTTAGTCAGAGTGGGTCCAAATACTGTTAAACTAGGGCCAAGGTCCAAAAAGTTCAAGATATCAGAAAAATGATCAGCATAGACCCCTATTATTTTTTTAATCTAAGAAAATATTGTTCTTAAAAAAAATTATATTTTTAACCAATTCAAAGAAGTGGCGTTTGCAGCTAATATTTGCTCCCCTGCGGCTGATTTTGACCTAAAGTTTCGTGGTTCGTCTGGTGTATAAAATTAATTTCCATACCAAATTTCAAGTCTAGCTCTTACCGTTCTCGAGATATCCTGTTCACACACACACACCGGACGCACGGATCAATGGCTGAAAACCATTTTTTTGGTATCCTGAAGCTATGATTCGTCCAGAAATGTGAAAAAATTGGGTAGGTCAAATTTTCGCAGAATACAATATTTTTATTATAGGATAAGGAAAGTAAAAAAACTTAGAGAACAACATTTCCTTAGAATAAAAAAATAAAAGAAGTTTACTCAGATCATTTTTTTGATACCTGTCTTGAACTTTTTGAAACCCGGCCCCAATTTACCAGTATTTTTTAGGGTCCCCATTAGACCATCTTTTTTCATTATTATTTATCGTTGATGGGGGTTATGACAAATCAATTCCAATGATTTTGAGGTGCTGATTTCAAATTTGACATTGATTTTTAGAAAACTGTTACTTTTGAGTCACCAGTTCCCGTTCCCATTCTTAATATGATAAGAAAAGTCGGGTGATGTTTACACCAGATTATTATTATTTAATAACACTTAGGACATAACAAGCCTTTATTTATATTATTTCAAGCCGCATCCTGACGTGCCATGCTCAAAATATTAGCCAGAAAATTAGAATTTTCCACCTTTTTTTCTCATTGTTTTCACGTTTTTTAATAGAGTCCCTCACTGATCATGAAAGTTATCGCGATGACCTGTTTTTTATTGTAAAAACTGTCTGAGAATATCACGGACTTTTATTTGAGCTCTTTAATGTCATAATATGACAAAACGTTCTCGAAATATATGCAAGTTTGCTGCAATTTCAATATTTTTTCAGATTTACTTGAAATGAAAATACATCGATTTAGCTCGGGATTTTGAAATTACAGCGATGATAGTGTGTGTGTACACGTTTGTATGTAAGTGTGTGTGTGTGAGAGTCTGGCGAATGGGTAATTGTGAGTTTGCTGGTTTGAGAACTACACACACACACACACACACACACACACACACACACACACACACACACACATCCCCACACACGCATTCTACGCCATATTCTGACATACCGAAAAGGATGACTAGGAGAAGCGGGTGCAGCCCTCTAGTAAAGTGAAATTTCTATTTTCCAACATATCTCTTGTTCCCAGAGTGACCAAAACCATTCCTCCCAAGACAGAACTTCTCGTAAGGAACTATAATCATGCCTCCTGCTGCAAAATGCAATGCTCAACACTCAATCATGAAGAGAACAAACATCTTGATAACACCTGGTTCACTTGTTTGCTGTGTAGATTTATGTTGCCTTCACTAAACTATGTAATGAAACACGCCAGATTTTGCAACAAAAACTGGATGTATAATTGCCAAAGTAGACAACAGTAAAGAGACAAACACTACTGAAGAATACAAGCTTTGCACAGTGTCACCTTGTGCATGCAATGGAGAAGCAGTGTTGGAGGATATCAAATGTGAGCCTCAAGACAGTGTACATATAGAATCTACAGAGGCACCTCTCTCAAACGTACTTCATGAGACTGAATTCCATATAGATAATATTAAATGTGAGCCACAGGATAGTGTGCATATAGAATCTACAGATGCATCTCCTTCAAACACAATTCATGTGTCTGCACTCGATAAAAATAATATTACATGTGAGCTACAGGGCAGTGGACATATAAAATCTATAGGACCTCTTTCAAACGCACTTCACGGGACTGAAATTCATACAGATAATATTAAATGTGAGCCACAGGACAGTGAACATATAGAAGAAGTTGCATCTCCAGTAAACACCCATCATGATGCTGTACTCCAAATAGGGAATAATAAATATAAGACTCAGGACAGTAGACATATAGTTCCTACAGACCAAACCTCAAGTGTTTGGTTAGACAATTTCAACGAACATTTAGATAAACACAGAGAAGAAACACTTTACAAATGTGATCAATGTAAAAAGACATTTGCATTTCTATACCAACTCAATAATCATATTGCTACACACTCAATTGTAAAGCCTTTTAGTTTTGAAATATGTAGAAAATCTTTCAATAATTCAGGTAAGTTAACACAACACTTTAGAACTCACACTGGTGAAAAGCCTTTCAGTTGCGAGTTTTGTAGAAAATCTTTTTCTCATTCAAGTATTTTAATTCAACACATGAGGACTCACACTGGTGAGAAGCCTTTCAGTTGTGAGGTTTGTAGGAAATCTTTCACACAATCTAGTACTTTAACAGTTCACATGAGGACTCACACTGGTGAAAAGCCTTTCAGTTGTGAGGTTTGCAGAGAATCTTTTACTCGATCTTATACTTTAACAGTTCACATGAGGACTCACACTGGTGAAAAGCCTTTCAGTTGTGAGGTGTGTAGAAAATCTTTTTCTGAATCAAGTAAATTAACTCTACACCTGAGGACTCACACTGGTGAAAAGCCTTTCAGATGTGAAATTTGTAGAAAATCCTATTCTCAATCAGGTAAATTAACTGCACACATGAGAACTCATACTGGTGAAAAGCCTTTCACTTGTAAGGTTTGTAGAAAATCTTTTTCTATATCAACTAGTTTAACGACACATATGAGGACTCATACTGGTGAGAAGCCTTTCAGGTGTAAAGTTTGTTGAAGATGTTTTGCTCTATCAGGTTACCTATCTTAACATTTGAGGACTCACACTCGTGAGAAGAATCTCAGTTGTGATGTTTGTAGGAAATCTTTTTCTGAATCAGGTAAATTTTATTGGGAAAAAACCCAAATGGTATTTTATTCGTTAGACATAGTACATCTCTTCCAAATCTTCGGAAATGGGGCAAGCACCAATAACGCTTGCCGCATTTCCCCTCTGAATTTCAATTGAGATTCTTTGAATAAAATAAGTTGCTGCAGCACTTGATCCGGTTTTTTCTATTAATCTTCTGCCAATTTCTTCCACTAAATCTCTTGCCTCTTCACACATCGTACCCATCGTCTCCACCGCAAAACCAACAAACTTATAATCTTCACACAGTTCTTGATATTTTCTCCTTTTGTTTTTACAAGCCATTTCTGCTGCTGCTCCTTGCTCTTGTACTGTCCTGCTAAGGTTGGAAGGTGCTAATGTATCAGTGCACGTGACGTCCCACAGAATGTGTTTCCCATTAGACCAGGGTACTATTGATATTCCATCAGGTCTAATATTAGTATTGGCGGTGAGACCTGTTGGTTCTAACTGGCATGGGACATCGACAGATACAAGAGCTCGTTTGAGCACATTGTTAATAGAACTGTGTCTAGTGAATCTTCCTGAACTTTTAGCGCAACTGAGTGGGTGGATTCCTTTACTGTCGACAGAATCTGTGCCACAAATACAGGGATGAGGCCTACAAATGGTACATCCTAGCCTCAAACCCACACAAATGCGGAAGGTTCTGTTTTCAATTAAGGTTCCAATTTGCTTGGCAGGAACAACTTGTAACCAGGCACCAGATTCTTTGCACTGGAGGGCTTTAAACCTTGCAATATCTTCATTGTCTGTAAATATCATCTCATTTTGGAGTATATGGTTTACAATGATATCATCCCATTCTTTTTGTGAGGTTATGTTGGTCGCAATCCTATTGTACTTGGAGTCCCAAAGTGTCATAGCATCATTTAGATGAGGTATATGAAAATTATCCTCCGCTTTGTTCAGAATAAGGGATACCAAAGGTTTTACACCATTTCCAGAAGATATGAAAGCAGGAAGGCTTATATCAAAAATCTTTCTTATACCTAATCCTCCAACTCGTACAGGTAAAGTGGATTGCGTCCATTGAATGGGTGTTAACTGAGAGTTGAAAATTTTCTCCATTGTTGTTTTCATGATAGAGTCGATTCTCTCCAAACATTCAGGATACATCCACATTGGTGTTGTTCGTGTTGAATAAGTCATCTTGGGTATGGTGGTACATGTTTTTAGAAGAAAATATGCAACATGAGTACTCAAACTTTTTATTCTCTCAAGCATGAACTCAGTTTTCACGAATCTTTCATTGAAATGAGACTCATATCCTTGTTCACAAATGGGACTACCCAAAATGCAAAGTTCTGTATTTTCAACAACCTTAACTCCAGGAAGTATACGTTGAAACGATGTGACCATCTCTTCATCTTTCATACCGCAACAGAAGTAAAGTTCACATTTACTGAAATTCAATTCCAATCCAATTTTTTTAGATTCTTTTCTTAAAAGAGCTAAATCTTCCAGAACAATGTTGGGATCACCTCCTATGATTCCATCATCCAAGTACCATACATTGAGATTGGATTTCAATTTTTTCACTATAGGATGCAATGCAAGACTAAACAGCAAAGGCCCGGCCGGATCACCTTGCTGGGCCCCCACCTCAGATTTGATGACATTTTCTCCATATAACAAGTTAGAGTGGCTCTGGTAACATTGCTGCAAAAATGGTAGCATGCATGGTATTCTGATCTTTACTTCTTCAAGAATAACGTCTCTTTCAGCAGTATTAAAGGCATTTTTAAAATCAACTTTAAAAAGGATAAAATCTGAGGTCTGATTTGCGTTAACAAAAGATCTGACGGCATGTACAATACTTTCGCCTCCTTGCCTTGTAGCAAACCCTAGCTGTTGAGGCTGAAAATAGGTGCTGATTTCATCTCGCACATAGCTGCATCCAATTTTAGCTGTCAAGCGACGAAATATGCAGCCAACAGCTATTGGGCGAATACCCCCATCTTTTTTTTGAAGAGCACATAGATTGGCACCGTATAAGAAAGGACAGAAACTTTCAACAATTTGACCGCGAAACATGAGATTGCATAGGTTTGTTATAGACTGTAATAACAGAACACCGCCTTGACCGGCTGACTTGGAGATCAAATCTTTGAGAATCTGTGGGGATAACCCATCCATACCTGCTGCAGAACCTTTAGGAAAAGAAAAAATTCCTTTCCTGACGTTTTCCAAGGTCACTACAATGTGATTTAGATCGGGAGGAAGATCTGGGAAAGATAGGGGTCGAGACGGACATGGATGCTTGTTCTCAAGTTCATTCAGTGTAGCAAGGTTTACAGGAGCAAGAATGTCGTCAGATTTTAGAAGCCTGATAGCCCCGCGGACGTCGAACTCTGACAATTTAGCTTCGATTCGTTTTGAGAGTGACAAGGGTTTCTTAGCGTGAGAGATTTCGACATCAACATTTTTGACAATTTGACTGGATAAATTTCTTTTAACAATAGAAGTCAGAGATTTCGATTTTTCTTTAGTTGGTACACGCAGGCCATTGAAAGAAAACAGAAAAAGATTTTGCCACGACTCTTGATTGTTGTTTCTAACACAGTTGTCAATTAAACCTGAGAGTTTGGTAGCTGCAAAGTTTCGCGCAGCTTTCGGTACATGTTTTAAAACTCTTACCTTACGCTTCAAGGTAGAAATAATTTGCATAAAATCAATGTCAGGGTTAGGTGCATTATCTTCTTGTTCAATGTGATCGGCAATAGATTGGCTGAATGTTGTTTGGTGGGAATTATTTTTATGTGATAAGCCGATGTGAATTTTTACACCACGTCCAGATTTGCACTTTTTATTGCAATAAGGACAGATATTAAGAGGAATGTCCTGAGAGCTGACCAAGTGTTGAACATTGTTTGATGACAGTTCAGGAGCCGAGAAAGTTGATGTTGATGACGAAGAATCAGCCACAGATGATGGAGCAGCCGCAGACAACAAAGAGGCAGCCGCATAAGATACTGGTGCATCTAGTGACAACAGTTGATCTACCGTTTCATGAATATCATCTTGTTCAAGGGTGGTCTGTACCTCAGAAGGAGAGGAAATTCTAAATTGGGGTCTCCAGAATTGCTCATCTCGGTTGGATGGTCTCGCCCGGAGATTATATGCATCATCATTGGACGGACCCGGAACTTGGGACATTTTAATTTTTGATTCACATTTTGATTTCAACCAGAAAAAAGGGGTACGATAATTTCAGGGTAAGAAAGTAATACAAGTATTAATGTGAAAGAAACTAGTGCATGTGAAAAAGTAACGTGAAAAAGTGGTGATGTATTATTTTAGAAATTTTTTAAATTTAATCAGGTAAATTAACTAAACACATGAGGACTCACATTGGTGAGAAACCTTTCAGTTGTGAGGCGTCAAGTACAACTCAAGGAACGTCACGTATAATGTGACGTGCTAACTAGGTACAGGGTTGATATTTCTTAACAAGCAAATAAATGTGAAGGGTTGGGTGGAAGTGATTGCTGCAGGGATAAACCTCGCCTCTTAGTTAGGACATTAATGTATTATTTTTTCAAAATATTTTATCATAAGTTTTATTATTTATTATTTTTTTTAAATCCATTTTTCTTTGTGTTGTAAATCAATGTACCATCAATAAATATTTTTTGGGCTACCAAACTTACTGATCATCTACCATTTTTTTGTCAAATTTTTTTCAATAAATAAATATAAACGTGAGTGTCTTTTTTTTATTTCTTATAACTTATAAATGTGAGAAAAAAAAATCTTCGCTTTCTTCTCCAACTGGCCCTTAACATTAGAAATATATTTTGAGAAATCACAGGAGGATAATAATATAATTTCACGTCCTAAATTAGAGAAGTAAACATCTACTAGATTAAAAAAAATGTCTTTGTTGTATCTTTATCTTTAACAAATCAAAGATTAGGTAGGAATAACCAATACGCAGGCCACGCCCTTTAGTTAGTATTTTTTTCTGCTTTGTTATTTCTTTATTATTCAAACTAGTTTATCATTTATAAATTTTATACTGTAAATATTGTACATTACTTTGTCCTCCTGATAAAGATTTATGTATTAGATTTATTAACGCCACAGAGGCATTACAAAAACGTTTTACTTTCGTCCTTAGGTTAGGAAAATTAGTTCCAAGTCATCACTTCAGAACTCGATTTTGTCTATTTAATTAGCCCTAAAAAACCTTATAAAATAATAATACGGCTGTGTTTTCAGCTTCAATTATTTCAAGTAATATTAGAGAGTTTGTGTTAGTTCAACTTTTGACGTGATTTGACGACAACTTATTTCTGCACATGCGCTCAAATTTTCGAGTCCTACGTTCTCCGTTATTCAATTGACGTTTTCACCATTCAAAAAAACCTTTTTTAACGTTCAAAAATAGTAGTCACTGGGTTTGTAAGTTAGCGCGCTAAGCATTACACGCATAGTGACTTGACCTGGCTTCGAGCGCCGGTTTCTCTGCTCTGTAACTTGATGTTCGGAGTCCACTCATACCTCGAAAATAAGTAGCTGCTTTGATGTGAAGCAGCATCCAGTGGTGGTATTATTACTTTTTACTTTACTTTATTTTATTGTGACGACGGCCTTAACGACTATATGTCTGTTCTATAGCAGCCCTCTAACGAATTCTATCTTGTGCTGCAATCTTCCATTCACTAGGCAAAACTCCCATCTCTTGACTATCTTCACTGATATTGTCCTCCCAACGCATTCTTGGTCTACCTCTTGTTCTTAATCCACCAGGATTGTGCAGCAGCAGCAGTACTAAATGAGGTATTCTAGAGTCATCCATTCTTGCCAGATGACCTGCCCATTGAAGTTTTCTCTTTTTCAGCTGTTGGATGATATTAGGGTGTTGAAATATTTCTGTTAATTCAGCATTGTGTCGGATTCTCCATTTATTTAGGTTTGGATCGTAAATGGGGCCATATATTTTCCTTAATACTTTGCGTTCAAAAACTAGATATTTATTTTCATCAATTAATCTTAATGGTAATGCTTCTCGCCCATAAAGTAATACTGGCACAATGCATGATAGATACATTCTTATTTTAAAGTTTACTGACAGAGTTTTTTTTGGCAAAGATGTTCTTGTTGCTGTAAAAAGCTCTGTTTGCTCCAGCCAATCTTGCATCTATTTCTTCTATATCATTGCTGTTACACCGATTTTAGTAAAGCTTTCGACAAAGTGAATATTAATATTCTTTGTGCAAAGCTCCATGCTTTGGGTATAAATGATCCTCTCCTATCCTGGTTCTACTCTTATCTTACTGGTAGAACCCAGACCATTAGATATAATGGATCTCATTCTGAACCCATCTCTGTTAATTCGGGTTGTCCGCAAGGAGGGCATTTGTCTGGGTTAATTTTCAACATATTCATTAATGACCTGATAAGTAGAATACCAGGAAATCTAGGACTTCTATTTGCTGATGACTTTCGACTTGCAAAACGTATTGACAGCACAGAGGATGGTGCTGCTCTGCAGCATGCTCTCTCACTTCTTTCTGATTGGTGTGGCGATAACCGAATGATATTGAATGTTAAGAAATGTCAGATGATTACTTTCATTCGTAAAAGGCGACCTCTTGTGATTCAGTACTCCTTGGATGGCGAACCTTTGTCTCGTATCTACAATGTAAGAGACCTTGGTGTTGTGCTGGATGCTAATCTTAAGTTCAACACACACTATTACAACATTAAAAACAAAGCCATGAAAACTTTGGGTTTCATCCAGCGCAACTCCAGAGATTTCAAATCTTCCAGTACTCTCAAAGCTTTGTATTGTTCAATTGTTCGTCCATCTGTGGAGTATTGTTCATCACTATGGTCCCCTTTTTGTCGTGAGCACATTGATCTTCTCGATAGTGTTCAACGAAAATTTTTGAGGTTGCTGGCATACAATGAAAGAATTAGGATTGTTAACCATGACTATTCTGAAATTGTAAGTGCTAGTGGTCTCAAAAGTCTGAAACATAGACGAGATGTTGCTGATGTGATCTTTCTGTTTAAAATCATTAATATTTTTATTGATTGTCCCGACCTTGTTTCTCTAATCAATTTAAAAGTAAAAAACAAACAAACTAGGAATAATGATTTATTTGCTATTAAAACATTCAAAACCAACATTGGCAAAAATTGCACTATAAACAGAATAATGCAGCTTGGTAATATTGTTAACAATCCTCCATTCAATATTGACTTATTTAATGATACTTTAAACTCATTAAAATCAAAACTTATTGATTTCCAATCGCCACACCAATAGTGTTCTGATCGCTTATGCTTTAATAATTATTTTTAAGTTTTTTCTTTATTTTTAAGTTATTTTAATATATTATGTTTAAGTATTTTATTTGTTTTGTGTAGGGAAATTTATGTATCATGGGTAGCACCCGTCTATTAATAAAATAAATAAATAAATAAATCATTTCTCTCGTTGAAAATAGTTCCCAGATACTTAAAAGATTTAAGTGGCGGTATTATTAAATCATTTCTCTCGTTGAAAATAGTTCCCAGATACTTAAAAGATTTAAGTGGCGGTATTATAGGCAAATAAAATTGTTCATCAAAATGGTAATGTTTTATGACTCTGTATCACCCACTAAAATTAAATTATAATTAATTATATTAATCAATACCGTTTCTGTTAATTGAAAAAAGGGGAGACGCTAAGAGTCGGTTCTTCACCTTCAAAAAAAACACCGTGTTTTTCGAAAAATGTTAGTTCCAAAGGATTCTTCAAGATAGCGCCAGTAGAGTTTTGCTCTCGCGAAACGGAGTTGGCGTATTTTTTGTGAAATACGCCAAAGGTAGCAAGAAAGTAAAAGCGCCAAAATTTAAAAATTCAAGAACATAAACAGAAAGCATAAAAACAAGAAAAGCTAATGTACCCGAAGCTACCAACGTCTTGAAATTTTTATCGAAATTTCTACAGGGTACGGCAAAATATTTTAACTCTTATTGCTGAAGTTACCAAAGAGGTACTAATAATACATACCTCAGTCACAAGATTTTTTTACTAAGATGTTTTTTTCTTGCAGAGTAAATATAATCCCACTACTAGCAGAAGTCATTTGCGTTCTATTTTTATGATATAAATTTTTAAATCAATTTTGTAATTTTTATAAACTTACACGCGCACTAAAACTTTTTTTATTATGTTGCAAATATAATGGCCTGTAATTTAAGGCAAAATAACTCGATTATAACCTAACGGCACGCAGTCATATCCGACATTGAAGGAACCAAAAGGTCTGTTGTAATCGTCTGTCGTAATCTTAGTTCCTTCAGTGTCAGATATGACTGCATGCCGCCATCTATAACATTCAATATTATTTGCAACAAGAATATAAAAAGTTTTAGGGCGCGCGTAACTTAGTAATAATTACAAAAAAAATATTTTACAAATAGTATACAATTATATAATAATAATTCCGTGTCCGTGAGATAGGTATTGATACCTAAATCACGGTGGTGAGAGGATTATATGGACGCCCAAAACCAATGTCTAGGCTCCTTTTATGTCCATAGTATACAATTGATCACAAGCTAGATTACGACAGACCTTGGTTCCTTGACATTCGTATATAATATATATGACTGCGTCCCGCCAGGTTTAAAGCAATAATCTTTTAGGGCGATCCGAATTTCGTTGAAACAAAATTCGATTTCGACGATTTTAAATTTATGCACAAAAACAGACCAAGTGCCATGCGCGATCTCCAAAACATTAATCTCAGCGACTTCACTTTACCTCATCGCCCTCATCGGCAAGTTAACAGATGAAGAAATATAAAAAAATGAAGCTGGGAAGCAATGACTGTAGTAAGGTAAAAGAGAAGAAGGGATAGTTTAATGAGAATTAAAAATGAATTATTCTAGAGAATTTTTCGTAAATAATGTTTATGGTTGTTTGTTGAACCCTGTTGAATAACCTAATTTCAACATGACGCACATTTAGGCCATTTCACTATTGCTCTAGGCCACTGAGATATTAACCTCCTTGGCTGAGAACCTCACATGTTTTTCGACAAATGGCGGCAGTGGCACAAGTTTTGTAATTTAGGAAAGCCAGTTCAGAGAGTTAAGTATGTATTTGTTAGAAATTTGAATTTGATTATTAAAATACTGAACTAGGTGTGATATCTTGATTATAATATTATATCTCAATTGGATCTGTTATTACTTATTCTCAAGTTCTATCAGACAAACTATCTAAAGACTTCTGCACCATCATGATAACAAGTGGATGTAGCACAACACCTGGAGTTTGGAGCTCTTCTCTTATTGAAGCCAATACAGTTCTTGGTTTCTTCAAAGGTACATATTTTTTAATTTAGAATCTAAGGTAGATGTGTTGAAGTATGTTTTTTTTTAACCCTAGAATTTTCTGGTCTCCAGCCCTGTTTTCAATGTAGATTTGGAAATTTTACTAGTCCTGAATATCATACCATAGCATGTAGAAATAAGAAGTGTGGAATCCACCCCCCAGCAGCCTGCATCATGGCATCCTTAGTGCTAGTATCGCAAAGGAGTCTCCTCTCCTCGTCCCTCACAAAATTTCTAACCCAATAATCATGTAAACTTAAACAGTTCATATTGAGACAGACCATGAGAAATATTCTACTCCTTTGTATATTATCCATGCTATGATCATACTATCAGATTTTACTTTGAAAAACATCTAAGAAACAACGGGTCCATTGTGATCTTGTTGAACATCTGTTTTTGACGGATTTTTATGAAACTTTCACAGAATACCTAGAATCTTATAAAGAAATGATTTCACACTGGAGAAACCAGAAATTTACACTTTAAATTACTTTAAATTTGATAAAAAATTGTGAATTCTAAGAACAACTTCCACCACTTTTCAACAGCTGAACACTAAAACAAAGAAACAGAGGAGAAAGAGAAACTCAAAAATGAAAGAAAGAGGAAAAAGGAAACAAATACAGCTAAGACAACCACAAATATTTTCAGTAAAAATAACAAAGTGAAAATTTCATAAATGATTTATCAGTCTAGAAGATGTGTTTTGTTATTTTGCTAGAATAGCTTGAGTGACGGGCTTAGGTTAGGTTGAAATTAGCGCAGGCGTGTTGGCCAGGTCACCCAGCAATCCTGTCTAACCCTCACCCAACCATCCTACCCAACAAACAGTTGACAGTCGAAATGTTGTGTTTCATTAGCCAGCTTGGGTGAAGGGCTTAGGTTAGGTTGAACCCATATAAATGTAAACATAAAGAGTTCACTTGAATTGAACATGAATTTTACAATTACTATTTTACAGGTACCTGTAATGAACATTGCAATCAAAATACTGTGTACACATCAAACATCAAAACTGAAGACTTGGAATCCAAACCAAATGTTGATAATCTTATAACATTAAATTGGACTCAACATTTAAACTTTGCCAAGGACAAAGAAGAAAACTTATTGGCTTTCCATTATAGTGGATGTCTGTTTTTCATGTAAGCATTAGTATTCATACCGAGCAGTACTTTTCTCTTATGAAAGGTGAATCTGCCACAAATTTAACCACTGGTGACTAAACTGATGAGATGGTAGTAAAAGATTTGTCAAAAATCCATCAACATACTGAAAATCTTTAATTTTTGATTTTATTTTCATTCGATGTTGCCTTTAATTACATGGTCATATAATGACGGGGATTTTATTAAAAATTGAGATGGTAGTACAAGATCAGTGATGTACCCAGGGTAAATACCTGGGTATTTACCCCAAGATGGGGTATTTAACCAATTTAGCACATTTCCTTGCCAATATACACATAAAACATCTTCTCCTATTCCTGATCCCTCCCTCTGTGATATAAACATTAAAATGTTGAACATGAATTTTTAGGTAATTAGTCATATATTACTCATACTTGTTCTGCCATGCCTTATTCTGCTCAAGTAGGGCTTTTAGATTGCAGCCTCCATTTGCCCTGCTTCTAATTACCTACGTAAAATTACTCAAACAAATAAAAATATCACAGGAAATGTAAAGAACCACATTCAGAAACAGAAGACTTTTATTTTTTTAAATTGAAATTAAATCACAAATAATAAAAAGTAGGTGCTTCCTACCCACCACTTGAAATTTTATAGAGCTCAAGTCAGAAAAACTTTATTTGGGCAGGAATATTTGAAAACGCAGTTTGAAAGACTTGGGGAATTTACCCGACCCCTTGGGTAAATACCCGATTTTTATTTACCTTCCCGCGGGTATTTACCCCTCGGTACATCACTGTACAAGATATGTCAAAAATCCATCAACATACAAAAATGCTTTAATTTTTGATTTTCTTTGCATTCAATGTTTCCTATAAGTACATGGTCATATAAAATGATGGGGATTTTATTAAAAATTCTTATGGCAAAAGACCTAGTCACTCAAATTATCCTCCCCCAGTTTCCATGACTATAGATGTTCTGCTGGGTATTCCCAACTCTAATTAGGTTGGGTATCTTAGATTATATACTTAATTTTAAAGCAATCTTGAAATCGGCCGCTGAATGCGGCCGCAGGGCCGCAAATATTGGCCGCAGGCGCCGCTCCTTTGAATTGGTTAAAGATACAAAAAAGTTAGATAACAACATTTTCTCGGATTAAAAATAATAATAGGGGTTCACTCCGATTTTTTTTTGTTGATATCTTTGAACTTTTTGGAACCCGGCCCCAATTTACCGATATTTTGGAGGGGACCCGCTTGGACTAACTTTTTTGTTATTCACCGTAGATGGGGGTTGCAACATATCAAGAGCCAATGATTTTGAGGAGCTGATTACGAATTTGGCTTTGATTTTTAGCTAACTGTTACCTTTGAGCCATCAGTGGCTTTTGGTCCTGTCCCATTCCTATTATGATAAGGAATGTCATGTGATGTTTACACCAGACTTTTTACTTTCCTTATCCTATAATAAGGAAAGTATTGTATTTGTCGAAAATTTCATGTGTGTGTGTGAACAGGATATCACGAGAACCGTTAGAGCTAGAGACTTGAATTTTGGTATGGAAATTAATTTTAGTTTCTTTGAATCGGTTAAAGATACAAATTATCTGGTGTAAACTTCACAAGACTTTCCTTATCCCCCAAAAATAAGTCGAATTGTGCCACTGGTGACTCAACGGTAACAGATAGTTAAAAATCAATGCCAAATTTGTAATCAGCACTTCAAAATCATTGAATTTGATATGACACAACCCCCTAGGATGAATAATAAAAAAGTTAGTTAAAGCGGGTGGGTCCAAATACTGGTAAATTGGGGCCAAGGTCCAAAAAGTTCAAGATATCAACAAAAAAAAATGATCGGTATAGACACGTATTATTTTTTTTAATCTAAGAAAATGTTGTTCTAAAATAAAACACTGCCAATTATGGACACAATACTTCCTCGTGATTGTTTTACATAGTATGCACGTGCCAATTTTGAGATTTTATACAAAATTACATGTAAATTCAAAACGTCTGAACCGATTTTCTTCAAATTTGTTTTATATGGTAGAATACCGTTTTTCTAAATTCCACAAAAAATTCTGTACCGGCAAGTCGTGGTCCTTATTTTTTGACTTTTTTGTCAGAAATTTCAGATTTTATAATTAATTAAAAAATAAATATAAATAGCCTATCTAAAACAATAATATGCAAATACATACAAAATTTCATCAAAATCGAGTGTACCGTTCACGAGATATAAGCGTTTAAGTAAAAAGTTAGTGGTCAGGCGCATGGTCTCTTTCACCCAGAACCGCTAGTACGAATTTGATGAATTTAAAATGGGACCATCTACAGAATGTCTCCTATATGTGTGCAAAATTTCATCAAAATCCGTCGAGTAGTTTCCGAGATTCGCGCGTTACAAGATACTTTTAACAGACCGACAGACGGACACAAAACCAAATTTGCTCAGGAGAAAATTGAAATCGGAGCAAAAAAATATTTTTTTTTACAAAAACGAACACAATACTTCTGATTTCTAATATTAGAAATTTCTCGGAAGTAATTGGATCTTTGACCAATTCAAAGAAGTGGCGCTTGCTCAACACTCAATTATGAAAAATTTGATAGATCTTTAGAGCACGTATGATTTTTCGTTCTCGAGTTATGGCCGTCAGCTCAACCTCGAATATTTGGCAAATTTCCAAACTTTGAGGCCAGAGCGGGTCCTGTTAACGTACTCTGATTGCCATGAAATTTTCCAACACATCTCTTGTTCCCAGAGTGACCAAAACCATTCCTCCCAAGACAGAACTTCTCGTAAGGAACTATAATCATGCCTCCTGCTGCAAAGGGCAATGCTCAACACTCAATCATGAAGAGAACAAACATCTTGATAAGACCTGGTTTACTTGTGTGATGTGTAGACTTATGTTGCCTTCACTAAAATATGTAATGAAACACGCCAGGTTTTGCAACAAAACTGGATGTATAATTGCCAAAGTAGACTACAGTAAAGAAACAAACACTACTGAAGATTACAAGCTTTGCACAGTGTCACCTTGTCCATGCAATAGAGAAGCAGTGTTGGAGGATATTAAAAGTGTGCCACAGGACAGTGAACATATAAAATTTTCAGATGAATCTCCTTCAAACACACTTCATGAGACTGCATTGCATATAGATAATATTAAATGTGAGCCACAGGACAGTGAACATATAAAATTTTCAGATGAATCTACTTCAAACACCCTTCATGAGTCTACATTCCATAAAGATAATATGAAATGTGAGCCACAGGACAGTGAACATATAAAATCTTCAGATGAATCACCTTCAAGCACACTTCATGTGACTGCCTTCCATACAGATAATATTAAATGTGAGCCACAGGACAGTGTTTATATAAAAATGACAGATTCTGGTCTTTCAAATACACTTCATGAGAATGAAATTCTTAGAGAGAATATTAAATGTGAGCCACAGGACAGTGTTTATATAAAAACTACAAATGCTACTCTTTTACACACACTTCATGAGACTGAAATTCTTATAGATAATATTAAATGTGAGCCACAGAACATTAAACATATGATATCTACAGATGAACCTCCTTCAAACGCACATCATGGGACTGAACTTCATATAGATAAAAGTGAGCTACAGGACAGTGAACATATAAAATTTTCAGATGAATCTCCTTCAAACACACTTCATGAGACTGCATTCCATATAGATAATATTAAATGTGAGCCACAGGACAGTGAACATATAAAATCTTCAGAAAAATCTCCTTCAAACACACATCATGAGACTGCATTCCATATTGATAGTATTAAATGTGAGCCACAGGACAGTGTTTATATAAAAACTGCAGATGCTGCTCTTTCTAATACACTTCATGAGAATGAATTTTTTATAGAGAGTATTAAATGTCAGCTACAGGACAGTGAACATATGATATCAACAGATGCTACTGTTTCAAATACATTTCTTAAAAATGAAATTCTTATAGATAATATTAAATGTGAGCCAAAGAACGGTAAACATATGATATCTACAGATGCACCTCCTTCAAACACACATCATAGGACTGAAATTCATATGCATAATTGTAAGCTACAGGGCAGTAGACATATAGAAGAAGTTGCATCAAACACCCTTCATGATGCTGAACTATTAATAGAAATGCCTTTCAGTTGTGAGGTTTGTAGAAAATCTTTTACTCAATCTAGTACTTTAATCGTTCACAGGAGGACAAACATTGGCGAGCAGCCTTTCAACTGTGAGGTTTGTAGAAAATCCTTTTCTGAATCAGGTAATTTGACGAGACACATGAGGACTCACACTGGTGAGAAGCCTTTTAGTTGTGAGGTTTGTAAGAAAACTTTTTCTGAATCAAGTAAATTAACACAACACATGAGGACTCACACTGGTGAGAAGCCTTTCAGTTGTGAGGTTTGCAGAAAATCTTTTACTCAATCTAGTACTTTAATCGTTCACAGGAGGACGCACACTGGTGAGAAGCCTTTCAGTTGTGAGGTTTGTAGGAAATCTTTCACACATTCTCATACTTTAACAGTTCACAGGAGGACTCACACTGGTGAGAAGCCTTTCAGTTGTGAGGTTTGTAAGAAATCTTTTTCTGAATCAAGTAAATTAACACAACACATGAGGACTCACACTGGTGAGAAGCCTTACAGTTGTGAGGTTTGTAGAAAATCTTTTTCTCATTCAAGTATTTTAATTAAACACATGAGGACTCACACTGGTGAGAAGCCTTACAGTTGTGTGGTTTGTAGAAAATCTTTTTCTCATTCAAGTATTTTAATTCAACACATGAGGACTCACACTGGTGAGAAGCCTTTCAGTTGTGAGGTTTGTAGAAAATCCTTTTCTGAATCATGTAATTTGACTAGACACATGAGGACTCACACTGGTGAGAAGCCTTTCAGTTGTGAGGTTTGTAGGAAATCTTTCACACATTCTCATACTTTAACAGTTCACAGGAGGACTCACACTGGTGAGAAGCCTTTCAGTTGTGAGGTTTGTAAGAAATCTTTTTCTGAATCAAGTAAATTAACACAACACATGAGGACTCACACTGGTGAGAAGTCTTACAGTTGTGAGGTTTGTAGAAAATCTTTTTCTCATTTAAGTATTTTAATTAAACACATGAGGACTCACACTGGTGAGAAGCCTTACAGTTGTGAGGTTTGTAGAAAATCTTTTTCTCATTCAAGTATTTTAATTCAACACATGAGGACTCACACTGGTGAGAAGCCTTTCAGTTGTGAGGTTTGTAGAAAATCCTTTTCTGAATCATGTAATTTGACTAGACACATGAGGACTCACACTGGTGAGAAGCCTTTTAGTTGTGAGGTTTGTAGAAAAGTTTTCACTCGCTCTAGTATTTTAAAAGTTCACATGAGGACTCACACTGGTGAGAAGCCTTTCAGTTGTGAGGTTTGTAGAAAATCTTTTACTCAATCTAGTACTTTAATCGTTCACAGGAGGACGCACATTGGCGAGCAGCCTTTCAAGTGTGAGGTTTGTAGAAAATCCTTTTCTGAATCAGGTAATTTGACTAGACACATGAGGACTCACACTGGTGAGAAGCCTTTTAGTTGTGAGGTTTGTAAGAAATCTTTTTCTGAATCAAGTAAATTAACACAACACATGAAGACTCACACTGGTGAGAAGCCTTACAGTTGTGATGTTTGTAGAAAATCTTTTTCTGAATCAGGTCATTTAACTAGACACATGAGAAGTCACACTGGTGAAAAGACTTTCGGTTGTGAATTTTGTAGAAAATCTTTTTCCGAATCAAGTGGTTTAATAAGACATATGAGAACTCACACTGGTGAAAAGCCTTTCACTTGTAAGATTTGTAGTAAATCTTTTTCTCAATCAAGTACTTTAACTACACACATGAGAACTCACACTGGTGAGCATTCCTTCAGGTTTTAAGTTTGTAGAAAATCTTTTTCTACATCAAGTAATTTAACGACACATATGAGGACTCGTATTGGTGAGAAACCTTTCAATTGTGAGATTTGTACAACATCTTTTACTCAGTTAGGCAATTTAGCTATGCACTGAAGGACGCACATTGGTGAGATGCCTTTCAGTTGTGAGGTTTGTAGAGAATCTTTTTCTCGATCTACACTTGAGAGCAGAAAAAGCGAATCATACTTTTTCCTCCACTTCGAAATTACTATTTCTATCGAGTCGTATGATATCTCAAAATGTTGTAAATTTTGTTT
Organism: Bactericera cockerelli; assembly: GCA_024516035.1. Lineage (NCBI taxonomy): Eukaryota > Metazoa > Arthropoda > Insecta > Hemiptera > Triozidae > Bactericera > Bactericera cockerelli. The sequence goes on from CM044966.1 coordinate 19,145,601, forward strand.
TCTACAATTTCATTATTTGATTGTAAAAAAAACCTACCAGAAGCCGTCAATTTTATTTTCTACAGGATGTCAAAAAAGAAAAACATATTTTTTTTTATTTTTAACAGAAGACGTTATAACCCGAGAAATGAACAAGATTCATTCATAATCAGTGAATCAGGTGAATCAGTATTCTGTGTTGCCTCCCCGAGCTTTGATCACAGCATTCATTCGAATTGGTATTGACTGGATCAAAGTAACCACAATTTCTTGGGGCAACCTCTCCCATTTTTCGGTGACGGCGATCTTGAGCTCTGCTACAGTCTAGGGAGCCGCCTCGAACACTTCGTTTGAGTTGGTCCCTTAGATTTTCAATCGGATTGAGGTCGGTACCAAAAGAGGGCTAGTCCAAAGTGTCAATATTCTGCTCAACCAAGAACTCCCGAACACAGTTTGCCACATGTGGGCGGGCATTGTCGTGCATGAGGAGGAACTGGTCGCCCATAATTTGATCGAGAAGAATCACATGGGTCTGCAAGACTTCAAGAAGCTTGAATCTAACCAAAGGAAACTTCAACTGGAGCCAAACTCTCCAGAGAGCACAGGGAAAGTAGACTCAGATTCGCCATAGAACACGTGGATTGGACACCCGAGCAATGGCGCTCTGTTTTCTTCACTGATGAATGCCGGATAGTTTGTTTGGTAATGATAGAAGGAAAAGAGTCTATCGAAGAGCGAGAGAAAAGTATGGTGAGTAATGAATTACAGAAACTGTTGGTTTCGGCGGTAGTTCCTGTATGGTATGGGGTGGGATTTCAACTGAAAGAAAGACTGAATTGGTTTTCATCACATGCGGTGCGGGAGGTGGCCTGAACAGTCAGCGATACATTGATAAGATCCTATAGACCTTTGTGGTTCCTCTCGCACAAATTATGGGCCACCAGTTCCTCCTCATGCACGACAATGCCCGTCCACATGCGGTTAACTGTATACGGGAGTTCTTGGGTGAGGAGAATATTGACAATTTGGACTGGCCCTCTCTTAGTCTCGACCACAACCCGATCCAGGATCTATGGGAACAACTCAAACGAAGTGTTCGAGGAAGAATACCGGCTCCCCAGACTGTAGCAGAGCTCAAGATCGTCCTCACCGAAAAATGGGAGAGGTTGCCCCAAGGAATTGTGGTTACTTTGATCCACTCAATACCAAATCGAATGAATTCAAAGCTCGGGGAGGCAACACAAAATACTGATTCACCATTGTTGTGCATGAATCTTTTTGATTTCTCAGGTTATAACGTCTTTTTAAAAGATAAAAAAATCATGTTGTACTTTTTTTTTGAGATCCTGTAGTAAAATTTAATTTTGACGGCTTCTGGTAGGTTTTTTTTTTTCAACAATTAAATTATGAAATTGTAGAAAAAAAAATTTACAACATTTTGTGATATCATACGACTCGATCGAAATAGTAATTTCGAAGATATCGCAGATTTGGTGGAGGAAAAAGTTTGATTCGCTTTTTCTGCTCTCAAGTGTAGTATTTCAATCGTTCACAGGAGGACTCACACTGGTGAGAAACCTATCAGTTGTGAGGTTAGGAAAATTAGTTCCAAGTCATCACTTCAGAACTCGATTTTGTCTATTTAATTAGCCCTAAAAAACCTTATAAAATAATAATACGGCTGTGTTTTCAGCTTCAATTATTTCAAGTAATATTAGAGAGTTTGTGTTAGTTCAACTTTTGACGTGATTTGACGACAACTTATTTCTGCACATGCGCTCAAATTTTCCAGTCCTACGTTCTCCGTTATTCAATTGACGTTTTCACCATTCAAAAAAACCTTTTTTAACGTTTAAAAATAGTAGTCACTGGGTTTGTAAGTTAGCGCGCTAAGCATTACACGCATAGTGACTTGACTTGGCTTGGAGCGCCGCACAGTGGGGCAGATATAGCTCGTAGCGCGAATTAATTCAAAAATATAAAAATGATATTTTGTTAAAGTTGACTATTCAAAATTGTCAACAAACCTACGGATATACAATTTCCAAATAAAAACACCCCCCAATCCACCTTATGGTATCACTGTAAGCTCACAAAGTTATTATTTCTGTTTACGACTTTGAGTAGATTTATTTGACTGGAGCAGTTACCCTGACAACGACAGCTCTTTTGACGTGTTTTCATTTTTTTGGAAGAAAATTGAACATGGATCTTGAAACTAGAGATAAGATGTGATCTTTTTCCGTTTTTCTTAAAATTTTAAGTTGATTATTTCCTGAGATATAAGCTTCTCAAAAGAGGTCCTCATTCATCAATGTTGAAAATATTTTTTTTCATTATTATGGATCATAAGTTGGTGAAGGGTGTGAGATGGGACAGTGATTTTTTCATAGGAATGTGACCCAAGGTCTGCTTTATATGTATAGAGGTGTCAAAATCGTTTGCATCATTTTGCATCTTTCCAAGATTCAGACTTTTGAAAGTGGGTATCCGTGGTTTCATACTTCTCATTTTACATCTTAAAATGTGTTCATTGGGTTTTATTACAGAATATACTTTGATCAAACGGTCAGAACTTGTTGATTTAATGAGAAGACCTCCGTGGCTCAGTGGTTAAGAGCATTGGTTGCTGACCCGGAGGTTGCGGGTTCGAATCCCGGCTGGAGCAGAAAATTCTAACCGAGTTTTCCATTTCCGGAATGGCATGGATGTAAATGTAAAGTGCCCTGAAGTAATGCGAAAGCGGTTCCGGGGCACAATTACCTAAAAAAAAAAAAAAAAAAAAAAAAAAATGAGAAGAGCACCAATTAAAAAAATAGTGGACCAAATTCACCACTTGGAAGAAGAACTTTTGAAGAATATCAATGAAGATCAATGTAAACGCTTTATTATGGAATTCAAAAGTTCTTCTTCCAAGTGGTGAATTTGGTCCACTATTTTTTTACTTGGTGCTCTTCTCTTTAAATCAACAAGTTCTGACCGTTTGATCAAAGTATATTCTGTAATAAAACCAAATGAACACATTTTAAGATGTAAAATGAGAAATATGAAACCACGGATACCCACTTTCAAAAGTCTGAATCTTGGAAAGATGCAAAATGATGCAAACGATTTTGACACCTCTATATAAAGCAGACCTTGGGTCACATTCCTATGAAAAAATCACTGTCCCATCTCACACCCTTCACCAACTTATGATCCATAATAATGAAAAAAAATATTTTCAACATTGATGAATGAGGACCTCTTTTGAGGAGCTCATATCTCAGGAAATAATCAACTTAAAATTTTAAGAAAAACGGAAAAAGATCACATCTTACCTGTAGTTTCAAAATCCATGTTCAATTTTCTTCCAAAAAAATGAAAACACGTCAAAAGAGCTGTCGTTGTTAGGGTAACTGCTACAGTCAAATAAATCTACTCATAGTCGTAAACAGAAATAATAACTTTGTGAGCTTACAGTGATACCACTAGGTGAATTGGGGGGTGTTTTTATTTGGAAATTGTATATCCGTAGGTTTGTTGACAATTTTGAATAGTCAACTTTAACAAAATATCATTTTTATATTTTTGAATTAATTCGCGCTACGAGCTATATCTGCCCCACTGTGCGCCGGTTTCTCTGCTCTGTAACTTGATGTTCGGAGTCCGCTCATACCTCGAAAATAAGTAGCTGCTTTGATGTGAAGCAGCATCCAGTGGCGGTATTATTACTTTTTACTTTACTTTATTTTATTGTGACGACGGCCTTAACGACTATATGTCTGTTCTATAGCAGCCCTCTAACGAATTCTATCTTGTGCTGCAATCTTCCATTCACTAGGTAAAACTCCCATCTCTTGACTATCTTCACTGATATTGTCCTCCCAACGCATTCTTGGTCTACCTCTTGTTCTTAATCCACCAGGATTGTGCAGCAGTACTAAATGAGGTATTCTAGAGTCATCCATTCTTGCCAGATGACCTGCCCATTGAAGTTTTCTCTTTTTCAGCTGTTGGATGATATTAGGGTGTTGAAATATTTCTGTTAATTCAGCATTGTGTCGGATTCTCCATTTATTTAGGTTTGGATCGTAAATGGGGCCATATATTTTCCTTAATACTTTGCGTTCAAAAACTAGATATTTATTTTCATCAATTAATCTTAATGGTAATGCTTCTCGCCCATAAAGTAATACTGGCACAATGCATGATAGATACATTCTTATTTTAAAGTTTACTGACAGAGTTTTTTTTTGGCAAAGATGTTCTTGTTGCTGTAAAAAGCTCTGTTTGCTCCAGCCAATCTTGCATCTATTTCTTCTATATCATTGCTGTTACACCGATTTTAGTAAAGCTTTCGACAAAGTGAATATTAATATTCTTTGTGCAAAGCTCCATGCTTTGGGTATAAATGATCCAGCACAGAGGATGGTGCCGCGCTGCAGCATGCTCTCTCACTTCTTTCTGATTGGTGTGGCAATAACCGAATGATATTGAATGTTAAGAAATGTCAGATGATTACTTTCATTCGTAAAAGGCGACCTCTTGTGATTCAGTACTCCTTGGATGGCGAACCTTTGTCTCGTATCTACAATGTAAGAGACCTTGGTGTTGTGCTGGATGCTAATCTTAAGTTCAACACACACTATTACAACATTAAAAACAAAGCCATGAAAACTTTGGGTTTCATCCAGCGCAACTCCAGAAATTTCAAATCTTCCAGTACTCTCAAAGCTTTGTATTGTTCAATTGTTCGTCCATCTGTGGAGTATTGTTCATCACTATGGTCCCCTTTTTGTCGTGAGCACATTGATCTTCTCGATAGTGTTCAACGAAAATTTTTGAGGTTGCTGGCATACAATGAAAGAATTAGGATTGTTAACCATGACTATTCTGAAATTGTAAGTGCTAGTGGTCTCAAAAGTCTGAAACATAGACGAGATGTTGCTGATGTGATCTTTCTGTTTAAAATCATTAATAATTTTATTGATTGTCCCGACCTTGTTTCTCTAATCAATTTAAAAGTAAAAAACAAACAAACTAGGAATAATGATTTATTTGCTATTAAAACATTCAAAACCAACATTGGCAAAAATTGCACTATAAACAGAATAATGCAGCTTGGTAATATTGTTAACAATCCTCCATTCAATATTGACTTATTTAATGATACTTTAAACTCATTAAAATCAAAACTTATTGATTTCCAATCGCCACACCAATAGTGTTCTGATCGCTTATGCTTAGTTTTAATAATTATTTTTAAGTTATTTTAATATATTATGTTTAAGTATTTTATTTGTTTTGTGTAGGGAAATTTATGTATCATGGGTAGCACCCGTCTATTAATAAAATAAATAAATCATTTCTCTCGTTGAAAATAGTTCCCAGATACTTAAAAGATTTAAGTGGCGGTATTATTAAATCATTTCTCTCGTTGAAAATAGTTCCCAGATACTTAAAAGATTTAAGTGGCGGTATTATAGGCAAATAAAATTGTTCATCAAAATGGTAATGTTTTATGACTCTGTATCACCCACTAAAATTAAATTATAATTAATTATATTAATCAATACCGTTTCTGTTAATTGAAAAAAGGGGAGACGCTAATTTTCAAAGACTCTTCTGTATATTTGTTGTAAAAATTTTGCGCTCGATGGTTTTTACATATAATTGTAGACAAAGAACTTTGAGAACTGAAGCACCTCTACTGAATAGAAAATAAAATCGTGCTCTCCCTCAAGACAAGCCTAAGGTGTCTGCCATTTTTCTTAAAGAAACTTCACATAACTTGCCCAGAGAGCATTGGGAGTTCTACATCTATTAATTGTTTTTAAATCGTGTTGAAAACATTAAATTAATATACCTAGAAAGATAACGCGAGACACCTCAAACTTAGAAGAATTTTCTCCAAGGCATTGTAAATGCCGACAACCGCATTGTAAATGCCGACGCTCCTTCTTATGCTTCTCAAAGCTGGAATACAACAGCCAGTCGTCATGCAGCAGAAAAACACAGGAAATATGATGCAGCAGCAGAAGAGGCTAGAGGTTCGTTCACACCACTAGTCTGTACCGTAGAAGGTGTGCTCCACAAAGAATATGACGCATATGTGAGGAGATTGTCATTCAACCTTTCAACAAAATGGAACAAAGCGTATTCCCAAATACTATCTTGGTTGAAAGCCCAAGGGCAAATGTCTATAATAAGAGCAGTTGGGCTAAGAATAAGAGGAGCAAGAAGACTAATAAGAAGCTTACCTTACGAAGATGGAGCGGGGATGCCTCATTTTTATGTATAATTATAATTTTTATTTTATGATGACTGAGTATGTTAAATGATTTGGTTTACCAATCATAGTAAAATTGGCACATCCACTATGTAAATATGAGCTAGTGAATACTATGACTGATTTACTTCCAAACAAAAAAAAAAAAAAAAATTTTCTCCAAGGCTAGATTTAGCCTAATTTCAACATGACGCACATTTAGGCCATTTCACTATTGCTCTAGGCCACTGAGATATTAACCTCCTTGGCTGAGAACCTCACATGTTTTTCGACAAATGGCGGCAGTGGCACAAGTTTTGTAATTTAGGAAAGCCAGTTCAGAGAGTTAAGTATGTATATGTTAGAAATTTGAATTTGATTATTAAAATACTGAACTAGGTGTGATATCTTGATTATAATATTATATCTCAATTGGATCTGTTATTACTTATTCTCAAGTTCTATCAGACAAAACTATCTTAAGACTTCTGCACCATCATGATAACAAGTGGATGTAGCACAACACCTGGAGTTTGGAGCTCCTCTCTTATTGAAGCCAATACAGTTCTTGGTTTCTTCAAAGGTACATATTTTTTAATTTAGAATCTAAGGTAGATGTGTTGAAGTATGTTTTTTTTTAACCCTAGAATTTTTCTCCAGCCCTGTTTTCAATGTAGACTTGGAAATTTTACTAGTCCTGAATATCATACCATAGCATGTAGAAATAAGAAGTGTGGAATCCACCCCCCAGCATCATGGCATCCTTAGTGCTAGTATCGCAAAGGAGTCTCCTCTCCTCGTCCCTCACAAAATTTCTAACCCAATGATCATGTAAACATAAACAGTTCATATTGAGACAGACCATGAGAAATATTCTACTCCTTTGTATATTATCCATGCTATGATCATACTATCAGATTTTACTTTGAAAAACACCTAAGAAACAACAGGTCCATTGTGATCTTGTTGAACATCTGTTTTTGACGGATTTTTATGAAACTTTCACAGAATACCTAGAATCTTATAAGGAAATGATTTCACACTGGAGAAACCAGAAATTTAAACTTTAAATTACTTTAAATTTGATAAAAAATTAATCTCTATTGTGAATTCTAAGAACAACTTCCACCATTTTTCAACAGCTGAACACTGAAACAGAGGAGAAAGAGAAACTCAAAAATGAAAGAAAGAGGAAAAAGGAAACAAATACAGCTAAGACAACCACAAATATTTTCAGTAAAAATAACAAAGTGAAAATTTCATAAATGATTTATCAGTCTAGAAGATGTGTTTTGTTATTTTGCTAGAATAGCTTGAGTGACGGGCTTAGGTTAGGTTGAAATTAGCTCAGGCGTGTTGGCCAGGTCACCCAGCAATCCTGTCTAACCCTCACCCAACCATCCTACCCAACAAACAGTTGACAGTCGAAATGTTGTGTTTCATTAGCCAGCTTGGGTGAAGGGCTTAGGTTAGGTTGAACCCGTATAAATGTAAACATAAAAAGTTCACTTGAATTGAACATGAATTTTATAATTACTATTTTACAGGTACCTGTAATGAACATTGCAATCAAAATACTGTGTACACATCAAACATCAAAACTGAAGACTTGGAATCCAAACCAAATGTTGATAATCTTATAACATTAAATTGGACTCAACATTTAAACTTTGCCAAGGACAAAGAAGAAAACTTATTGGCTTTCCATTATAGTGGATGTCTGTTTTTCATGTAAGCATTAGTATTCATACCGAGCAGTACTTTTCTCTTATGAAAGGTGAATCTGCCACAAATTTAACCACTGGTGACTCAACTGATGAGATGGTAGTAAAAGATTTGTCAAAAATCCATCAACATACTGAAATTCTTTAATTTTTGATTTTATTTTCATTCGACGTTGTCTTTAACTCATGGTCATATAATGACGGGGATTTTATTAAAAATTGAGATGGTAGTACAAGATCAGTGATGTACCCGGGGTAAATACCCGGGTATTTACCCCAAGATGGGGTATTTACCCAATTTAGCACATTTCCTTGCCAATATACACATAAAACATCTTCTCCTATTCCTGATCCCTCCCTCTGTGATATAAACATTAAAATGTTGATCATGAAGGTTAGGATTTACAGAACTAATTATAAAAATTGTATTTTTAGGTAATTAGTCATATATTACTCATACTTGTTCTGCCATGCCTTATTCTGCTCAAGTAGGGCTTTTAGATTGCAGCCTCCATTTGCCCTGGTTCTAATTACCTACGTAAAATTACTCAAACAAATAAACATATCACAGGAAATGTAAAGAACCACATTCAGAAACAGAAGACTTTTATTTTTTTATATTGAAATTAAATCACAAATAATAAAAAGTAGGTGCTTCCTACCCACCACTTGAAATTTTATAGAGCTCAATTGAGAAAACTTTATTTGGGCAGGAATATTCGAAAACGCAGTTTGAAAGACTTGGGGAATTTACCCGACCCCTTGGGTAAATACCCAATTTTTATTTACCTTCCCGCGGGTATTTACCCCTTGGTACATCACTGTAAAAGATATGTCAAAAATCCATCAACATACAAAAATGCTTTAATTTTTGATTTTCTTTGAATTCAATGTTTCCTATAAGTACATGGTCATATAATGATGGGGATTTTATTAAAAATTCTTATGGCAAAAGACCTAGTCACTCAAATTATACTCCCCCAGTTTCCATTATGTTTCCATGACTATAGAATATAGATGTTCTGCTGGGTATTCCCAACTCTAATTAGGTTGGGTATCTTAGATTATATACTTAATTTTAAAGCAATCTTGAAATCGGCCGCTGAATGCGGCCGCAGGGCCGCAAATATTGGCCGCAGGTGCCGCTCCTTTGAATTGGTTAAAGATACAAAAAAGTTAGATAACAACATTTTCTCGGATTAAAAAAAATAATAGGGGTTCACTCCGATATTTTTTTTGATATCTTGAACTTTTTGGAACCCGGCCCCAATTTACCGGTATTTTGGGGGGGACCCGCTTGGACTAACTTTTTTGTTATTCACCGTAGATGGGGGTTTCAACATATCAAAAGCCAATGATTTTGAGGAGCTGATTACGAATTTGGCTTTGATTTTTAGCTAACTGTTACCTATGAGCCACCAGTGGCTTTTGGTCCTGTCCCATTCCTATTATGATAAGGAATGTCGTGTGATGTTTACACCACACTTTTTACTTTCCTTATCCTATAATATTTTTGATATCTTGAACTTTTTGGAACCCGGCACCAATTTACCGGTATTTTAAGGGTGACCCGCTTAAACTAACTTTTTTATTATTCACCGCGTAGATGGGGGAAAGTATTGTATTTGTAGAAAATTTGATGTGTGTGTGTGTGAACAGGATATCACGAGAACGGTAAGAGCTAGAGACTTGAATTTTGGTATGGAAATTAATTTTATGCAAAAGACGAACCACGAAACTTTTGGTTGAAATCGGCCGCATTCTGCGGCTGCAGGGCCGCAATAATCGACCACAAGGACTGTTTCTTTGAATCGGTTAAAGATACAAATTAACTGTTGTAAACTTCACAAGGCTTTCCTTATCCCCCAAAAAGAAGTCGAATTGTGCCACTGGTGACTCAACGGTAACAGATAGATAAAAATCAATGCCAAATTTGTAATCAGCACTTCAAAATCATTGAATTTGATATGTCACAACCCCCTAGGATGAATAATAAAAAAGTTAGTTATAGCGGGTGGGTCCAAATACTGGTTGGTAAATTTGGGCCAAGGTCCAAAAAGTTCAAGATATCAACAAAAAAAAATGATCAGTATAGACACGTATTATTTTTTTTAATCTAAGAAAATGTTGTTCTAAAATAAAACACTGCCAATTATGGACACAATACTTCCTCGTGATTGTTTTACATTGTATGCACGTGCCAATTTTGAGATTTACAAAATTACATGTAAATTCAAAACGTCTGAACCGATTTTCTTCAAATTTGTTTTATATGGTAGAATACCGTTTTTCTAAATCCCACAAAAAATTCTGTACCGGCAAGTCGTGGTCCTTATTTTTTGACTTTTTTGTCAGAAATTTCAGATCTTATAATTAATTAAAAAATAAATATAAATAGCCTATCTAAAACAATAATATGCAAATACATACAAAATTTCATCAAAATCGAGTGTACCGTTCACGAGATATAAGCGTTTAAGTAAAAAGTTAGTGGTCAGGCGCATGGTCTCTTTCACCCAGAACCGCTAGTACGAATTTGATGAATTTAAAATGGGACCATCTACAGAATGTCTCCTATATGTGTGCAAAATTTCATCAAAATCCGTCGAGTAGTTTCCGAGATTTGTGCGTTACAAGGAATACTTTTAACAGACCGACAGACGGACACAAAACCAAATTTGCTCAGGAGAAAATTGAAATCGGAGCAAAAAAATATTTTTTTTTACAAAAACGAACACAATACTTCTGATTTCTAATATTAGAAATTTCTCGGAAGTAATTGGATCTTTGACCAATTCAAAGAAGTGGCGCTTGCTCAACACTCAATTATGAAAAATTTGATAGATTCTTTAGAGCACGTATGATTTTTCGTTCTCGAGTTATGGCCGAAGATGTCAGCTCAATCTCGAAAATTTGGCAAATTTCCAAACTTTGAGGCCAGAGCGGGTCCTGTTAACGTACTCTGATTGCCTTGAAATTTTGTCTATCTCAATTTCTGCAAAAGCCGAACTCATTTCTGTGGCTGAGCCGTTGTATAAAATTCTGACATTTTTTTCTTACTCTTATGAGATAAAACCAGTCTAATCCCCACACACGCATTCTACGCCATATTCTGACATACCGAAAAGGGTGACTAGGAGAAGCGGGTGCAACCCCTATAGTAAAGTGAAATTTTTATTTTCCAACATATCTCTTGTTCCCAGAGTGACCAAAACCATTCCTCCCAAGACAGAACTTCTCGTAAGGAACTATAATCATGCCTCCTGCTGCAAAGGGCAATGCTCAACACTCAATCATGAAGAGAACAAACATCTTGATAAGACCTGGTTTACTTGTGTGATGTGTAGACTTATGTTGCCTTCACTAAAATATGTAATGAAACACGCCAGGTTTTGCGACAAAACTGGATGTATAATTGCCAAAGTAGACTACAGTAAAGAAACAAACACTACTGAAGATTACAAGCTTTGCACAGTGTCACCTTGTCCATGCAATAGAGAAGCAGTGTTGGAGGATATTAAAAGTGTGCCACAGGACAGTGAACATATAAAAGCTTCATATCAATCTACTTCAAACACCCTTCATGAGTCTTCATTCCATAAAGATAATATGAAATGTGAGCCACAGGACAGTGAACATATAAAATCTTCAGATGAATCACCTTCAAGCACACTTCATGTGACTGCCTTCCATACAGATAATATTAAATGTGAGCCACAAGACTGTGTTTATATAAAAATGACAGATTCTGGTCTTTCAAATACACTTCATGAGAATGAAATTCTTAGAGAGAATATTAAATGTGAGCCACAGGACAGTGTTTATATAAAAACTACAAATGCTACTCTTTTACACACACTTCATGAGACTGAAATTCTTATAGATAATATTAAATGTGAGCCACAGAACATTAAACATATGATATCTACAGATGAACCTCCTTCAAACGCACATCATGGGACTGAACTTCATATAGATAAAAGTGAGCTACAGGACAGTAGACTTATAGAACAAGTTGCATCAAACACCCTTCATGATGCTGAACTATTAATAGAAAGGCCTTTCAGTTGTGAGGTTTGTAGAAAAGCTTTCACTAGCTCTAGTATTTTAAAAGTTCACAGGAGAACTCACACTGGTGAGAAGCCTTTCAGTTGTGAGGTTTGTAGGAAATCTTTCACACAATCTAGTACTTTAACAGTTCACATGAGGACTCACACTGGTAAAAAGCCTTTCAGTTGTGAGGTTTGTAGAAAATCTTTCACACAATCTAGTACTTTAACAGTTCACATGAGGACTCACACTGGTGAAAAGCCTTTCAGTTGTGAGGTTTGTAGAAAATCTTTTTCTGAATCAGGTTTATTAACTAGACACACGAGGACTCACACTGGTGAGAAGCCTTTCATGTGTAAAGTTTGTAGGAAATCTTATTCTCATTCAAGTCATTTACTTCAACACATGAGGACTCACACTGGTGAGAAGCCTTTCAGTTGCGAGGTTTGTAGTAAATCTTTCAATAAATCAGGTACTTTAACTACACACATGAGAACTCACACTGGTGAGAAGTCTTTCATTTGCGAGGTTTGTAGAAAATCTTTTTCTCATTCAAGTATTTTAATTCAACACATGAGGACTCACACTGGTGAGAAGCCTTTCAGGTGTACAGTTTGTAGAAAATCTTTTACTCGATCACATGCATTAATGGTTCATAGGAGGACTCACACTGGTGAGAAGCCTTTCAGTTGTGAGGTTTGCAGAGAATCTTTTACTCGATCTCATACTTTAATTGTTCACAGGAGAACTCACACTGGTGAGAAGCCTTTCAGTTGTGAGGTTTGTAGGAAATCTTTCACGCAATCTAGTACGTTAATAGTTCACATGAGCACTCACACTGGTGTGAAACCTTTCAGTTGTAAAATTTGTAGAAAATCTTTTTCTGAATTAGGTAATTTATCTAAACACATGAGGACTCACACTGGTGAGAAGCCTTTCAGTTGTGAGGCGTCAAGTACAACTCAAGGATAGTCACGTTTAATGTGATGTGCTAACTACCCAGACAGCACAGAAAGTGTTTAAAAATATTTTAATAACACTTATTTTGACAAGATTCAAACATTTTGTAAAGCTTATTTTGACAATGCTTAACATTTTAAAAACACTTTACTATTTCCTCTCCTGGGTATTTTATAAACCTTATCTTGAAAAGGTTTTGGAAATTGCATACCTTCTAAGTAATTTGAAGGGGCTCCATATTCAATTCCATACCGCCGCCATTGCCCGGGAAAATTGGAAAATTGTGATTTCACAGTAGGCCCAGGAAATTTTTAAAATTAATTTGGATATGATGAAACATATTCAATTTCAAGACAACTTGGTCAAGAATGATGAAAAGCTGTTGATGAAATGCTAACATTAATAAACAAGAAGACAACTTGTGTTTCTCAGTTTTATATTTTTCCATTTTCATGGTAAAAAAATGAAAGCAAAAATATGTAACAAACCATAACATGAAACAAACAGAACATAATATATAGAATCAGCAGAATATAATACATAGAATCAGCAGATAAATTAAGCCCAGTGGACTTAATAAATCTAAATCTATACATATAGGTAATTAAATAACCATAGAATAGTGGTAAAAGGAAAGTAAGACTTTCAAAACAAAGCTTTGTAAAATAAAGAACAGTCTCATTCTGGAAAGATTTTTTTTATTGTTTGTTTTAAAGTGGGTTTAAACTCACTTGCATGGTCATATCATGACCGAGGTCTTACCCTCCATTAGCAGGAAACTCACAAACCTGCTACCCACATTAACCTCACCCAGCCTGGGTTGGGCCAAAGTCTTCCCTCATTGAAAATCGCTTAACTTTGGTGGTCCTACAAGAAATTGTGTATTCAACTTGCCGTCAACACTGGCTCTAAAAGATTTCACACTTTCAGTATCTCCAATTAGTGGTAAAAGTTTATGTACACTTTGACTGGCATATGGATTCTCAACACTTGGGAATTGTGAATGTTGAACATAATTTCATGATAAAAAGATAATAATTTTAAGATATGCCAGCCTCACATATTCAGAGAGAACAGAAATTTCTTTACAAAAATAAACAAAAAACAACCCACATTAACTTTACCCAGCTTGAGTAGGGCTCGATATGCCTGCCTCACATTTTCAGAGAGAACAGAAATTTCTTTACAAAAAAAAAACAACTGGGCATTGAAGGATTTATGGATTACAGGGAAGTCAAATCCTGAATAATGTAAACTGCTATTTTTAAATAATAAAAAAAATCAAAACACATTACAATAAAAATTGTACTTCTATTTAAAAAAGGAACTGTCAAAATTTGCAATACTTATTTCTTCTTTTCTTCCATTATTTTTTTATTATGTACATTTTCAAAAGGACCAGTATTATCTGTTTCAAAACCTCACCCAGCCTGATAAAAACTACACACGCCAGCCTCATATGTTCAAAAGAAACAGAATTATGTTTCACAACAACAAAAAAACACTGCCAATTATGGACACAATACTTCCTCGTGATTGTTTCACATTGTATACACGTGCCAATTTTGAGATTTTATACAAAATTACTTGAATCTCCAAAATAACTGGACCGATTTTCTTCAAAATTGTTTTATATGGTATAAAATCATTTTTTCTACATTCCAGATTCCACAAAAAATTCTGTATCGGCAAGTCGTCATCCCTTATTTTTTTTACTTTTTTGTCCAAAATTTCGGATTTTCTTAAATATCAGAGTTGAATTATAATTAATTAAAAAATCATTATAAATAGCCCATGTAAAACAATAATATCCATATGCAAACAAAATTCCATCAAAATCAGCTGTACCGTTCACGAGATATAAGCGTTTAAGTAAAAAGTTAGTGGTCAGGCGCATGGTCTCTTTCACCCAGAACCGCTAGTACGAATTTGATTAATTAAAAATGGGACCATTTACAGAACGTCTCCTATATGTGTGCAAAATTTCATCAAAATCCGTTGAGCAGTTTTCGAGATTTGCGCGTTACAAAGAATTGTTTTAACAGACAGATAGACCAACGAACCGACAGACGGACACAAAACCAAAGTTGCTCAGGAGGTTATGAAACGTCCAGAAATATGAAGAAAATTGAAATCGGAGCAAAAAAATATTATTTTTTTTACAAAAACGAACACAATACTTCTGATTTCTAATATTAGAAATTTCTCGGATTATTTATTTTTATGTATAATTATTAAAAAAGAAATTTCTCGGAAGTAAAATGAACCTAGGTCTTTGGATTATGGGCAGTAGTCAAATCCTGAATAATGTAAGCTACTGTTTTAAAAAATTAAAATTATTAACACATTATAGTAAAAATTGTACTTATTACAAGTAAAAAACTGTCTAATTTTGCAGCACCTAATACTTCTTCTTAATTTACATTATTTTTTTATGATATTATTGTAGCTGGTTGAAGATCCATGATTAACCCCTGTCTTGATTTGAGATAGTGAGGATGGGGATTTTATTCTGAGTTTACTGGGAATAGTACCAGCTACCCACATTAACCTCACTCAGCCTGAGTAGGGCCTAGATATGCCAGCCTCACATTTTCAGAGAGAACAGATTTATTTATAATAAAAAAAAATGGGGGTTGTATACTGAATTTACTGGGAATAGTACTAGCTACCCACATTAACCTCTTATAAAAGATTGTGAAAACCTTTCCGAAGTGTTTATAAACCTTGCCTGAGTAAGTTTTCCGCAAACTTATTATTTCATACTTTTTTTATACTCTTTTAAACCTTGTGAAGTAAAGGTTATTTTTACAAGGAAAATTCAGAGACTATAAAGGTTGTGTAACCTTGTGTGCCGTCTGGGATATTCTGCTTGGTATTCCTGACTAAATAGGCTGGGTATCCATGTTCTTCCAGATCTAGAATTAATTCTGTGGCATGTATGACATAAAAAATGATAAAATAAATACAAATATTCTATGTGCAAAACTCCGTGCATATGGTATATTAGATCCTATGCTTTCCTTTTTCTACAGCTATTTCTCCAACCGTACACAAATAGTAAAATTAAAAATGATGAAAACGGACAGTAACAACTGTCAGTATTATCAAGATAAAAAGATAAACAACTATCTCACATACTTATCTGAACCTTTTGATGTTTTATCTGGCTGTATTCAGGGTGGGCATTTATCAGGTCTCAAAAGAACCTTTATATTAATGACATTTACTTTTACCTACCAACAACATTCTGGTTATTTGCTGACGATAAACGAACCGGAATGAGTATCAATGGACTATCTGACTCTATACAATTACAATCAGCTCTCAACTCTCTTTATGAATGGTGTCAGATTAATAGAATGGAATTAAACGTCAACAAATGTAAAGTAATGTCCTTTCATCGTAAGAAATCCCCATTTATCTTTCAATATTCTATTAATAATATTCCTCTTGAAAGAGTATATCAAGTCAAAGACCTAGGAGTTACTTTTGATTACCAATTGTCATATAATGAGCATTATTCTATAATAACTAAGAAAGCATTCAAACTTCTTGGCTTCATTAATAGAAACAGTCGGGACTTTAAAAATCCAAAAACATACACCATACTATATTATTCATTTGTTAGATCCATACTTGAATATGCCTCACCTGTGTGGTCTCCTTACTATGAAAAACATAAATCAAAAATCGAATCAGTACAACATAGATTCCTAAGGAGCCTTGCTTTCAAACAAAATAAACCTATGAGCATAACAGACCATTATTATTCGGAAATAATGAAAGCAAATAATGTGATTAGTCTAGAACACAGGCGTGACACAAATGATGTTTTGTTACTTTTTAAAATATTAAACAATAGAACTGTTTTACAAGAATTACTGGAGGAACTTTCATTTAGGACAAATCCTAAGAATACTAGAAACAAAAATCTATTGTATGAAAAATCTTGTACAAAAAACTATTCTTTTTTCAAGCCCTTCAATCGTTTTATTCGCCTTTTTAATGAAGCTTGCGAGAAAGACACTTCAATCGATCTTTTCTTTGATAGTTATGAATGTATAAAAAATAAACTGTTCCAACTGAATAATATCTAAACAAAAATATCAATATTGTCCAATTTTCAATTATCAATTTTTTAATTAAGTTTATTCTAAGTATTTATATTATATCTTAGTATAAGTTTTTGTTTGTAATTAATTTACAAAAAATAAACATGGGTTAACCCCGTTAATATGTTAAAATCTAAATAAAAAAAATTCTTAGATTAAAAGCAATCTTGAACCTAGATAAACATAAAAAGTTGATAATTTTTAGTATGTTGATGGACTTCATAGCTAATTCCCAACCCTACTAAGAATGGGTACTGTCATCCAGCCTGAGTAATGTCGGGAATTGTCAGCAGAATGTCAATTGTCACAATAATAGAAGTATTGACCGCTCTGTTTCAAATTATATGCATGTTCATCATGACATAGGACGTTGTGCTGGCTATTCCCGACCCTACTCATCCTGGGAGAGGATAATTTGAATGAATAAGTTTTTTGCCATGCAAATCAGTTGTAACTTTAGTTTAGTTGCAACATTTTTTTTTTTTTTTTTTCTACTAATCATGTGCAAATAATGGAAATCTAGCACTCCTTAGTTAAAACATGTGTGTTGTGATTCTTTTATAAATGACATCAAAATTATTGAAATTGGACCAACGAAACCGCAGAAAAAAACAAGATTGAATTATATCGTTTTGACCAATATTTTTAATTTCCTTATCCTATAATATTTTTGATATCTTGAACTTTTTGGAACCCGGCACCAATTTACCGGTATTTTAAGGGTGACCCGCTTAAACTAACTTTTTTATTATTCACCGCGTAGATGGGGGAAAGTATTGTATTCGTAGAAAATTTGATGTGTGTGTGTGTGTGTGAACAGGATATCACGAGAACGGTAAGAGCTAGAGACTTGAATTTTGGTATGGAAATTAATTTTATGCACCAGATGAACCACGAAACTTTTGGTCGAAATCGGCCGCAGTCTGCGGCTGCAGGGCCGCAATAATCGACCACAAGGACTGTTTCTTTGAATCGGTTAAAGATACAAAAAAATCTGGTGTAAACATCACAAGACTTTCCTTATCCCCAAAAAAGAAGTCGAATTCCGCCACTGGTGACTCAACGGTAACAGATAGCTAAAAATCAATGCCAAATTTGTAATCAGCACTTCAAAATCATTGAATTTGATATGTCATAACCCCCTAGGATGAATAATAAAAAAGTTAGTCAGAGTGGGTCCAAATACTGTTAAACTAGGGCCAAGGTCCAAAAAGTTCAAGATATCAAAAAAATGATCAGTATAGACCCCTATTATTTTTTTAATCTAAGAAAATATTGTTCTTAAAAAAAATTATATTTTTAACCAATTCAAAGAAGTGGCGTTTGCAGCTAATATTTGCTCCCCTGCGGCTGATTTTGACCTAAAGTTTCGTGGTTCGTCTGGTGTATAAAATTAATTTCCATACCAAATTTCAAGTCTAGCTCTTACCGTTCTCGAGATATCCTGTTCACACGGACGCACGGATCAATGGCTGAAAACCATTTTTTTGGTATCCTGAAGCTATGATTCGTCCAGAAATGTGAAAAATTGGGTAGGTCAAATTTTCGCAGAATACAATATTTTTATTATAGGATAAGGAAAGTAAAAAAACTTAGAGAACAACATTTTCTTAGAATAAAAAAATAAAAGAAGTTTACTCAGATCATTTTTTTGATACCTGTCTTGAACTTTTTGAAACCCGGCCCCAATTTACCAGTATTTTCTAGGGTCCCCATTAGACCATCTTTTTTCATTATTATTTATCGTTGATGGGGGTTATGACAAATCAATTCCAATGATTTTGAGGTGCTGATTTCAAAATTGACATTGATTTTTAGAAAACAGATACTTTTGAGTCACCAGTTCCCGTTCCCATTCTTAATATGATAAGAAAAGTCGGGTGATGTTTACACCAGATTATTATTATTATTTAATAACACTTAGGACATAACAAGCCTTTATTTATATTATTTCAAGCCGCATCCTGACGTGCCATGCTCAAAATATTAGCCAGAAAATTAGAATTTTCCACCTTTTTTTCTCATAGTTTTCACGTTTTTTAATAGAGTCCCTCACTGATCATGAAAGTTATCGCGATGACCTGTTTTTTATTGTAAAAACTGTCTGAGAATATCACGGACTTTTATTTGAGCTCTTTAATGTCATAATATGACAAAACGTTCTCGAAATATATGCAAGTTTGCTGCAATTTCAATATTCTTTCAGATTTACTTGAAATGAAAATACATCGATTTAGCTCGGGATTTTGAAATTACAGCGATGATAGTGTGTGTGTACACGTTTGTATGTAAGTGTGTGTGTGAGAGAGTCTGGCGAATGGGTAATTGTGAGTTTGCTGGTTTGAGAACTACACACACACACACACACACACACACACACACACACACACACACACACACACACACACACACACACACACACACACACACACACATCCCCACACACGCATTCTACGCCATATTCTGACATACCGAAAAGGATGACTAGGAGAAGCGGGTGCAGCCCTCTAGTAAAGTGAAATTTTTATTTGCCAACATATCTCTTGTTCCCAGAGTGACCAAAACCATTCCTCCCAAGACAGAACTTCTCGTAAGGAACTATAATCATGCCTCCTGCTGCAAAAGGCAATGCTCAACACTCAATCATGAAGAGAACAAACATCTTGATAACACGTGGTTCACTTGTGTGCTGTGTAGACTTATGTTGCCTTCACTAAACTATGTAATGAAACACGCCAGATTTTGCAACAAAACTGGATGTATAATTGCCATAGTAGACAACAGTAAAGAGACAAACACTACTGAAGAATACAAGCTTTGCACAGTGTCACCTTGTGCATGCAATGGAGAAGCAGTGTTGGAGGATATTAAAAGTGTGCCACAGGACAGTGAACATATAAAATCTTCAAATGAATCTCCTTCAAACACACTTCATGAGACTACATTCCATATATATCTCCCTTGCTGTGTGTCCTTCATCAGCGAATGCTGTTAGGGTGAGACTACATTCCATATAGATAATATTAAATGTGAGCCACAGGACAGTGAACATATAAAATTTTCAGATGAATCTCCTTCAAACACACTTCATGAGACTGCATTGCATATAGATAATATTAAATGTGAGCCACAGGACAGTGAACATATAAAATCTTCAAATGAATCTCCTTCAAACACACATCATGAGACTGCATTCCATATTGATAATATTAAATGTGAGCCACAGGACAGTGTTTATATAAAAACTACAGATGCTGCTCTTTCTAATACACTTCATGAGAATGAAATTTTTATAGAGAATATTAAATGTCAGCTACAGGACTGTAAACATATGATATCTACAGATGCTACTGTTTCAAATACATTTCATAAAAATGAAATTCTTATAGATAATATTAAATGTGAGCCAAAGACCGGTAAACATATGATATCTACAGATGCACTTCCTTCAAACAAACATCATAGGACTGAAATTCACATGTATAATTGTAAGCTACAGGGCAGTAGACATATAGAACAAGTTGCATCAAACACCCTTCATGATGCTGAACTATTAATAGAAATGCCTTTCAGTTGTGAGGTTTGTAGAAAAGTTTTCACTCGCTCTAGTATTTTAAGAGTTCACATGAGGACTCACACTGGTGAGACGCCTTTTAAATGTGAGGTTTGTAGAAAATCTTTCACTCGCTCTAGTATTTTAAGAGTTCACATGAGGACTCACACTGGTGAGACGCCTTTTAAATGTGAGGTTTGTAGAAAAGTTTTCACTCGCTCTAGTATTTTAAAAGTTCACATGAGGACTCACACTGGTGAGAAGCCTTTCAGTTGTGAGGTTTGTAGAAAATCTTTTACTCAATCTAGTACTTTAATCGTTCACAGGAGGACGCACATTGGCGAGCAGCCTTTCAAGTGTGAGGTTTGTAGAAAATCCTTTTCTGAATCAGGTAATTTGACTAGACACATGAGGACTCACACTGGTGAGAAGCCTTTCAGTTGTGAGGTTTGTAGGGAATCTTTTTCTGAATCAGGTACTTTAACTACACACATGAGAACTCACACTGGTGAGAAGCCTTTCAGTTGTAAAGTTTGTAGAAAATCTTTTTCTCAATCAGGTAATTTATCTAAACACATGAGGACTCACACTGGTGAGAAGCCTTTCAGATGTGAAATTTGTAGAAAATCTTTCACACATTCTAATACTTTAATAGTTCACAGGAGGACTCACACTGGTGAGAAGCCTTTCAGATGTGAAATTTGTAGAAAATCTTTCACACATTCTAATACTTTAATAGTTCACAGGAGGACTCACACTGGTGAGAAGCCTTTCAGTTGCGAGGTTTGTATAAAATCTTTTTCTCATTCAAGTCATTTAATTCGACACATGAGGACTCACACTGGTGAGAAGCCTTTCAGATGTGAAATTTGAAGAAAATCGTATTCTCAATCAGGTAAATTAACTGCACACATGAGAACTCATACTGGTGAAAAGCCTTTCAGGTGTAAAGTTTGTTGACAATGTTTCGCTCTATCAGGTTACCTAATTAAACATTTGAGGACTCACACTGGTGAAAAGCCTTTTCGATGTGAAGTTTGTAGAAAATCTTTTACTCAATCAGCTGATTTAACTGTACACTTAAGGGCTCACAGTGGTGAGAAACCTTTCAGTTGTGAGTTTTGTAGAAAATCTTTCCCTCACTCTAGTACTCTAAAAAATCATATGAGGACTCACACTCGTGAGAAGCCTCTCAGTTGTGATGTTTGTGGGAAATCTTTTTCTGAATCAGGTGAATTAACTAAACACATGAGGACTCACATTGGTGAGAAACCTTTCAGTTGTGAGGCGTCAAGTACAACTCAAGGATAGTCACGTATAATGTGACGAGCTAACTAGGTACAGGGTTGATATTTCTTAACAAGCAAATAAATATGAAGGGTAGGGTGGAAGTGATTGCTGCAGGGATAAACCTCGCCTCTTAGTTAGGACTTAAATGTAATTTTTTTTTTCAAAATATTTTATTATAAGTTTTTTTTTAAATTCATTTTTCTATGAGTTGTAAATCAATGTACCATCAATAAATATATTTTAGGCTACCAAACTTACTAATCATCTACCATTTTTTTGTCTTATTTTTTTCAATTTTTACAGACTTCCCCCAAACTAAACGGTATCAATTTTATTTATTTAGAATATCTACGGGATCTAACCCATCTTACAATATTTGGCCCTACTAAAAGAATTATTAGCTCTGGTTTATTAGCTGTAATATTATATCCCCCCAAAAACACACACTTCGTGGTTAAAAAAAGAAGAACGCCTCACTCAAAAGAATGATTATAATTAGCTAAAAATAAATGATATCAAATTGAGAACACCTTACCCCTCTCTTTCTATATCTCTGCACTCTTCTCTGAATGTATTCCTCTTATGATTATCTTTCTTTATTCTTTCTAGGGGTCATCCCAAACTTGATTTCTCTTTAAATTAACTTGTTGCACGGCAATAAAAAATGGCGGTCTGAGTATGATTTTTCTGAACCTATTTGATTTGAATCGAGAAAATTAAACCGCGACCGCCATTTTTTATTGCCGTGCAACAAGTAAATTTAAAGAGAAATCAAGTTTGGGATGACCCCTAGAAAGGATAAAGAAAGATAAACACAAGAGGAATACATTCAGAGAAGAGTGCAGAGATATAGAAAGAGAGGGGGTAAGGTGTTCTCAATTTGATATCAATTATTTTTAGCTAATTATAATCATTCTTTTGAGTGAGGCGTTCTTCTTTTTTTAACCACGAAGTGGTGTTTTTGGGGGGATATCAGTTCTTTTTGTACGAAAATATAGGTTCATACACTACTAAAACATTATGAATAACAAAAGTAAATTAGTTGGGAAAATGTGAATGTGCCAAGTTGTCTTTATATTAAGATGTAGTTTAAGCAGTACGTATGTAATACTAGCGGGCTGCACCCGCTTCGCCAAGCCATCACACACACACCACCCATACATCACACACCACATACACACACACCACATACACACACACACACACACCCCCCCCCACACACACACACACCACACACACACACACACACACACACAAACCACACACACACACACCACACACACCCACCCACACACCCACCCACACACACGCACACACACACACACACAAAACCATCATCGCTGTAAATTTCAAAATCCCGAGCCAAATCTATCATAGCGGTTATTTATAATGTAGCAAACTGGCCTATATTTCGAGAACGATTTGTCAGAATATGGCAACAAAGGGCTCAAATAAAATCATGTGATGTTCTCAGACAGTTTTTACAATAAAAATATAGGTCCTCGCGATAACTTTCAAGTTCCGTGCTGGAATCTGTAAAAAAACGTGAAAAGTCTAAAAAAAATGGTCGAAATTTCGAACATTCTGGCTTCTATCTCGAGAACGGTACGTCAGAATGTGGCTTAGTATGAATTAAATGAAAGTTAGTTTTGTCTAATGTGTTAATAAAAAATATAGATCCTCGCGACAAATTTTAAGTTCCGCGCTGGAATCTGTTAAAAAACGTGAAAAGTCTGAAAAAAAGGTCGAAATTCCGAACATTCTGGCTTATATCTCCAGAACGGTACGTCAGAATGTGGCCTAAAATAAATTAAATGAAAGCTAATTTTGTCTAATGTGTTATTAAATAATAAAAAATATAGGTCCTCGCGATAGATTTCAAGTTCCAGGGCAAAGACTGTCCTAACATCGGACCCTTCCTCAAGCCAATACTTGAGGAAGGTCATAACTCAAGGACGGTTTGGAATTTCGGACTTTTGAAAGTTTTCCTGGTATATTCCGGCAATTTTACTTGGGGTCGTCTCTCATCAATTTTTCGCTATCTCTTACCGTTTCGCCTAAACAATTCGTGCACACAAAGTCCGTAGCCACAAAGCCCGTCCATATTTCTCATTTATATACAGGGTGTCCCACCAAACTTGGACACCTCAAATTACTCGGCTCCTGAAAGAGTTTTTGAAAAATAAAAAAATCTAGGGTACATGTGCTAATTATGCGGTTTCAGTTATGAAATTTTTTTTTATACAGAGTGGTTCAAAAGTCAGAAATTGAGGTATCAACTTTCGATTTTTAAATGGATCGACCTGAATTTTATTTGATAATTTTACTTCTAAATGATTCCTGAGTACTTTTTTAAACAAAAATATTACATACAGGGTGGTTTTTTTTCGACCAATTTTTTTTTCTAAATCTTGAATAACTCAAGTTCGGTTAATTTTTTCGATAACAAGAATAGAATATGTTTGTGTAATGAATACACGCACTTTCAATTGGCATCAAAAATTTTTATACAGGGTGGTTCACAAGTGAAATAATGACTTGATTTTTTTTAAAACCAAGTTTTTTTAATTTTTTATTTAAGATTAATAATTCTCGTCTAATTTTACACATTTTTCGTTAGTCATATTGAAAAACAAAACTAAAGTGTAGTACAGGGTGAGACATAATTTTTTTGTAACACCCTGTATATGGGCAGTCAAAGAGACGCAACATTAAATATAAAGACTAAATATGCAAGAAAAACTTTGATTTTTAATTAAACTAAAAAGTTATGGTGTTTTAACTAATATTGTCGCATGGACCACCCTGTAGATATTTTCTTAAAACATCATATGGGTAGTCGAAACTGTCTAAAATTCATCGAGGAGTCCAAATCTGAAAGAATAAAAAATGAATTCAAAAGCCATGCTCAATTTTGTGTCTACACCTACCTACTTTTTATTTCAAGTTTTAAAATCATTCAGTGTGGACACCAAATTGAAAATGGCTTCAAATTCGTGTTTTTTACTTGTTTTTCCCACATGATTCGAAGTGTTCGTTGAATTTTATACAACTTAGAGTACCTACATGATAGTTTAAGAAAATATGTACAGGGTGGTCCATGCGACAATATTAGTTAAAACACCATAACTTTTTAGTTTAATTAAAAATCAAAGTTTTTCTTGCATATTTAGTCTTTATATTTAATTTTGGGTCTCTTTGACTGCCCATATACAGGGTGTTACAAAAAAATTATGTCTGACCCTGTACAACACTTTAGTTTTGTTTTTCGATATGACTAACGAAAAATGTGTAAAATTAGACGAGAATTATTAATCCTAAATAATAAATTAAAAAAACTCGGTTTTAAAAAAAATCAAGTCATTATTTCACTTGTGAACCACCCTGTATAAATTTTTTTGATGCCAATTGAAAGTGCGTGTATTCATTACACAAACACATTCTATTAATGTTATCGAAAAAATTAACCGAACTTGAGTTATTCAAGATTTAGAAAAAAAATTGGTCGAAAAAAAACTACCCTGTATGTAATATTTTTGTTTAAAAAAGTACTCAGGAATCATTTAGAAGTAAAATTATCAAATAAAATTCAGGTCGATCCATTTAAAAATCGAAAGTTGACACCTCAATTTCTGACTTTTGAACCACCCTGTATAAAAAAATTTCATAACTGAAACCGCATAATTAGCACATGTACCCTAGATTTTTTTATTTTTCAAAAACTCTTTCAGGGGCCGAGTAATTTGAGATGTCCAAGTTTGGTGGGACACCCTGTATAGAGATTTCTAAGGTCAACATGTATTTGGATCACAGATTTGGCCCCCTGAGTATCCAAAGTGAATAAATAATATATAAATTTTCAATGCAAGACCTTTTGATTCTATACTCCACATGATTAGGTTTATCTTTTAATGCTAAATAGACCTCGGAGCCTCCTATGAGGGACACTAAAACACCTGGATTTATAAATGCCAAATAAATCATTTTGTAATCACCTTATCAAGGTGAGGTAATGAGTTCTCTCCCGTTGACCTTTTCATACCCGAATTCTCTCTGGCTTGTTGCAGGGGTCACCACGAGTATCTCTCCCGGAAATAAGACCATGCTTTTTACATTCGGTATTTAAGAAAATGAAAACTATAAAATTATCATTATTATACAGGGTGGGGCAAAAGTCTGGAAACCCCTGAATAACTTTCGAATGGCTTCTTCGGTAACATTAAAAATTTCTACGGTAAACCGGGATAATAAGACCTTCTTTTAGAGTGGATTCGATTTTTGTTACCGGCCCCCATGTCGGGGCCAGGGGGGGCAACTTCATTTTTTTAAATACGAACCCCCACTTTTCGATACATTTTTTGAAAGGTCTTTAAAATCTGTATATCTGTATAAAATAAAATAAAAAAAAAGTATAAATTAAATCAGTAAAAATAAGAAATACATTGGTGTAAATTTTATTTTTTTAATATTAAATGTTTACAAATGGCGTCCAACTTTGTGTATGCACTGTAAAGTCTGGAAACCCCTAAAATATCTTTCGAAAGGGCTTTCTCAGTAAATTTAAAACTGTGTACGGTAATTTGGGGTAGTTAAACCTTTCCAAAAATATATCGCAAGGTGGGGTTTCGTATTTAAAAAAAAATGAAGTTGGCTTCCCTGGCCCGGACATGGGGGCCGGTAAAAAAAAATTCGGTCCCATTCTAAAATAAGGTCTAATTATTTACCAAGGATTACCGTACACAATTTTAA
The DNA here is from genome assembly GCA_024516035.1 of Bactericera cockerelli. NCBI lineage: Eukaryota > Metazoa > Arthropoda > Insecta > Hemiptera > Triozidae > Bactericera > Bactericera cockerelli. The sequence goes on from CM044966.1 coordinate 19,172,271, forward strand.
ATTTACTGAGAAAGCCCTTTCGAAAGATATTTTAGGGGTTTCCAGACTTTACAGTGCATACACAAAGTTGGACGCCATTTGTAAACAATTAATATTAAAAAAATAAAATTTACACCAATGTATTTCTTATTTAAAGACCTTTCAAAAAATGTATCGCAAAGTGGGGGTTCGTATTTAAAAAAATTAAACTGGCCCCCCTGGCCCCGACATGGGGGCCGGTAACAAAAATCGACCCCAATTTTAAAGAAGGTCTTAGTACCCCGGTTTACCGTACAAAATATTAATTTTATCGAAGAAGCAATTCGAAAGTTATTCAGGGGTTTCCAGACTTTTGCCCCACCCTGTATAAGAATCGGCCTTTTATAAGGAAATCTTTAAAATCTCTAACTAATGAAAGGCAATGCCTTCAGTGTATAGTAGAGTTAGGTAAAATACATCGAAGGCCATGCCTCAGGAATATAGTGAGGTTAGGGATAATACATAGAAGGCAATGCCTCGGGTTTATAGTAGGGTTAGGTAAATGTATAGAAGGCCATGCCTTGGGTTTATCATAGGGTTAGGAAAAATACATAGAAGGCCATGCCTCAAATCTATATCAATGATTCCTAGGTGTTTCGATTATAATTTTTATGCTAGGCCTAAACTATGTAGGTATAAAATCAAGTAAAAAAGGCAAACGACGCGACGGGAGACAATTTGGTGTTGATAAAACCATGCGCGGGAGAGAACTCCGTTGTGACGTCCCTTATCAATACCTCACGAGGTATGAGTGTACCCCGGACATAATGGACAGAGAAAAAAAAACTTCCCTGAAGGGGATCGAACCCAAGTCATCGTGCGTGCAAGCCTAGTATGCTACCCACTTGGCCTATACCTAAACTACCTAATTCTTCTAAAATAATATTTATTTTTTCATACTTGCCTATTAGTTATTTTTGTCTTTGCTTCCTCTTTTACTTTCCTTATTTTCTACTTATTATGTAGTAATATAAGATTTGGTATCTGACGCGAAAATTAAGGATGTTTAGATATCCGCCACTGCATGAGGTAAACAAAAAATTCAAATAAATTGAACCAATCAGAGGCCGGAATTTGTTGAAAGAGGGACCATCAGTTGTTCAAAGTTGGACGCATAATTTTGTTTTATTCGAGATAGGTAAGGTTCCCTCTTAGTTATATGATCTCAGTGGTGCAATGTGATGATT
>CM044966.1:19173575-19191075 GCA_024516035.1 Bactericera cockerelli
TTTGTGGGGTAGTTGCATTTCTTAAAATAGTTTTTTACCTCTAACTCATAGTAGTGAGTCATCGTGCACGATGGTAGCCAGACAGTGGAGTAATGACTCAGCACTTTTACCACTGTCTATACAAGGCTAATAATTGACAAGGACCCCCAGAACCAAGCCTGTTTATAGTCCCCCAGCCAGACTGCTGGTCGACTCCCTGTTTAAAGTCCCCCAGCCAGACTTATCAATCAAGCTACTTTTTTTTCTTTTCTTTTTATAGAGAGAGGAGGTAAATCTTATAGTGTCTTCAAGACGAACACCAGAGTCATTTCTGATCACGGTGCTCAGCTGCTCAGTGTGGGGCTGATGTTCAGACAACTGTGAACAATACCCACTAAAATCCTCCTCTCTCCCTAAGAATATAATATAATAAGCCTTTATTTGTACATTTATTGAACAATACATCTTAAAAATATAGGAATTTCATAAATAAGGAAATGTTTTGTACAAAATCAGTTTAGGACTGAGGCCTCCCCATTATTTCATGGGGGCTTTTTATCACCCTGAAGATGATCTGATTAACATTTAAGCAAATCCATTAGTATTTTTTTTTTTTTTTTATTATTATTATTATTTTTTTTTTTTTTTTTTTTTTTTATTATTTATTATTATTTTTTTTTTTTTTTTTTTGTTATATAATATAAATTCTTACTTTTAAAAATAATTTGTATTTTTCTGATTTTTTCTCCTTTCTATTTATTAAAATTCTATTTTCTTTTCTCCTTCACCCCCCCCCCCCCTTCCCTTTATTCCCTCTTTAACCATATCTCTCTATACACTTCACCCATTCTCTTCCACTCTTTTCTGTCATTAGCAACTCTTCTCCAGGTCACCCCTCCACACACTAATTTCATTTCCTTGTCCCACTTATCTCTTGGTCTTCCTCTACTTCTCTTATTTTCTCTCGGATACCATTCCATCACTTCCTTTGTCCATCTATTGTCACGACATCGGGCAATATGTCCTGCCCATTTCCATTTTCTCTTCATAATCACTCTCACAGTGTCTTTGAAACCTGTTCTCTTTCTCACTATTATGTTTCTTATTCTATCTCTTCTTGATTTTCCTAAAATATATCTCTCCATAGCACGTGTTGTCACTCTCAATTTATTTATTACTTTTGCATCCAGTGTCCAACTCTCGCAGCCATAAATCATACTTGGTAGGACTGTCATTTCCCATAATTTCTCTTTTTTTCTATTCCTACATTTGACTTATAGATACCCCGATTCTTAATCATACTCTTCCATCCAATTGCACATCTTCTGCATATTTCAGCCCATTGTCCATCTACGCTCAGTAGTTGCCCCAGGTATAAAACACTTTTCTCTTTTTTTAACACTTTTCCTTCTATTTCTATCTTTTCTTCCTCTTTGTTGTATTTTTCTCCTTCCTCTAAATTCTCATTTTCTTCATCATTACAATTATTTTTTTCTATTCCTATTATTTTGCATTTTTCTCCATTAATTTTTAATCCAAATTCCTTACAATGTTCATACAGTATTTTTATCATCTCCTTGATTTCTTTGAAACTTTTCCCTATCAATACAACATCATCTGCAAACATTAACTTATTTAACCTTCGTCCGTTCACATTTATTCCATACTCCTTCCAATCTACTGAATCCATTATCAACTGGAGAATTCCAGTGAACATTATGGGAGAGGCAACATCACCTTGTTTAACTCCTTTGCACACTTTAATTTCTGTTTTTCTACCTTCTAATTCTATTTTTAATCTTGATGTTCTATATACTTCATTAAACAATTGTATAATTTTTCTATCGACTCCTCGTGCTTCTAACATCTGTATCACTTTTCTACTATTTATCATGTCAAAAGCTTTTTCATAGTCAACAAACAGGTAATAAACAGAAAAGTTATAGTCCTTAGCCTTATCCATGAGGTCATTTAGAACATAAATGTGGTCTATCGTAGAGTAATTTCTTCTAAAACCTGCCTGTTCTGTTGCGAGGAAACATTCCAACTTTTGGGTCAGTCTATTTGTTAAAATCTTTGAAAGCAGCTTGTATTCTACACAAAGCAAACTCAAAGGCCTATAATTTTTCAAATCTTTCCTATCACCTTTCTTGAACAAAATTACCAATTTTGCCACTCCCCATTCTTCTGGTATTTCTCCTTGTTCCATACATTTATTGAAGATTTTTGTTAAATATTTTACTATTGTTTCACCTCCAGCTTTGATCATTTCCATTGTTATATTATCTATTCCTCCTGATTTTCCTTCTTTTGTATTCTTGATTGCCCATCTTACTTCATCTTCTAGTATTTCTAAGAACACTTATAATAATAATAATACTCTTTAGTGGAAGGTAACCAGCAGGCGAGGTTAATGCTTAAAGCATTTTCTACCACCTCCACCTAACCCTCAGCGTTTTATTATTATGTGGTCACAAACTCAAATTAACGAGGAAAAATTCATGCTCTGGGTGGAATTCGAACCAACGCGCGACGGATCCCTACGCTACTTGGATTACCAGACTATCTCTGTACCAATTTTTGTGTGATTTCTTCAATGAGTAAAAAAAAATATGAAAAATGTTCTTGTCCAACAAGAAATACACACTTTATATGAGAAAAAACCTATGCGTTCCGCTAAATTTGTCACTCAGTGTAGAAGAGGATTGGGTGGAAGAGATTGCCACAGGCAATAACACCGCCCTTTAGGTAGGACATTAGTGTTATTTCTTTTTACATATTATTATTTATTTTGTCTTTTCTTTGTTTTTTTCTTAATTTTATACTATTAACATTGTACTCTGTCCTCCTAATAAAGCATACTATAATAATAATAATAATAGATAAGAGGGGCGCATAGTACAGGGTGGTACATAATAATATAACCCATACACTTTTTTCTGTTTAATTTTCCAGATTGACTTTCTCCATGGTGTGGAAGGCCTGGAAGAGGAAAAGAGAAGAGAGATGAATGACAAGAAAAAGGGTGATAACAAGGACGACAAAAACAAGAATAACAACTAAGACAACTGCAGTGTTAACAAGAAAAATAACAGGAATAATAACAAGAAGATTTCAGATGAATAATAACAAGAAAAGTTGATTTCAGATGAATAATAACAAGAAAAAGGGTGATAACAAAGATGACAAAAACAAGAATAACAACTAAGACAACTGTAGTGTTAACAAGAAAAATAAAAATAGAAGTTAATTTCAGATTAATAAAAACAAGGAAAAGGGTAATAACAAGGATGGCAAAAACAAGAATAACAAATAAGACAACAGCAGTGTTAACAAGAAAAATAACAGGAATAATAACAAGAAAAGTTGATTTTAAATGAATAATAATAACAACAACAACAAAAAAGTAATAACAAGGATGACAAAAACAAGAATAAAGGCAACAATGATGTTAACAAGAATAATGACAAGAAAAGTTGATTTTCACTGCAGAGAATGTAGATTCTTAACGTCTATTGAACAATTAGCCAGGACAGGTGTTTTACCCTCCATGCCCTGGGAACTCACAAGCTACCAACATTGACGTCACCCAGCCTGGGTTGGGCAGGACGGGTGTTTTACCCTCCATGCCCCTGGGAACTCACAAGCTACCAACATTGACGTCACCCAGCCTGGGTTGGGCCGGGAATACAGTAAGCAGTACGAGGGTTCGAACCTGAGTGACAGAACGAGACCCGGTGTATTCAGACGGCGTGGCGACGCTTGCTGAGTTTTTGTTCTTTTATTAGAATTAAGTCTGGCTGGGGGACTATAATTATGTAAACAGGGAGTAGACCAGCAGTCTATAGCTGGGGGACTATAAACAGGGAGTAGACCAGCATTGGCTTGGTTCTGGGGGCCCTTGTCAATTATTAGCCTCCTTGTAAAGACAGTGGTAGAAGTGCTGAGTCATTTCTCCACTGTCTGGCTACCATCGTTCACAATGACGCCACCCTATGATGATCTTATAATCTTATCTTATAAGGATTAGAATTTAACGTCGTTTTTCAACTGCATGGTCATTTGGTCATACACGACAGGGGTTTTACCCTCCATTCGCAGGAAACTTACAAACTTGCTACCCACATTGACCTCGCCCAGCCTGGGTTGGGCCGGAACACCAGCATCACGAAGTCTTCAGCTCGCTGGACGTTGCTCAACTTCGGTGATCTTACGAGAACCGGTGCATTCAACGCGCCATCGACGCTGGCAGGGCTAAGTATTTGTCAATGACTGGTGTCCGTAAAACCAGAGTAGGAAGAAAATAATAATAATAACACTCCTTAGTGAAAGGTGACCACCAGGCGAGGTTAATGCTCAAAGCATTTTCTACCACCTCACCCTTAGAGGCTTAGAGTGTATTATAATGTAATTGGGTGTATGTCAAATTTCATTGTAATTGACATACTATCTGTTTTGTATTGCACTTGAAATAATAATAATAAAAAAAAAATGTGGTCACAAGCTCAAATTAATGAGGAAAAATTCATGCACTGGGTGGGATTCGAACCAACGGATCCCTATGCTACCTGGATTACCAGACTAGCGCTTTAACCACTTGACTACCAGTGCAGTTCATGTAAAAGAATAATAATTCGAGAAGTAATAGGGTCTCTTGGTATTCCAAATGGGAGAACAGCTTCTTATGTGCCGGCTGAGTTTTTCGAACCCACGACCTCTGAATTACTAGACCTACGCCTCGGTAGTGTGGTCGTTAAGAATATTTTTTTTTATATATAGAATAATATGGTCGTTAAAAATATATGAAATGATATTATACATGTAAGAAAAATATCTATAGCAGCATTATTATTATTATTATTATCAAACAAATTTCAAAAGAATGAGAACTAAACTGGGATTTAGAGAATAGACGACCGATACATATGGCCAGAGTCCAATCTATACACTCTATACAGGGTGAGTCCGGTCAATGGGACAGTTCCAGTCAAACCTGGTATTAAGAGAAGAATTTCCAGGTCAAATTCACTTGAAGTAATGATATTTTTCGGTTCCAGGTGAGGTTAGCTCTTTGAGAAGGTGGGTTTTTAGTGGGTGGAAATCCCACACGCCAAGTCAGGATGACCTGGGTGTCTTAGGGTAGCGTCATCGTGAACGATGGTAGCCAAAAAGTGGAGGAATGACTCAGCACTTCTACCACTGTCTTTACGAGGAGGCTAACCCTTAAGGAAACTGCAAGCTAGCCTGGCTTGTAAGGGTTGGCTAGTCCATTCTCAGTTTATAGTCCTCTAGGGAGACACTGGTCTTCTCCCTGTTTAACGTCCCCCAGCCAGACGTCTCCCTTGATACTAGTAGTTCTGCGAACTGTAAACCTCACACAGATTCTCTGATCGAATAATAAATGTCATATCAAGCCTGAGTACATCGAGACCTTTCAAATCAATTCAATTTAATTTATTTATTGTGGAAAAATTTCAATACCTTCTCAACTAGAACCCACAGGCCTTGATCGCACTGATGGTAAACGCCCTGATGGTGTTACTATTGTACCGTGGACCAGAGGACAAAATGTAGTCTGGGATTTCACGTGTACTGATACACTTGCCGATAGTCACGTGGAATTTACAAAAAAGAAAGCAGGTGCTGCAGCAGAATTGGCAAGCGAAAAAAAAACATGCAAAATACTGCAATATAATATCGAGGGGCTTGATTTTTATCGCCCTTGCAGTAGAAACCATGGGAATATTCTGTGAAGAAGGCAAACGTTGGGTCAAGGAAATTGGAAAAAAGCGCATAGAAAAAACTGGAAACAGCAGAGCCAGTGAATTTTTAATTCAACAAATCATCATTGCCACTCAAAGAGGCAATGCTGGAAGCATACTGTCAGTGCTTCCAATGAAAAAAGATGACACCTTGTTTTACATATAAATAAAAAATATATTTCTAAACATATCAAAAAAACACCAAAAGTATGTGTTACATATTAAAGACCTTATAGAAATATAGAAATTATATAATCTAGAAAGAAATTATTAAAGGAGAACAATACTTAAATTGAAACAAAAACTATTAAAGTTCCATTATTCCAGCAGTACGCCCAAAACATTATTACGTTGTAAAAATCCCAAATGGGAGGAAAACTTGTCATGTCCCGGCTGGGTTTCGAACCCACGAACTCTGGAATCTTTGGATTCACAGAGAGTCGCCTTCACCACTGAGCTACCGGGACAAAATGATTCCAGTGGGACATTCTGCTTTCTTCAAAAGTTATGCCTAGATCACTGTTTTTCGCACAGATTTTGAGACCCTGGTCCGTTCTGTTGAAATAAAAACACACAAAATGCCCGGTTTGGTCCGACATTCATAGGCCACCCTGTATACGAGGAAAGATACATGGGTACGAAATAGGTTGCCATAGCAACCTCTGCAAGACTTATATGGCAGAAAACGGCCAATCATGAGAGATGGGTCTGGGGATAAGAATAGAATAGGGGAGTGTGACCCAACACGGACCCCTGGACGTTTTTAGGTTGCCTGTTTGAGGCACAGAAATAGTTGACCAAACGAAAGTATGTTAAGTGGTAGAGAATACTTTTTTTTATATAAAAAAGGTAATTGTGCCCCGGAACCGATTTTGCATTACTTCAGGGCACTTTACTTTTACATCCATGCCATTCCGGAAACGTAAAACTCGGTTAGAATTTTCCGCTCAGGCCGGAATTCGAACCCGCAACCTCCGGGTCAGTAACCAATGCTCTCAAACACTGAGCCACGGAGGTCAGCAGAGAATACGAGGGCATTAATTTTATTCTGGAATAGCCACTATGACGGTAGTTTCAGGGGGGTCAACTCTCATGATAATTTCGATATCTGTTACCGTTTGCGCTGTGGTATTGTAAACAGACAGTCCCTAAGACGGACGTAATCAGTGAGACACGCACAGGTTTGAGTTTTATAAATAGGGATTAGGTTAATAATAATAAATTATTATTTTTATGTTATTACCATTTTTGTATTTTGTAAAAAATTATTGAATTTTTTTTATGATAGAAAATTTAATATATTATTATCTAATATTATCCTACAAATATTATTATTATTATTATTATTATTATTATTATTATTATTTAAGGAAACATGGTGAAATACGTAAATCTCATAAATGAAAACAAATCAAGAACACGTAGTCATGGACACATTTCCTTGATAGTACTCTATTTATCCTTAGTTTTTTTTTTTTTTGGTTTAACGTCGCTTTCAACTGCATTGGTCATATCACGACGGGTATCCTTAGTTTTATAGCGCAAGAATAGCTCAGTGGTTTAGCACTCACTTGCCATGCGGAAGATTCCCGGGTTCGAACCCTCGCGCCAACAATAAATTGTATTCAAAATTTAGTTACAGTTGTTTGTAAGGGATACCTTCCAGTGCGCTCGTGTTGACCCAGCACCTAAATGGGAAGTATTGTGTCACTTCTCGCCCATCAGAGGGGAGGCATACTACGGGATGGACATTTGGACAACACAGACCACAAGCGTCTACTGTAACTCCTGTTTCATGTCTACGAAATAAAAAAAGGCTGTGAGGGTTGTTAGGTGGTAGAAAATGCTTTGAGCATTAACCTGGCCGCGAAATACTCATCTTTAAAAAAAATATCTATCTAATACCCTTACGCACCGGAAATAAAAATCAAACAAAAATTTAAACGAAGAAAACCCGGTTTTTTACCCGGTTTTTGATCATTAACCCCCCCCCCCCCCCCCCCCCCTCGGAATTTTATACCCACGCCAGTCCTGTCTTTCAGCTGGAATAAAGGGACTTTTTAGTCTCACCTCGGCAGTATAAACAAGGTAATGTCTATTCTATTCTATTCTATTTCTCACCCGTACCACCCACAGAAAAAAAGGGCGGGAAACGCCAAACCCCCAGGTCCCGATTTCGGCGCCTCTCCCCGAGAGTGTGGCCATAAAAAAAAGGTCCAGAGTCTGCAAGTTCAATCCTGAGAAGTCAGTCTCCTCTCTCTGGTCTGGTTGACCTTGAATTCTCTCTCTCTTTCTGTCTGTCCTTTTCTTTCTCATGCAAAACATATCTCTCTCTCTCTCTCTCTCTCTCTCTCTCTCTCTCTCTCTCTTTCTTGTGTAGAATCTCCTTCGGCTCTGGCAGAAAAAAAAATCAAAACCCCCGAAGCCGAAAGATAGAGAGAGAGAGAGACAGAAGAAAAAGGGAGAGAGAGAGAGAGACAGAGAATAAAGAGAGAGATAGAGAAAGAGAGAGATAGAGAGAGAGAGACAGAGAGAGGGAGAGAGAGATACAGAGGAGAAACAGAGAGAGAAAGAGACAGAGGAGAGATAGAGAAAGAGAGGGAAAGAGAGAGAGAGACACAGAAGAAAAAGAGAGAGAGACACAAAGGAGATAGAGAGAGAGAGAGAGAGAGAGAGAGAGAGAGAGAGAGAGAGAGAGAGAAAGAGAGAGAAAGAAAGAGAGACAGAGAGAGGGAAAGAGAGAGAGAGACACACAGAAGAAAAAGAGAGAGAGACACAAAGGAGATGTAGAGAGAGACAGAGAAGAGAGAGATAGAAGAAAAAGAGAGAGATAGAGAGAGAGACAGAGGATAAAGAGAGAGATAGAGAGAGAGAAAGATCAAGGTCGACCGATTTGGCCCAGACGGACATAAATTTAAAAAACAGAATAATAAAATAAAATAAAAAGCAAGAGAACAACCTTAACAACTTTTTTTTTTGCCCCGACGAGCCCGGTTTGGAATTCTCAAAGAATAGAATAGAATTTAATGGAATATTTTAGCTTTAGCATAAGAAAATCAAACCTGCCGACCTCAGTAGCTTGATCGACAGGCCGGCGGACTTGTAACCTGGAGGTCGGTGGTTCGAATCTCTATTTCAGCAAATATTTCATCAGCGTCGATGGCATGTTGAATACACCGGTTCCCTTCTGAACACCGAAGTTAAGCGACATCCAGCGAGGTTAAGACTTGGATGGGTGACCATTCAAATTCTAATTCTCGTGACGCTGGCTTTTCCCGGCCCCACTCAGGCTGGGTGAGGTCAATGTGAGTAGCAGGTTTGTGAGTTTCCTGCGAATGGAGGGTAAAACCCCCGTCGTGATATGACCATGGCAGTTGAAAGCGACGTTAAACCCCACTTAAAAAAAAAAAAAAATTCATAGAATATAATGAAATTTGTAAATTGTATGTATTAAAATAATATAAATATATGTACACCTACTGTACAGAAAAAGAAAAAAATAATGTAAAACTACGGTTTTTACTTAAGAAATTCAAATCTGACGACCTCAGTAGCTTGCTCGATAGGGTGGCGCACTCTTAACCTGGAGTTCGGCGGTTCAAGTCCCAAGTTTAGCGAAGTTTTAATTGAATTTAATGGAATATTTCACATTATAATAATAATTTTAGGACTTGAATTGTTAAATCTTCCTATAAAATAAAATATTCTAAAAATAATAATAATAATGTATAATAATCATCTTAGAAGCCAAATAAAAATGGCTTAGGATGGGTCCTCTATATACAAAAAAAATATAGAAAATAAAACAATTGATTTATTATTATTATAAAAGTGTGTCTTCGTGTTATTATATCACAATTTTAGTGGGTAGCGCAGAATTAACGGACTTTTCCGTATCTTTAATATCCCAATATCTTATTTTGCCCATAATTCCGCCACTGGTCGCTATTAACATTAAAGCGGCTACTCATTTTTCCTTACGAGGTATGAGTGGACTCCAAACACCCAAGTGCAGAAGAGAAAAAATTCTGTCCCGCTGGGGATCGAACCCAGGTCACCATGCATGCAATGCCTAGCGCGCTAACTCACTCGGCCACGGTGACTACTTTATTTAACCGACTTCATAGCTCGATCCATAATGCGGCGGACTCTTAATCGGAGGTCGGTAGTTCGATTCTCTGGTTCTTAAATAATAATTACAAACTTTCATGTGTAGAACTTTTGCTGGGAGAAACGTGGGCCTTACGAACCTCGCGATTGGTGGTCAAGTGGTTAAGGTGCTAGTCTGGTGCTAGTAAGGTGCTAGTAGTGCTAGCACAATACATGACCTCTGTTTCGGATCCCACCCAGTGCATGAATTTTTCTCAATTAATTTGAGTTCTTGACCACATAATAATAAGATGGCGTTGATGGCGTGTTTTGAATGTACCGGTTCTCGTGGAATCACCGAAGTTCAGCAACGTCCAGTGAGGTGAAGACTTCGTGATGCTGGCATTCCAGCCCAACCCAGGCTGGGTGAGGTTAATGTCGGTAGCAAGTTTGTGAGTTTTCTGAGAATGAAGGTTTACACCCCCGTCGTGATATGACCATGCAGTTGAAAGCGCTGTAAAAGCCAAATTAAAAAAAAGACTGAGTGTTAGGTGTTGGATAATGCTTTTGAGCAATGACATCGGGAGGCACCGTTTTCCGTCCCATTTACCTTTTTTTCACCTTATTCCGTCCCGTCAATATTTCAATACCAGATTCCGTCCGGTCATCGTAAGGGTTCAATACCCGATTCCGTCCCATATGTTCAGTCCTATATACATAAATAAATACATAAATTATGTATTCAATATTTTTAATCAGTTATCGACTACCTGAGAAAAAAAACTCGCGGGACGGAATCAGGTGTCATCCATGACATCGCCTTGTTACCTTTCAATAAACAGTATTATTATTATAGGTAATTTGTGTGATTTTATGAAACTTTTCGAGCGCTCCCAAAAGTGCTTTAGTGAAGTCATAAAGTTATATTTATAGTGAAAACATATTCTTTCGTCACTAAATGATTGGTTTTTGATATAATAAATGACTATTTTTCATCGCAACATTAGCGTTTCGATCAGACAAAATACATACAAACTATATTTACCGTTATAACCCCGACCTCAGTAGCTTGATCGATAAGGCGGCGGACTTGTAACCTGGAGGTCGGTGGTTCAAGTCCGGTTTCAGCGTAGATTTGGTGAAGCGAGTTTGAGTAGTTGTGATATCACGAAGGTGATTAACACAAATATGATAACTTATAGTTACCGTTATATAAGCATTGTAGTTTCTGGGAGGCGTTCTCTCGCGAAACGACCGTTTCTCTTGATATTCAATTCAATTCAATGTAGGTATTTATTTATTGTAATAATAAAACAATAAAAGATACAATGAAAATGTTGCGAAACGTTGTGAAGTATTGTTTTCAGTCAGTGGCATTTGATCTCATGTGATTCTAGAGCAGGAGTCGGCAATTAAATTCTGTTCGGTTAACATGAAAAAAATCTCCATCTCCACTGGGTTAATAAAAACCATCAGTCGTCTTCCTCGTACAATAACTGAAATTCAGAAACTTCGAGTGTAGATAGTACTTGGATGGGTGACTGATAAGTCATCTAAGGCCGACCTTTTTTTTTTTTTTTGAAGAAAAAGAAGCAAAATGTTTTGTTTCGGGCCTCGAATTTTATTCGCGGGCCGGACAGAAGAGCTTCGCGGGCCGGACAGAAGAGCTTCGCGGTCCGGATTCGGACCGCGGTCCGCTAATTGCCGACCGAGGTTCTACTAGAGGAAGAGTGGAACCACACCACTGCTGCAGACAAACACACAGATTGCATTGATTGCACCAAGGTTCTACACATTAATAATTGTTATGCACCCCGAAGCCCGACTCTCTCTCTCTCTCTCTGTTCTTCTCTTCTTACAATTCCCTCTTTTGCATTCCAAATTTTCTCTCTCTCTCTCTCTCTCTTCTCTCTACCTATAATATATCTGGAATATTCTACTTCTTTCTCTCTTCTACAATATTTAACATTAAATTCTATCTGAATCTCTCTCTCTCTACTTCTTATAACTCCCTCTTTTGAATTCTCTCTCTTTTTTTTGCATTGACTTCTCATCTCTGTTAAAAAACTGCCATTCTTTCTGGAACTTTCTGTTTCTTCTCTCTTACTTTTTCTTATTTCATCTCTCTTCTACTTTCCTTATAGAAGAGAGAAAGTATATTTATTTATATACGGCCGTGTGACGACTACGTCACTTGACTACAAAGTCCGGCTTTCTGGACATTTTTTTTAAAATGTCCAGAAAGCCGTGCAGACGAGTTTCGAGTCAGTTTTTAGAGCCAAAACACGTTTTAGGGTCCCCAGAGCCTAAATCCAAAGTTTCAGCCATTGGTGTGTGTGTGTGTCTGTTAACACGATATCTCTAGAATGGTAAGAGGTACTAGAAACTTGAAATTTGGTATGTAGACTTCTCCCTTTCTCTCTCCTTCCTTTTATCTCTCTTTTTTTCTCTCTCTCCCTGTCTACCTATCTCTTTTTCTCTCTCTATTTCTCATATTCTTATATTCTGCATCATCTTCCTTAGGATCAAGATTTTCCTTGGTCAAGCGATTAGACATACTGAATAAAAAGTCTTTTTTTTTGAAAATATTAATCATTAAGTATTGTATTTCTAAATCCGATGGTACATAAAATTTGAAATAATATATTGGATTTAAATATTGAAATATAAATAAGATTTGCTTTTCATTTGTGAGTCTTAGAATATTAAATAACTTTGTGACATAAAAATTTAAAGTCGTGCGCGAACACAACGGAGGCCTATACCCTGGACCCTGGGGTAGAGCCAGTACCTCGTAAAATAATGTAAACATGTTATTGAATGTATGGGGCCACAACGGAGTCCCGAAAATCATCTATATCAAGCTGTAGATACCAGGGTCTAGGGTCTGGGGTCGAGGGTCTAGGGCAGGGGTCGGCAATTAAATCCTGTTAGGGTCCGGATTAACATGATAAAAACCTCCGCGGTCCGGATTAATAAGAACCTACAGTCTTTTGGAACTTTCTTACACCAAAACTGTTCGGTCCATACTGTCTCTTTGCACATTTTTAGGACTACTTCTTCTTGAAAATCAATTTTTTTTTTTAAGAAAGAGAAAAAAATATTATTTTCGAACCTAAAATTTTGTTCGCGGTTCGGATTCGGACCGCGGTCCGCTAATTGACGACCGAGGGTCTAGAGTCTAGGGTATAGGTCAGGGTCCTACCTATATCAAGCTGTAGGTAACAGGGTCTAGGGTGTACGGTATAGGCCAGGGTCCTATCTATATCAAGCTGTAGGTACCAGGGTCTGTGGTCTAGGGTATAGGCCAGGGTTCTCGTTGTGGTCGCCTACTAAGAGAAGAAAATATATCGTTTTTCTTATAATACAACCCGGGAGGAATAGGTAATGAACTCATAACGTATATCTCATGGGTAATGAACCTGTCCCATTAAATCAGCCATTTTGAATAGTTGGAACACAGAGTAGCCATATTGGATAGTTTCTTATGTGACAGGTTTGAGGCATTACAAGTTCTCCATTGCTTATTCCTCCATGTAAACAAAAGTTTCTAGTGCAGTAAGTTTCAAAGAGAAGACCTCGAAACATAGGGAAAGGCGCTACACTACATAAGTATTTTTTAAATTACAAAAACATTTTACAGGTCAAACTTGAATTTAAGAGAATTCAAGGGACGGGATTTTTTTTCCTTATATCCAAACTCGCTTTACCAAAATAGTTGCCATACAAGGGACTCGAACCTCCGACCTGCAGGTTACAAGTCCCACCATCTCATCCATCCAGCTACTTACAAATACATATCAAACCCCAGTGATATTCTCAATGTCAACACACGGGCAATTGCGCACTATTTAACAAAATAATAAAAACTAGAGGCCAGCGTCGATGGCGAGTTCAACGCACTGGTTCTCGTGGGATCACCAAAGTGAAGCAACGTCGAGCGAGGTGAAGACTTCGTGATGCTGCTGGCATTCCGGCCCAACCTGGGTGAGGTTAATGTGGGTAGCAGGTTTGTGAGTTTCCTGCGAATGGAGGATAACACCCCCGGCGTGATATGACCATACAGTTGAAACCGACGTTAAACACAAATTAAAAATATATATAATTATAGAGAAACAAAGATAATAGAATTTTGCAATGTACAGTTTAGAATTTGAGAACATGGTAAAGTCGCTAAGCTACTTCTAGTAAGTAAGAACTGTATTTTGAGGACGGACTGAACACTCAAAATACTCAATTTTATACTAACGAGTCCCACTACTACAGAAGCAAGACATATTATTATGTGGTCAAAATGCAAAATGGGAGGATATCTCGTCATGTTAGACCGCCCGATTAGGACTATTAAGTCCCATTATTCTAGCAGTAAGTCCAAGACGTATTATTATGTGTTGAAAATCCCAAATGGGAGGATAACTTGTCATGTCCCGGCTGGGTTTCGAACCCGCGACCTCCAGATTACCAGACCGACGTCTTGACCACTGAGCTGCTGAGGACAGACTTAGGTCCGCAACATGAAACAGGATTAGATTTAATCTAAGTGGCCTCTAGCAGGAATTTCAACCACTCACAACTTACTTATATCAGTAATTAAGTGATAGTGGCTTAAATTAACAAATGCTAGATATTAGGCGATGATAGAATCAATCCTAATGAAGACAGATTTTTGTCCCCTCCAGCTGTAGCCAAGCTGGCTACAACAACAACAACAAGATAGAATTTCGGAAAACCTTGAGTAGAGCTTCAGTATCCAAGGATCCAAGGCCAAATTATGAAACAGGATTAAAGTTAAAATAAGCCAGATACACCCTCAAGTAGCTCCATCAATCACAGCGCACTATAGGCCAAATTAAGGGACAGTCTGGCTTATGTTAACTTTAATCATGTTTTATAATTCGGCCATTAGTGATCAGTTGATCACTCATTGTTTATGTTGCAGTAGAACTCCAGGAGCCTAGGATCTAGTGATCACTCATTGTTTATGTTGCAGTAGAACTCCAGGAGGCTAGGATCTAGTGATCACTCATTGTTTATGTTGCAGTAGAACTCCAAGAGCCAAGGATCTAGTGATCACTCATTGTTTATGTTGCAGTAGAACTCCAGGAGCCTAGGATCTAGTGATCACTCATTGTTTATGTTGCAGTAGAACTCCAGGAGGCTAGGATCTAGTGATCACTCATTGTTTATGTTGCAGTAGAACTCCAGGAGGCTAGGATCTAGTGATCACTCATTGTTTATGTTGCAGTAGAACTCCAGGAGGCTAGGATCTAGTGATCACTCATTGTTTATGTTGCAGTAGAACTCCAGGAGGCTAGGATCTAGTGATCACTCATTGTTTATGTTGCAGTAGAACTCCAGGAGGCTAGGATCTAGTGATCACTCATTGTTTATGTTGCAGTAGAACTCCAGAAGCTTAGGATCTAGTGATCACTCATTGTTTATGTTGCAGTAGAACTCCAGGAGGCTAGGATCTAGTGATCACTCATTGTTTATGTTGCAGTAGAACTCCAGGAGGCTAGGATCTAGTGATCACTCATTGTTTATGATGCAGTAGAACTCCAGAAGCTTAGGATCTAGTGATCACTCATTGTTTATGTTGCAGTAGAACTCCAGAAGCTTAGGATCGGGTGGCTAGTCGCTTTTCCAGAGGGGTCTTGTAGGAGTAGGAGTCATCGTGGGGGCTCTTCTCGAAGTGCTGGGGACAGGGAGACAAGAAAGGTTTAATTATACTGATTAAAATAGAGAGGTTAGTTGATGGCATGGATAATCAGAACTATTACCTGCTGATGAGAGCAAATAAGCTCGAAACAGCTGTTCAGGTATGTTCTGATATTCATGTACAGCTAGTACAACTTCTCACTTTTCTGTTTATACTGATTATACTGAATTATAATTTTAATTATAACAATATTTCTTTTTATTGGAAGGTGTTTTTTATTATCTGACCTGGTTCTTGGGTTTTCAGGGTAATAAAAATAGAAAAAAAGAACTCTTTAGTGGAATAAAATCACCAAGCGAGGTTAATGCTTAAAGAATTTTCTACCACTTAACCCTGGGAGTGTTATTATTATGTGGTCACAAACTCAAATGAATGAGAAAAAATTCATGCATTGGGCGGGATTCGAACCAACCGATCCCTACGCTACCGAGATTATCAGAATACGGAAACTATTACAATTGACACTGCAACCTAATAAGATTGTGACCATCTGATTCTATTTGGTTTTAACGTTCTGATTCGAGAGAGTCAGGACGGGGGTTTTACCCTCCATTCCCTGAGAGTCGTACTAGCTACACATTAACCTCACCAAGCCTGAGTTGGGACGGAAACGAAAGCCCCACGTGTTCGGATAAAACAGATTTTTTGTTATTTTTATTTAATTTGACAAATATAATTATCAAGACCTGCCCGAAAAAAAAAAGAAAAAAGGAAAGAAGCAACTATGTATAAAAAAAATGAAATCAGAGCAAAAAAATATTTTTTTTTTTTACAAAAACGAACACAATACTTCCGATTTCTAATATTAGAAATTTCTCGGAAGTAAAAAGAAGGGGAAAAAAAGATGTTGAAAAACTCTGCCCCACCCGGGATCGAACCCAGGATCTCCGGCCCACGAGCAGGGGTCACAACCGCTCCGCCACGGAGCTCCCATTACCTGGGTGGTCCACTCCCGGTTCAGTTTCAGTCTCTCCGCCGCCCCCTCCCTCTGTCTCTGCTCCACGGCAGACTTGGCGTTCGTGGCGTGCTCTATGTCGTTGTACCTGCAATAGAATAATAATAATAAATAACGACCTCAGTAGCTTGATCGAACCCAAGGGTTGGGTGGAAGAGATTGCCATAGGCAATAACCCCGCCCTTTAGTTAGGACATAATTATGTATTTTTTTTTTTTTTTTCTATATCTATATCTATAAAAGAAAGCTGTCTGTATGTATGTGTGTGTGTGTGTATGTATGTATGTTCTTTATACAAATCCACACCGTTTGACCGAGAAACCTGAAATTTTGCACATAGGTCCGCTTGGATCAGGAAATTCTTCTAGGCTAGATTATATCTCCCTGAGGTTAAGCTACAATGAGTAAGGATAAAAAATAGATGGGTGACGCAAAAAAAATGCACGTTTTTTGACATAAATGACATTTTTTCTCGAAATTTGTCGCGACGACCTATCAACTCAAAGCGAGAAAGTTTTAGGCAAGGGCTTGAGTTTTCAATTGACATATCGATCGCGAATTTCTGATGAGCCGTTCTTGAGCTACGCCGGGTAAGGTAAAAAAATGGATGGGTAACATGTAAAATATTCACGTTTTTTGACCTAAATGACATTTTTTCTCGAAATTTGAAGTGACGACCTATCAACTCAGAGCGAGAAAGTTTTAGGCAAGGGTTTAGGCTTTCATTTGACATATTGATCGCGAAATTCTGATGAGCCATTCTTGAGCTACGCCGGGGAAGGCCAGAAAATAGATGGGCGACAAAAAATATTCAGGTTTTTTTTTCAAACCTAAATGACATTTTGGTGTGTGTGTGTGGTGTGTGTGTGGTGTGTGGTGTGTGTGTGTGTGTGGTGTGTTGTGTGTGTGGTGGTGTGTGTGTGTGGTGTGTGTGGTGTGTGTGTGTGGTGTGTGTGTGTGTGTGTGTGTGTGTGTGTGTGTGTGTGTGTGTGGTGT
>CM044966.1:19193575-19381075 GCA_024516035.1 Bactericera cockerelli
TACTTCCATATAGTATCTACTCTAGCTTCACTTACTTCCATATAGTATCTACTCTAGCTTCACTTACTTCAAGCCCAGCGTCACTTCCTTCCATATGTTCCTGGACTCATTCTCCTCCTGCTCATCTATTCTCCTCACAATCTTCCTGGAGATGGGTAGCTTGGACACGTCGATGAAAGTCTCTGTGCGCTGAAGAGGTGGAGAAACAATTATTAAAACACTGGAGGACACAATTAGAGTATTATTATCTGACCTGATTGCAGGAACCCAATTAGTTGCAGGGACCTAATTAGTTGCAGGGACCTAGTTAGTTGCAGGGACCTAATTAGTTGCAAGGACCTAGTTAGTTGCAGGGACCTAATTAGTTGACCTGGTTGCAGGGACACTGCGACCTAATTAGATCTACTGTGACCAGTTTATTTATTTATTTACAATTTAGACAGTAAACAGAGTACATTGTCAATCGTAATAATCATAAGTTGATTCTATTTGGGTTTAACGTACTGATTGAGATAGATAGTCAGGACGGGGGTTTTACCCTCCATTCGCTAGGAATCGTACCAGCTTCCCACATTAACCTCAACCAACCTGTGTAAGGCTGGAAATGCCAGCCTCACGTGTTTGAAGGGAACAGAATTTTCTTCGAAAAGTCTGCTCCGACCGGGGATCGAACTCGGGATCTCTGGACTACGCGCAGTAGTCACAATCGTTACGCAAGCTGTTTTCCTACGCGGCTACCGTGCCCTGGTGGTCAAGTGGTTAATGAACAAGTGGTTAAGGGTTGGGTGGAAGAGATTGCCATTGGCAATAACCCCACCCTTTAGTTAGGACATATGTTTATATGTATATTTGTATTCTTTTTCATTTTTATTGTAATATTGTATATATTGTTTCCATTTTTTTCATTGTTAAAATAATTATTTGTATTGTACATAATTATGTCTATTTATATCTAATAAAGTTTTTAATAAAAATAAGAATAGAACATTAACCACTTACTTCAGTTTTACCTCGGCAGTATAAACAAGGTATATTCTATTCTAGCCTGGTGGTTACCTTCCACTAAAGAGTGTTATTATTATTACTAACCTCACCCAGCCTGGGTAGGGACACTTACCCCATCACTCCACCTGGCCTCCATGGCGCCATTCCACTCCCCGGTGATGGTCAGGAATGGTTTCTTGTCGTTGCGAGCGAACACCTGGAGAGATTGAAACAAAATACAGTCAAATATAAGAAACTCCGCCCGTGGATTTTTCCTAATATACAGGGTCAACACCCTGTATATTAGTATTATGTTTAGAAATTTACAAAATCAACTCTAGGAGACATTCTAAGACTAAAATAATCTTATGCAATTTTTCAAAAAATAAAAAATAATGAAATATTACTTGAAAAAAAAAAGTTTTCACCAAAAAACTAAACTTGGACTTGTTGAAAAGAGGTGAAAATGGTTCTTATGTCTTTGTGTATTATGATTATTGAGTAAATTTCCCAAGGAAATATCTAATACCTAACATTTTGTACCAATTTGCATTCAAAACTGAGTTATTATATTAATTAAATATTTGATGAATTAAATTAAAACTGAGCAATAATTTTGTTCATATCTCCGTTCGATGGTATTTCTCCAAAAATGATCTGAGATTATTTTAGTTTTTAGAGTATCCTCTAAAATTAATCCTCTAAAACCTTGTATGACCAAAAAATACCTAACCCTCAGAGAATAGAACTTTGAGGGTTACGTGATGGAAATTATATTAAGAGCGAAATTAATTGACAAAATCGAGATCACAAACTTTGTTTACCTCTGTGGTGATGTGATGTTTTTTGCCTCCGTAGAATGGTTTCGTGTGAAACTCTACGTTGGCATGGTAACCAGATATTGTTTACACTACATCGGTTGTCATAGCAACCAGACTTTGTTTACCTCTGGGGTGATGCGATGTTTTTTGCCTCCGTAGAATGGCTTCGTGTGAAACTCTAAGTTGGCATGGTAACCAGATATTGTTTACACTACATCAGTTATCATAGCAACCAGACTTTGTTTACCTCTGTGGTGATGCGATGTTTATTGCCTCCGTAGAATGGCTTTTTTTTTTTTTTTTTTTTTCATCTCTGTTTACACGCAACAATAATGCTGCAATTACGTAAACAGGTTTGAGGGACACTGCATACAGACTAAAGACCTATATCCAGGCCCTCCCTACATCTTTGTTTAAATTGTTCCAAAGTGAGATCGAGATCCAAATCTGCACTGTTACAATAATTATTAAATATTATTAGAGAGGAGATAAGTGGTGATTCCAGGTAAACAGGAGAATAGTTTCTTGGTATATGAAAATACTGGGTTAGTGGTCGTTCTCTCAGTGACAGTTGTAAATTGGGCACTTTAATCAGTATTTTCTCAATTAGCCCTGGACATATAATGATGTTATTACTGAGGCCATGTATGAAAATTAGTTGGTAATACATTCGTCTTCTTTCTAACCTGCCTATACAAAGTTGTTCCAGTAAATCTGAATATGAGATAGCATTTGGATAGGCAGGATAGAAACCATTATATTTCAAAAACAACACTCTCACGAACCTTGCTTGAATTTGCTCGAGTTTTTTTATGTGGCATTGGTGTTTTGGAGCCCATATAATGGCGGCATACTCGAGTTTACTTCTAACAAGGGCCGTGTAGAGTGTCACAATTGTGTCAAAATCGTTGAAGAATTTAGAATGACGAAGTACAAGACCTAGGGTATTATTAGCAGCAGAGGTAATATTATTTGTATGCTGATCAAATTTAAGATTTTGTTGAAAGGTAACGCCTAGGTCTTTTTTCATTGTAACTCTATTTAGATGGATATTATTTATTGTGTATTCATGATGTAAAATTGCTCTTTTTCTTGTTATGGACATGACCTCACATTTATTTGGATGAAATTGTAATTTGATATTGGCTAACCAAGTACTAACTGAATCCAGGTCCTCCTGCAACAACTGGCAATCACCACCGTTATCAATGTGCCTGTATAATTTAAAGTCATCCGCAAAAAGTAGGTGGTTAGAATATTTTATAGCAGCGCCTATGCCATCTATGACGATTGCAAAGAAAAGCTAGATAGCTTTGAACCCTGAATCACAGATGATGTTGGATGGTAGGGTTTTGAAAAGGTGTTTTCAAAACGTACTCGATGTTCTCTATCTCTGAGATAAGTTGAAATGAAAGTAACAAAGTTTGGGTGAAAACCAAACGATAGTAGCTTGTTCAGGAGAACGTCAAAAGACAGCTTGTCGAAAGCTTTTAATATATCGGTATAAATGACGTCAACCTGACCACGCCCATCGTTCAGTTCCCCCGCCACAAAGTCATGGAAAACAACCAAATTACTAACAGTTGATCTTTTCTCTATAAATCCATGTTGTTGGTTTGAAATTTTAGCATAGATGAAAGGTGCTATTTTGGAAAAAATACATGACTCAAATAATTTAGAGAAAACTGTAAGGCAAGATATTGGCCTAAAGTTGGTTATATCTTTTGAGTTTGATTTTTTTGGTATTGGAGTAACAATGGTGTATTTCAGTAGATCGGGAAATTGTTTATGTTCTAGAGAAATGTTAAAAATATGAGTTAAGCATTTTATTAATAAAGATGGATAGTTTTTTAGTAATATTGGGGGAAAGCTATCCATTCCAGGAGATTTTTCAGGTAATGATTGAATGGCAAAGTTTACATCTGTTTCTGAGATAGAGAACATGGGCAGTTCAATATGATATGATAGGCTATCTAGATCTACATTATAAGCATCAGGCGCTTCACTATATACAGATTTAAAGTATTTCGCAAACTCATTGCAAATGACTTCTGGTTCAAAGAGAATCACATCATCCAGCTTGTATTCAACTTTACCCAAATTTTTATTTTTGGATTTAATGAACTTCCAAAACTCTTTTTTACTTTTTGATTTGAGTTTCATTTGTAGTTCTTTAATATAATTTTTAAAATCTGATTTTATTAAGTTTTTAACTTGTTTTTTTCTTTAATCGGTATGAATGATCAATAATTTTACATTTCCGCAATTTCTCTTTTTCTTTCATAAGGATTATTGTGTTACGGCTCCACCACGATGGATATTTTTTATTATTAAAACGGATGGCTCTGGTTTTCTTAGTAGGTACATGGTGATCTAAAAAGGTATATAATGTATCATACAACTGTTTCAGAGCAATCTCAGAGTCATCCGTTTCCAAAACGTGGTACAAGTCTAAGTTATTAAGTTGATGTTGCAAGGTGGTTATATCAACGTTTTGGAAGTTATAGGCTTTGCTAAGAAATAAATGATTACCAAAAGGGCTTTCAGGTTGTTTTTGTCTTTTTCTGTACCTTCGTTTCTTTGTTGTTTTAGGAAGAGTATTATTTGATATAGGTTTTGTTGGTTTAGATATATTTTGAATTTTATTTTTCTTATAGTAAAAGTTTAATTCCAAAGCTGGATGAAGAGGATGCTCACGAACCATCGGTTCTCCTCTCTGGACTTCGACAAAGACACTTCTTTTTACATTGGGATTGGGGTTGTGTTTATAAAGCACAATATCCAAGGAACGGCCCATACTATTCTGTACCATGTTCTGAGATTGAAGATTAAAAAAAGAAATAATATCTATTAAGATGTCATCTCTAGGGTGGTATACGCCATTTGCTTTATGCAGTGTCATCGAGAGACCAGAACAGTTAAAATCACCGATGATCAATAGGTTTTTATCATATTCTGTTATATTATGTTGCATAAGCATACTTTGAAAACGCTCCATAGTTTCAGATGACACTGGAGGGGGAAGATAAACTAAACATATTAACAATGTTGTATAGTTAATTTTTGTCTCGACCCAAATGCATTGTAATTCAGGCAGATTAATGTTCCAAGAACTAAGTTCCTTGGCCCTCCATTCATTTTTAACACTTATTAAAATTCCACCTCCGTCTGATTTATTAGAATTTATCAGGTCTCTGTCTTGCCTAAAAATTTGATAGTTTTCATAAAATAGTTCAGCGTCTTGAATATTTTCTTGCAACCAAGTTTCTGTAAAAGCTAGAATGTCATGATTTTGACTGATCACGTTTAGGTAAAACTCTTTTGTTTTTGATTTCAAGGCATTTACGTTTTGATATAAGAGTGAAAAAATCAACTTCCCATTATTTTGAGAAGCGCTGTTATTGGAACTAGTTGGTAGACTATCTTGATTGCAAAGTGAAGGCAATGGATTAATATTTTCGTTCTCATAACATGGCACAGAATTATTCTTTGACAAATCTAAATTAAAGTTGTTGTTATTATTTTGATGTATTGATAAATCGTAACTCTCTCTAGATGACTGACTACTATTATTATTCCTAACAGGTTGACAAGAGTGATAATATTGATAAGACGTAGGGTGCTTGCTGCGCATGGGCAGACAATTGTCATTATCTAACATAAATTTGACACAGGGTGTGCCCAAGAGACTGATACTTCTTTCCCATTATCTTGTGTTGCTACATGATAGATATTCCTAGCTATTACCTTTTTACCTAGTTGATTTAGATGATACTTATCACTCTTATAGAACTTGTATCTATTTATAACCATGTTGGAGTCTATTAGTGTTACATTCTTTACATATTTAAAGTAATTCCATATGAAGCTATTTAATTTGTATACATTGTTATTTATATATGAGTTATCAATACTGTAAGGTACAAGAAGGATGGTAACATGATTTCGTTCACTTATCTGTTTTACTTTCTGGAGAGATTGTCTGATGTTATTCAATCTGAGGGTGTTGAAGCAGTCGATGGTTCCCGCGATCAAAACAAGGTGATTTTCCTCTTGACTCACAAGTTCCTCTTGCCAGCAGTTCAATCCTCCTTCTATCACCTTGGCAAGATCAGCACCAGGTCCTACATAGGATTTAACATTTAATTCTTGAATGGCACTTATGTTCTCCAAGTATTTGCCAACATTCCTCGATTGACTATCGCCTATAACAATACAAGTCTTCTTCTCTTTCGGAACTAAGTTGGTTTTATTTTTGTTAACTGGATTGAATATTTTTTGTTTTTGAACATGTTGTATAGGAGGGTTGGTTTCACTCAATGAAGAGGTTGATACTTTAGGTTGAGCATTTTGTGTGGACGATCCCAGGAGTGAATTGATTATCATTTCATCTTTCTTGCTAGATTTTACTTTCTTACTCTGTTTTGTTTGTTTCATTTCCATGATCATATTTTCATTAGCTTGACATCTTTCCTCCATTGACTTGACAGTGGACATCAGGTCATTGATTATTTTTTGTTGCTCTTCTATTGTTTTTTGTTGATCAGCAATCTTATCAGTGAGGTTTTTTTGGAAATCTGCTTCTTTATTGTTTTTAACTAAATCAATCTTTGTGATATTGTCTCTTTTTGTGTTTGGTGTTGTGTTGCTCATGCTATCATTTTTTTTTTGTTGGTAAATTTAGAATCACTTTTTTTCATTGTTGGGGATGGAGTTTGAGTTAAAGATTTATCCATCATAGTGGCACTCAATTTGTTGCATAGCGCAGAGTGTGTACCGTTTTCAGACACTAGTACGGGATCGGAGTCATTATTTGGTTTTTTAAATGTTATTGTAGCAAAGCACTTTTTACCGAAATGTTGACACTTGTAGCTAAAAGATCCATTTCTGAGAGGATAATTATTGCTTAGTACAAATAATTTTCCTTTGTGATTGTAGTTAGGTTTCATATTAATTAGTTTTCAAAAATACAATCAAAAATAAAAGAATTAATGGCTTATTAAGATAAAATAATTATTATTATTACGATTAAATCTAATTTAATCAAGTCAGAATTCCAGTGTTGTAGAATTTTTGTGACACTGTGTAGTTGATAAAATTTCTACTATTATCTTAAATAGATGGTCTTGACCTAAGCCGCATAAAATTGTTTGTTTCTTATTACTAACCTAATAGATTATTTTCAAAACCAGATTTCAAACCTAATAGATTATTTTCAAAACCAGATTTCAAACATGGTAACCAGATATTGTTTACAGAACATTAGTTGTCATAGCAACCAGACTTTGTTTACCTCTGTGGTGATGCGATGCTTTTTGCCTCCGTAGAATGGCTTCGTGTGAAACTCTACGTTGGCATGGTAACCGGATTGTGGACATTTGATGGTGGTGCTCCCTCCCAGCTCAATCCAAGGCACTGGAAACCAGAGAACATGAAATTAGATTTACCATAATTCAATATTTATTTTTTCTTCGTTTTTTTTTCTCTTTTAACTTCTTTTTATAATGTACAAGCGGGCTGTCGCCCGCTTAGCGGGCCGAGGCATGGCTGTGCGGAGAAATAGCGGTGAAAGCAAAAAATTCTTTTTCGCCAATGGCAGGTGTTGTAGTGGGAATTTCGAAAAATCCCGTCTTATTGCACATCTAGACTATAAGACAAAGCTACCTACCAAATTCCAGCTTCCTACGACTTACCAGTTCGGAGAAACAGTGATGAATTTGTGTATGAAGTAAAGTCTGGAAACCCCTGAATATCTTTCGAAAGAACTTTCTCAGTAAGTTTAAAATTGTGTACGGCAATCCTTGGTAATTAGACCTTATATTAGAATGGGACCGATTTTTTTTTACTGGCCCCCATGTCGGGGTCAGGGAGGTCAACTTCATTTTTTTAAATACGAAAGCGATACATTTTTGGAAAGGTCTAATTACCCCGACTTACCGTGCACAATTTTAAATTAACTGAGAAAGCCCTTTCAAAAGATATTCAGGGGTTTCCAGATTTTACTGCATATACAAAGTTAGACGCCATTTGCAAACAGTTTAATATTAAAAAAATAAAATTTGCACCAATGGATTTCTTATTTAATGACCTTTCCAAAAATGTATCGCAAGGTGGGGGTTCGTATTTAAAAAAATGAAGTTGGCCCCCCTGGCCCCGACATGGGGGCCGGTAACAAAAATCGACCTGACTCTAAAAGAAGGTCTTATTAGCCCGGTTTACCTTACAAAATTTTAATTTTACCGAAGAAGCCATTCGAAAGTTATTCAAGGGTTTCCAGACTTTTGCCCCACCCTGTATACAAAAAAATAATGGCAAAAATTAGATTACAAAATTGACAGTATAAATATAAACAGGAAAAAAATAAACAAAATAGCTCAACATACTGTATAGCTGGTTATTAGGGATAGATAGCGTCCACTTAGAATACATGTAATCCTTGTTAAAAATTTGGCTCTAACGATCAGAGGAGGCACAGGTAAGTTGGGGAACTTACCTGTGAGAATAGACCGTCCGTAGCCATTGGGAAACGTGCACACGTACTCCTCCCCATGGTCCAGCAGCATGACCGTGCCCGACCCCACGTTGTGCACGCCTATGCTCAGGCCCATTTAAATAAATAAATAAATAATAATAATAATAATAATAATAATAAATAAATAAATAATAAAAAACAAATAAATGAATAGATAAATAAATAAAATAAATAAAATAAATAAAATAAAATAAATAAATAAATAAATTAAAAAATAAATAAATAATAAATAGACCGTCAGAACTTACCTGTGAGTATAGACCGTCCCAACTTACCTGTGAGAATAGACCGTCCCAACTTACCTGTGAGTAAAGACCGTCCCAACTTTTTTTTTTAATGGAAGGCAGGAAAACATCTTTCAAAGACACCCAGATCCTGGGTGTGGGGATTTCCACCCACTAAAAACCCGAAACTTACCTGTGAGTATGGACCGTCCCAACTTACCTGTGAGAATAGACCGTCCCAATTTTTTTTTTTTTTTTTTTTTTTTAATGGAAGGCAGGAAGACATCTTTCAAAGACACTAAAAACCAAAACTTACCTGTGAGTATAGACTTACCTGTGAGTATAGACCGTCCCAACTTACCTGTGAGTATGGACCGTCCGTAGCCATTGGGGAACGTGCACACGTACTCCTCCCCGTGGTCCAGCAGCTTGACCGTGCCCGACCCCACGTTGTGCACGCCTATGCTCAGGCCCAGGAACTTGGACTTGGTCCACACGTGTGCACACAGGGACACGCGGCGGCGCACGTGCTCGGCGTAGAATGCCGAGACTTGAATGGAGAAGAAAATTTTTATTATTATTTTATTTTTATTTTTTTATAAATAATAATTATAAATATAAATCATATCAATAATAATAAAAAAAAATTATAAATAATAATTTATAAATAATCATATAAATACCTAAATATATTTTTTTTTAATTTATATTTTTTATAAAGAATAATTATAAATAATCATATGAATAATAATAATATAAAATTTTTTTTTTTATAAATAATAATTTATAAATAATCATATTAATAAATATATTTTTTTTAATTTATATTTTTTATAAATAATCATATCAATAATAATAAAAAAATTATTTTATAAATAATAATTTATAAATAATCATATTAATAAATATATTTTTTTTTTTTTAATTTATATTTTTTATAAATAATAATTTATAAATAATCATATCTATGAATGCTTTTTTCACATAAATCTTCTTTACAATTAATAATTTATAAATAATAATCATGCTCAGGCCCAGGAACTTGGACTTGGTCTCCACACGTGT
Organism: Bactericera cockerelli; assembly: GCA_024516035.1. Classification (NCBI taxonomy): domain Eukaryota; kingdom Metazoa; phylum Arthropoda; class Insecta; order Hemiptera; family Triozidae; genus Bactericera; species Bactericera cockerelli. Next base: position 19,203,202 of record CM044966.1, read on the forward strand.
GCACACAGGGACACGCGGCGGCGCACGTGCTCGGCGTAGAATGCCGAGACTGGAATGGAGAAGAAGATTAATTTTTATTATTTTGTTTTTAATTTATAATTTTTATAAATAATAATTATAATATAAAACATTGGAAGAAGAAATAAAAAGAATTCGGAAACAGAAGAATGTACACACAGTGGTTTTGTTAATATCAGCAACAGGTGTCATAGACAAAACATTAGAAGAAAATCTGAAGAAGCTGAATATCCATCATAATATTATCAACATGATACAGAAAGCAGTGATCCTCCGGACATGTCATATTACCAGGAAGTTTCTCAACTTCAAACAATGAAGATTTCCTGTTGGCTTGAGATTTATCTCCGCCCCGTTTATTGTAATATCAATATTAATGTAAAATATACCTAAAAAAAAAAAAAATAATGATATTTTTTTATGGGTGAAATTGCCACAGGCAATCTCTTTCACCCAGCCGTTAAGTTATGCCTTAGGCACTTGGGCTGTCTCACAAATTTTAATAGTAAATTAAGTTCAACGTAAGTTTTAAGAGTTCAACAGCAAACTCAACGTTACCTTTGCGAAACAATCTTCATAAGAAACTTCGCTTAAAACTTTTCTTCCGTGAAATATTAAAATAACCGAGAGTTCACAAGAGAAACAATATAAATTTCTTAAGAGCTAAAAGTTTGCTCTTACATTAAAAAAAAAATTATGGACCCAATACTTCCTCATGATTGGTTCACATTTTATACACGTGGTAATTTTGAGATTTTACAGTAAGGGCGGAATTAATAGGCATTTTTGTAATACCTCTGTGGCGCTAAGTCACGCATTGCGTACTGTGTAGGATAGGGAAACCGACGCTTAGCAATTACTTGTGATATAGAATTTGTCTATTAATTTCTCCCTAAATCACTTGTATCTCCAAAACAGCTTAACTCCAAATTTTCTTTAAATTTGTTTTATATGGTAGAATACCGTTTTTCCTACACTCTAGATTCTACAAAAAATTCTGTATCGGCAAGTCGTAGACCTTATTTTTGCACTTTTTTGATCAATTTTTTTTTAATTTTCTTAAAGATCAGAGCTAAATCATATTTTATTAAAAAATGGGACCATCTATATGTGTACAAAATACGTCTTCTATATGTGTACAAAATTTCGTCAAAATCCGATCAGAAGTTTCTGAGACTAGCGCGTTACAATGAATGTATTTACCACACAGATAGACACAAAACCAAAGTTGAGGTTATGAAACGTCCAGAAATATGAAAAAAAATTGAAATCGAGGCAAAGTTGGAGTGATATCAATGGATATCTTCTCCTTCAAGTCATGTGCAAATCATCATATTTACTTGTTACAATTATTGTATTTCCACTATGTTGTAGATTGTAAATAAAATTAACAATTAAAAAAAAAAAAAAAAAAAATCGAGGCAAAAAAATATTTTTTTTTTTTTTACAAAAACGAACACATTCCGATTTCTAATTGTTCGGACCGAAACGATATTTTCATACCGTGACTTTACAACAGACTTTGACATACCAACAGACAGACCTCAACCACTGACCGTGACTTTACCACGCATGCGCAAGAAACACATTCTTCCGCACCATCATCTGTTGACCCGGAGGTCAACCTACGAACCAACCACTTCTTCTCTTCAAGTCTTCAATCACTTCTTCCTGTGTTCAAGTTCAAGTGTCATCTCATCTCAACAACTTCCGTGAGTGCTTTCAAATTATTTTCTTGTGTTAAAAATTTCAAAATCTTAGAATTAGAAATTTCTCGGAAGTAATAACTTCGTTAAAAAGTTACACAATAAAAAATTCATTTGGTACGTTAGAGTAGGAAATGAAGAGAAAACTTCAATTTTTCCATACTATAGTTTTTCAATAATAAGTTTTTTCCATACTGTAGTTATTCCATACTAAATTTTTCATTACTTAAGTTACTCAAAGAGAAAACAATGGAACAAAAGTTTGCAGAGAATAGCAGTAGTAGAATGTCTCCTTTGCGAATATAATAGAATTTCTAATAGACTCTACAATTTCCTCTATGGGAATACAATAGACTTTGAATGTAGAGTAGCAAACTATACATTCCCTATACTCAACACTGAATATTGTGAATAGGAGAGGAAAACACTCTGACCTGAATATTGTGAATAGGGTACCTCAGCCTTAGCGGTACAAGAGAGTTCTATTTTTTCCTCCCTCTTTTTATGTCAGAACGTCTCTCTCTATCTTTCTTTTCCTGCCTATTTTTTGTCAGTATCTCTCTCTCTTTCTCTTTCCCTTTCTTTCTCTTTCTTTCTCTCTCTTTCTCTCTCTTTCTCTCTCTTTCTCTCTCTCTCTCTTTCTCTCTCCTTCTCTCTATCTAGCCTATTATTATCACATTAACTTAAAATTGTTATAAATAAAAATAAATCGAATAAAAAAATCTCTCTCTTTCTCTCTCTCTCACCAGGCTCTTCAGTGCCTGAGGACTCCTCCTCCACATCCCAATGACACCTGAATATCTCTACTTACTGGGTGGATGATGGGACACCTGCTCCGCTATGAATGTGAGCTGGTTACTCCTCCTCCACATCCCAATGACACCTGAATATCTCTACTTACTGGGGGGATGATGGGACACCTGCTCCGCTATGAATGTGAGCTGGTTACTCCTCCTCCACATCCCAATGACACCTGAATATCTCTACTTACTGGGTGGATGGTGGGACACCTGCTCCGCTATGAATGTGAGCTGGTTACTTCTACTTCCACATCCCAATGACACCTGAATATCTCTACTTACTGGGTGGATGATGGGACACCTGCTCCGCTATGAATGTGAGCTGGTTACTCCTCCTCCACATCCCAATGACACCTGAATATCTCTACTTACTGGGGGATGATGGGACACCTGCTCCGCTATGAATGTGAGCTGGTTACTCCTCCTCCACATCCCAATGACACCTGAATATCTCTACTTACTGGGTGGATGGTGGGACACCTGCTCCGCTATGAATGTGAGCTGGTTACTTCTACTTCCACATCCCAATGACACCTGAATATCTCTACTTACTGGGTGGATGGTGGGACACCTGCTCCGCTATGAATGTGAGCTGGTTACTCCTCCTCCACATCCCAATGACACCTGAATATCTCTACTTACTGGGTGGATGGTGGGACACCTGCTCCGCTATGAATGTGAGCTGGTTACTTCTACTTCCACATCCCAATGACACCTGAATATCTCTACTTACTGGGTGGATGATGGGACACCTGCTCCGCTATGAATGTGAGCTGAATATCTCTACTTACTGGGTGGATGGTGGGACACCTGCTCCGCTATGAATGTGAGCTGGTTACTCCTCCTCCTCCACATCCCAATGACACCTGAATATCTCTACTTACTGGGTGGATGGTGGGACACCTGCTCCGCTATGAATGTGAGCTGGTTACTCCTCCTCCTCCACATCCCAATGACACCTGAATATCTCTACTTACTGGGTGGATGGTGGGACACCTGCTCCGCTATGAATGTGAGCTGGTTACTCCTCCTCCTCCACATCCCAATGACACCTGAATATCTCTACTTACTGGGTGGATGGTGGGACACCTGCTCCGCTATGAATGTGAGCTGGTTACTTCTACACCAGGGTACAGGCCCATCCTCCACCACCTCTTCAGTGCCTGAGGACTCCTCCTCCACATCCCAATGACACCTGAATATCTCGCCTGGAATTGAAGAGGCACAGTGGTCAATATTTGTTTAGCTTCCTTGGGTTCAAAGTCCTTTCAATGAATTAAAGCTCGAAGTGGTCAGTCATTATTATTGTTAAACATGTTAGATCAAGTTTTATTTACAATAAAGTACATAGAATATTTACATAGAAATTGAAAATAATAAAACAAAACTGGATCAAGGGTGGTACTAATGCCAACGGCATTCTCTGCCAGTCATCCTGGTAGCGCGGAGATTCTTCGGTTCTGATCCCTCCCAGTGCATGAATTTATTTGAGATCTAATGTGAGGAATTATTTAATATTTCTTTTTTAACCAGGTTTCAATTTAAAAGAAAGAGAGATCAGACAGCAAGATGGACGAAGTTTTTTTATTTGTAAAAAATATATAGATTTAATATTTGAGAATCACTTCAGTTGTCATGCTATCACAGGGTATTTTTTTTTTTTTTAGGTACTTTATTGTATTTTTTATAAAGCTAAGAACATTTTATCAAAATGAAAGAACATGAAAAAATTAAACAAATAGATTGAAAAATGTTCATCAATTTTTATGAAATATTAAAGAGTTAGTATTTAAAGTTTAGGTACTTGATTTCTTTAACACAATGCTCAGGTTCATATTTATGTTTAGAATTGATTCATGCTTAGAATCTCGAGCAGGGATCTCCAGAATGAACCACCTTGGTGACGGCACGCCTAGTATAAAAATGCTAGACAATCACTGTCTCTTCTCACTTGAGGAAGATGTCGGGATAAGCAACACAGTCTGCTCAGGTTCATATTTTTGTTTAGAATGAATTGAAGCGAAGCATTTATTCATTCACAGATATATTTCAATGGTGTTTCCGTTCAAAAAAATGTATATGAAATCAAATAAAGATACTTATTATCATTATTATGTTCTATACAGGACTTACCCAGGATAGGGTTGTAGGGTTTCTTGGCCACGGCTGACTTGCGACCAGCGTGGAAGGACGCTAGGTACCATTTGACTATTTGTACCATGCGCTCTCTCTCTGAATTCAACTCTGTGGCTCTGTGAAACAGTAGAAATTAAGTTAGATATCGAATGAAATGCAGCTAGATACTATTTGTACTCTCACTGAATTCAACTTTGTGGCTCTATGAAACAGTAGAAATTAAGTTAGATATCAAATGAAATGCAGCTAGATACTATTTGTGCTCTCACTGAATTCAACTCTGTGGCTCTATGAAACAGTAGAAATCAAGTTAGATATCAAATGAAATGCAGCTAAATACTATTTGTACCATGCGCTCTCTCTTTGAATTCAACTCTGTGGCTCTGTGAAACAGTAGAAATTAAGTGAGATATCACATGAAATGCAGATAGATACTATTTGTACTCTCACTGAATTCAACTCTGTGGCTCTTTGAAACAAGAGGGTTTTTAAACTTACCATCATCTGAATCATTAATATCTGTTTCAAATAAGCTTGAAGACCAACATCTTTTCTAACTAAACCCACTAGATTTTTATTTATCTATATGTGTAATTTCCTAGCCATGAAACAACAACTACTTTAGACACCCGTACTATACCTCTGAAGAGCAAAAAGTGACAATAGTTCTTGTTTAGGTCTTGGGTCAATACAAGCGCATCGGAAGGTTTCTCTGACAAGCAACTAAAATGCCTCTCCAGAATGAACCACCTTGGTGACGGCACGCCTAGTATATAAATGCTAGACCATCACTGGCTCTACTCACTTGAGGAAATTGTCGGGATGAGCAAAGTAGTCTGCGTACATCTCGAGCAGGGATCTCCTCTCCAGAATGAAAGTGGGTAGAACCACCTTGGTGACGGCACGCCTAGTATAAAAATGCTAGACCATCACTGGCTCTACTCACTTGAGGAAGATGTCGGGATGAGCAAAGTAGTCTGCGTACATCTCGAGCAGGGATCTCCTCTCCAGAATGAAAGTGGTGTAGAACCACCTTGGTGACGGCACGCCTAGTATAAAAATGCTAGACCATCACTGGCTCTACTCACTTGAGGAAGATGTCGGGATGAGCAAAGTAGTCTGCGTACATCTCGAGCAGGGATCTCCTCTCCAGAATGAAAGTGGGCAGAACCACTTTGGTCAGGTCCATGCCTATCTTCACCTGAGAGATCAGATGAGTCACCACTGACTGGGACTCCATGTTGACTGAAAACAAGAGAAATACACGCTTATTTATTTATTTTGGGGGGGAGGGGGGGTTTAGGTCATATCATAATAATAGCATAATAAAAACACATTTTAGTGCAAGGTAACCACCAAGCGAGGTTAATGCTCAAAGCATTTTCTACCACCTAACCCTCAGAGTCTTATCATTTAAATAATAATATCGTCTTATTTATACTGCCGATTAAGACTACTAAAGTCCCATTATTCCAGCTCTTGTGTCCTGGGTATCCAAGGGTGTGGAAAGTCTTATGAGTGCAAGTGCTGGGTACTCAAGTAAGATTTGAGAGGCCGTTTCCTCACTCTCAAAACACTTCCTACACTCAATTGTGCCAAATTATACATTTATAATATATAATTCAAACTTGTTGACTTTACTCATTTGTGCCATTGTAGACCCCAATGGTGTTTAATGGCCGGGTCGAGATACGTCTGCTGGGTCCCTGCTGGCATGTACTAATATACATGAGCAGGGACCAAGCAACCGCATCTCACCTGGCCCTAAGTGTTTTCTCAGGAAACAGTGGCCTGTTAGTAGTCCAACTATTTCTACAGTACAGTGCATATAAGTTACATATGTATACATAAACTACATATATGTACATAAACTCACTTTCAGTGTCGGAGGGGTCCTCGTAGATGGCTGAAATCAGAAGACCAGAAAATAGGAGGTTAAAACATTGAAGAGTAAAAATCAGGGCCAATTAACATGGCGATTTATGGTCGAATTATGAAAATAAAACCCGTTAAAGGGAGGCCTGTGCTCTGTACAGAGTGCCAGAGGGCTTATTATTATCATTATTATATGAAATAGGATTAGATTAATCTAAGTGCACACTATCACTTAATTTAGAGTAAAGTGCGCTCTGATTGGTTGAAATTCGAACCAGAGGGCGTGTTAAGGTAAAGTTTCCGCTTCGATCTCCTTTTCAATTATCACACAACACAGTCTGATTGGTTAATTTGAACGCAATAACCAATCACAGTACGATGTGTGACCAATCACAGTACGATGTAAGTAAGACTTGCGTCCAATTAAATAGTCAAAGATTTTTATAAAATTCTTTTGTCTCAAATAACGAAGTTGGCAATTTTGAAAATTTGGCAACATCTAGAGCTAAATAGTCAAAGATTTTTTTAAAAGATGTTTTTTTATAAAAGATGTTGAGCACACTGAAGAAAGAAGATGTTTTTAATGAAATATATTATATCAATTAATATAACCAGTAGCTTCAAAGAGAGAATTTTTTATAAAATTCTTTTGTCTCAAATAACGAAGTTGGCAATTTTAAAAATTTGGCAACATCTAGAGCTAGACAGAGACTGATAGGAAGATCGACTTTAAAGCTCCTTTAAAAAGAATTTAAAAAAAGCAAGTCGTCGCGTTGCGAAATAGAGCGTGTGAAAGAGCCTTGGTGCAACCTCAACGCGACGAGAATGAAGTTCAGTAGAGCGTGGTGAACAATTGGATGGGTGACCGGTCAAGTGAGGCGAGCTAATGGATGACCTGACTCATTCACTCGAGAGGAAAATATTTTCATTTTCCACATCTGAACGATGTCGAACGCTTTTCCATATTCTACAAAACATACTATGAAAAATGATTTTCCATATTCTACAATAATATGAAAAATGTTTTCCCATATTCTACGAGATACTATGAAAATAGTCGGTCAATTATGGACACATTACTTCCTCATACTTATGAACTCTAATAATACAATCCGTAGTCAAGTGGCAATATTCATGCACTAGGTGGAATTTGTCTGGGAGTTATCGATTTTGTCTATTAATTCCGCCCTAAGATAACTATTCTCGGAAGTAAAATGTTTTCCTCCATATTTTACAAGGGATACACTTATTTTATGAGATCACTATTCATCATTTTGAAATTGAAAATCCAATTTGAAAATGATGAATAGATTTTCGAAGCATACTCGTATAATGTACAATTCGTTGTACAGGGTATGTACTGGCGACCTCAGTAACTCGATAAGGCGGCGGACTTGTTGGCAATCGAAGAGTTGGGTGGAAGAAAATTGCCATAGGCAATGAACCCGCCCTTTAGTTAGGACTTATTATGTGTGTATACAGGGTGTCCCACCAAAGTTGGACAACTCAAATTACTGAAAGAGTTTTGAAAAATAAAAAATCCTAGGGTACATGTTCTAATTATGCATTTTCACTCATGAATTTTTTTTATACATGTGGTTCAAAAGTCAGAAATTGAGGTGTCAACTTTCGATTTTTAAATGGGTCGACCTGAATTTTATTAGATGATTTTACTGCTAAATGGTTCCTGAGTACTTTTTTAAACTAAAATTTTACATACAGGGTATTTTTTTTACCAATTTTTTTTCTATATCTCGAATAACTCAATTTCGTTTAACTTTTTTCGATAACAAGAATAGAGTTTTTGTGTAATGAAAACACGCACTTTCAATTGGCAACAACAAAAAAAATATGTATTTACCCAACCTTATCTGTTTAACATCTCCCCAGCGATAGCAACAGTGCCATCCTGTATGTCAATAATAAATTTCAAGCAGCTAAGTGACCTGTCACTCCAACTGGAAAACAACCCACACTCAATATTAGAAAATATATTTCTTACTCGTATTTATATATAAAGCTTTTTATTTTAACGGCTTTCAAATATATTTCTTAGTACTATTAGGGCTTTCAATATTTTATTATCTATGAGTGTGTTTTGTTTTCCATTTTCTTTTCAAAATAAGTCTAAGAGCTTTTCTGAATAGGTGTGGGAAGGGAGCTATCATTTGAATGAATAAGTATTCGAATTAAAGGACACCTATAAAAGAGCATGGACAAATAACTAATGGAGAAAAGGTTGGGTGGAAGAGATTGACATAGGCAATAACCCCGCCCTCTAGTTAGGACATCTGTATATATTTTATCTATATTATCTATGCTGTTTACCTTTTTTTATTGTTTATTTTGTTCCAAATTTTGTATATTATTTTTTTATCATTACTTGTTTCACTTGATTAATCATATGTCCTACTTTTAATAAATAATTAAATAATAATAACTCATAGCCAGCCTCCGTGGCGTAACGGTTGTCTACTGCCCGTAGTCCAGAGATCCTGAATTCGATCCCCGGTTGGAGCTGACATTTCACACAGAAAATTCTGTTCCCTCCGTACATGTGAGACTGGCATTTCCGGCCGTACCCAGTCTGGGTGAGATTAATGTGGGTAGCTGGTACGATTCCCAGCGAATGGAGGGTAAAACCCCCGTCCTGATCTAGGACGTCAAATTAAATAGAATCGTTGGCTTTAGGAAGGGCATCTATCCGTGAAAAAAAATGTGCCAAAACCAACCAACCTCAACCATGAGGTTGAACAACGTCGACCACTGAGATCATATATAACACAGAGGGAGGAACCTTACCTATCTCAAACTGAACAAATTTATGCGTCCAACTTTGAACAGTTGATGGTTCCTCTTTCAACAAATCCCGGCCTCTGATTGGTTCAATTTATTTGAATTTTTTGTTTACCTCATGCAGTGACGGATATCTAAACATCCTTAATTTTCACGTCGGATACCAAGTCTTTTATTACTACATAATAAGTAGAAAATAAAGAAAGTAAAAGAGGAATCAAAGACAAAAATAACTTAGGTATATTTTATGTAAGTATGAAAAAATTAAAAATATTATTTTAGAAGAATAAGGTAGTTTAGGTACCCGGTCCCTTTGCGAGAGAAAAATTACTGCAACTCCGGCACTGATTTTGAAATCAGCTGATACATCGGGTTGCCTCTATGTTATATGATCTCAGTGGTCAAAACCAACCAATCTCAAACATGAGGTTGAGCAACGTCGACCCCGCTTGAGTGAGCTAAGACAGAGTAGAAGAAATACACTGGTAGTCAAGTGGTTAACGCGCTAGTCTGGTAATCCAGGTAGCGTAGGGATCCGTTGGTTCGAATCCCACCCAGTGCACGAATTTTTCCTCATTGATTTGAGTTTGTGACCACATAATAATAAAACTCTGAGGGTTAGGTGGTAGAAAATGCTTTGAGCATTACCTCGCCTGGTGGTTACCTTCCACTAAAGAATATTATTGTTATTATTATTGCTTTCAACTGCCTGGTCATATCACACGACGGAGACGTTTCTACACTCTAAAAAAAACCCCAAATTTCGGTCCGAACTTTTTTGCCCCGGAACCGATTTCTCATTACTTCGGGGTAAATACTCTGAGTGTTAGGTGGTAGAAAATGCTTTGAGCATTAACCTCGCCTGGTGGTTACCTTCCACTAAAGAGTGTTATTATTATGGCATACAACTCAAGATAATTTATTTTTTATCCGTACAATACAAATTACTAACATCGAGAATAATCCATATTCTTTGGATGTTAGCTAAATCGCTTTCAATTATTATTATTATTATAAGAAGAAGGAGTGTTATTATTATTATTATAAGAAGAAAACAGGGCGTGTCCACACTCACCGTCAAAGTCAATCGAGCTGTCCGCGTGCAGCGGGATCTTGTGCACGCCTCCCCCGAGGGGCGGAGCCCGAGGCGCCTGGTAGGCGCCGCCCCCCAGACTCCCCCCCTCCCCTCCCTCCCCCTCCGACGACGATGACGTCATCGATCGCGCCACGCTGGAGCGCGACGAGGAGTGGGCGTGGCTTGGCGCGCCTGCGTCCGAGTAGGAGCGGTGCGGGGGCGGAGCCTGCTTGCTGCTCGGGGCGGAGCCATCCGACTGCGCATGCTCGCGTCTGTGAAGGGGGAAGGGGATTATTATTATTAAATTCTATATTCGACTGGTATGCAGAGACGATTTTGTAAGAGAATACTTCGACCTTGACAATTATTTATTAAAGAAACATCTGGTTGCACATGCGCACAGACGCTTTAAACAAACGTCTCTGAATAACAAAAGGCTGGTATGCAGAGACGATTTTGTAAGAGAATACTTCGACCTTGACAAATTATTTATTAAAGAAACATCTGATTGCACATGCGCACAGACGCTTTAAACAAACGTCTCTGAATAACAAAAGGCTGGTATGCAGAAACAAATTTGGAAGAGAATACTTCGACCTTGACAATTATTTATTAAAGAAACATCTGATTGCAATTGCACATGCGCAGACGCTTTAAACAAACGTCTCTGCATAACAAAATCAGCTGAAGGGACAAATGACCCAGGACAAATGACACAGTGAGGACTCTGCATACCACCCTTAATCTAACCCAGGCTGGGTGAGGTTAATTTGGGTAGCAGGTTTGTGAGTTTCCTACAAATGAAGGGTTACAGCCCTGTCGTGATGTGAGCCCTAAAAAGAGAAATACAAACAAAAACAAGTACCGCCCATGATTAAGTTAATTTCTACATTGAATTTGTAAACGTACATACCTTATTGTAATTTGTTTAATAACAATAATTAAAAAGAATACATAGGAGGTTCGAACTTCATGTGTTTTCCAGCTTCAAACTTATTGAACGAATTAATAAGAGAAGTTTTTTGGACTGGCCAGAACAAAACATAAGATGATATATTTGAGCTGAACTTTCCACGAAATGACACAGTCGAAACGCGATATAATCAAGCTCGCCGGGAGGCGAGCGCTCGTCAAGTAGCGCCAGCCACCCGGCCTATATTAACACGAAACAGAGTTTATATGTATTTTGTTTTATTGTTTTCGCCCACTTAACGCTAACTTTTATCAATTTTTATTTCAAATTCGTAATGAGACGCGAAAATAGATTGTGTTTCACGAAAGCGCGAGGTTCCTACGTACAGTTAAAGTCGTTTACTGGCCACGCCGAAAATCTTGAATTTCATGAAATTATTCATACGGGTTTTTTTTTTTTTTTTTTTTTTTTTTTTCAGACCAATTTTCTGTCAAGGGTACAGCAACGTGTGCTTATCGTGGAAAGACGTGAGATACGTTTTTGAAAAGGGAATTTTCATCTCTGCATACCTTTTATAGTTTCAAGTATTTATTTTTTATAGGATAGGAGATATGGCCTTCTAAAATAAAACGGGAAAGTTGCACAGAGCCGCCCCTGGTTATCTTGGAGCTGCGATTGTGGTATTTTTCGAAAGGCCTTATCATAGGAAAAAATATAAAAATATAACTAAAGTATTACACTGGACCAAACTTGAGTTATACCCTTTGAAAGGAATACTTATTATGGAGCCCAGAGCCGTCTATTATTATCCTAGAGTTGTATTTCTGGTGTTTTTAGAAAGGTCTAGTCAAAGGGAATGAGATCACTTAATTTCAGATGGTTGAAACAAGTAGAAAAGTATTTAAAGCCATCTAAAGGATTATCTAAAATGAACCCTGGAGCCACGCCTATTTATCCCAAGTTGATGACTGAAGGTTCTTTCTAAATGTCTAATTACGTAGAAATATACTACGATGTAAATAAAATGTTAGAAAAATCAGCGACAGTGTGAGACATAAAAATTAAAAACTGAAATAAGATTTATGAGAGTATCAAAAAAATCTTCGCCTCACATAGAACTTAAAATATGGGTGGGATCCAGTCATCTTTGCTTCACCCAAGCTGCCAGCAGACTGAGTTATCAGTTAGGGAATAATAACGTTTTATAACTTCATTCAGAGATTTCTACATCAAGAGGTAAACTAGGTCTAATTATGAGAAGTGTATAAAATATTGGCCAGTAAGAGGTAAAATATTGATTAATATAGATCAAAACAATGATAAATTATAATAAAATATTATGTATTGAGCAGTCTCTGTGGTCGTCGACTGGTGTAGGTAAAACACAAAGTTTGCAAGGTGACCTGGGTTCGAATCCCGGCTAGGTTTAATTTTTTTTTTACTCTGTACTTTGGATGTCCGGTTTTCTCGTGAGAAAAAAAAACAGTAGTTGGTAGTTTGAGTCAACCTCCTATGACCGTTTAATTTCGAAAGAAGTGAGTATGGTTTAACTCGATCAACATTGATTTCTCACAATCTAATTATCCATCTACCTATGTATGTAACATTGTAACATGATATAAGTTGCATTTTTTGTCCAATCGAGCTGAAATTTTCAGGGTATATTCCATGGATATATGCTTGCTTATTAATTTATAATTATTAAATGTATTATCTAGTATAATGTCTCACTTCTTCTGTTTATACCTACCAACTGATTATGCTGAATTGACACCATGTTTAGTAACTCGATGTTAGGCAAATATATGGGTCAACATTTCTTAGAGCCATAGTAAGAGGCAATTTTGGAACATACAATAATACTCGGCACTTTCATTTCCCTCTTTATTTTACCAAGATCGAAATTCCATCTACCTACCATGTACTTAGGTACATATTATAATTAAAATTGTATTGTAAACAAAACCACTAAACAAAGTTGTCTGTTATTTAACGAGTTCATAACTAATTTTTCAATACAAGGTTAAAACACTAGTTGATTATTAATGAATTATTGTTAATGGATTTTAAGATTAAATAGGTATATTTTTTTCTTCATTATTACTGGTTGAAGTTCCACAAAAGAAGCACCAATTATCACACCAACCTCATTTTAAAACGATTGTGACCAGTTGATTGTATTTGGTTTTAACGTCCTGATTTGAACTAGTCAGGACGTGGGGTTTTACCCTCCATTCGCTGGGAATCGTTCCAGCTACCTACATTTAACTCGCCCAGCCTGGGTAGATTCCAGACTCACGTGTTAAGAGGGGAAAAAAATATTATAGGGCAGTAGTTACAACCATTACGCCACGGAGGCTGGCCACTGACAACTGACAGTCTAAATAAAGCATTTATTTTGATCAATGCTTTTGTATTATGAATCGTAAATTACATAGATCTCATTCAAAATTTACAAATATGTACCTACATTATAAATATAAAAAAAAAACACTGCTAATTATGGACACAATACTTCCTCGTGATTGTTTCACATTGTATACACCTGGCAATTTTGATTTTTTCGACTAAATCACTTGTATCTTCAAAACCGCTTAACCGATTTTCTTCAAATTTATTTTACGTATATGATAGAATACTATTTTTTCTACATTCTAGTTATTTTTGTTCACAAATTCATACTTAAATTAAAAAGGTGCAAGCCTTATTTTTAATAAATGTATCTTTTTATTTCTTGATTGTGATGATGATGATAATAATAATAATAATACATTAACATTAATAGTAATTTTAAATAAAAATAAAATCTAGCTTACTAGACTTTTAAAATGGAACTTGGAGTTCAAGACCTCATTAAAGGCTAAGCATCAATTTGGTATTTTATTTAGTTTGGTTGTTAGGTGGTATTCTAATGACAAGACTTTGTCCTCCACAGTTAAAATAATTTAGACAAATCTTATTACTATACTTACTATAGATAAGGATAACGTACCCGAAAAGTATACCCAAAAAAATACCGGGTACATTTACAAAAGTACCCGCACCAGGTACATAATAAAATTAGGTACCCGTACCCATACCGGGTACAAAATTTTGCTAGGTACCTGTACTCGTACCGGGTAAACACTGGCGACAGTATAACACACTGGATCCGCATACCGTACTGGGTACCGATTTTATGAAATACTCGGTATTACACTGGGACCGAGTACCGACGTATCGTACGTAGTAGGCGGGTACCGTTTTTATTAAATACTTGGTATTACACGCCGAGGCCGGGTACCATACCGGGTACCGGTTCTATGAAATAATCGGTATTACAATAATACCCATCTCTAGAACTGGGTACAGCAGAGAGAGGTACTTCATTATTCCGATATTATCTATGAATAATATTCAGGCTGTCGGTGTCCTAATATTTTTCTTTTTGTCTCGTAGAAACAAGTCTTCTATTTGAAACTTCTTTGTCAAACAATTGGACGGTTTAGGGAAATGTACATTATTTAATTCAGGTTATAAAATAGGAAGTGGAGCTTCTAATCTATTGAAACACTTGAAACTAAAACACCCAACAAATTTTGTGAATCGAGATTCGTCTCCTGTAAACATTCTGAATGCAAAATTGTGAGATTTAGTTAGTGTACGGTGCTTTTGTACTTGGTTCTTGAGTGATTACTCGAATCCACTTTTCCATTTACATCCGCTCGCAGAATCTCAAAAACCAAGTACAAAAGAACCTCGGTAAATACTCGGTACTTTTATGTAATCGATTACTGAAGTACCGGTTCTATGAAATACTCGGTATCAACTATCTCTAATTATTGCCAACAATACTGAAACGGGGTACTTTTCTGTTAATGAATCTAGCAGTGGGTTTCAAAATTTGAAAAGATCAACAAAATTGCTGAGCGCTATCTAGTGCCACTCAATAAGGAATACACCTGTTATCTCAAAATTTCTCCTCTCTCCAGCAAGTACCGTAAAATATTCTTTCAGCATCTTTTCAAAGTTTTTTTTCTATCATTTTTTTTTTCTCCTTGAATTAAAAGATCAACATCCTTTAATTAAAAGTCTTTTTTCTTTTATCTGTTGATTGTTGACCAGTTTTTATTTCATCTATCATATGAAAATCAATTAAATCAAAAAGTAGTGATATCCCCCAAAAAACACTTCGTGTAAAAATAGTCGTCAAGTGTTGGAATGATTAAAAAGAACTGATATCAAAAACGTCAATTTTCTATGTTTGAAGGAAATATTTTTCACGTAATAAGTCTCTTGATAATTCAACCAAAATAATATCCTCACAACAACAATACACCTTCGAGCAAACTTCGATTTGGTATTTTGAGAATTTAACCAAAAAGTAGCCACACAACAAAACAATGCTCTTGTAAGAACAATCTTGCATAATTACAGAACCACGTCCTTGACTGCACACTGTTTTGTTCTGAAATGTATGTGAAGTACGTTGCTAACAAAACAGTGTGCAGTAGTCAAGGACGTGGTTATGTAATTATGCAAGATTGTTCTTACAAGAGCATTGTTTTGTTGTGTGGCTACTTTTTGGTTAAATTCTCAAAATACCAAATCGAAGTTTGCTCGAAGGTGTATTGTTGTTGTAAGGATATTATTTTGGTTGAATTATCAAGAGACTTATTACGTGAAAAATATTTCCTTCAAACATAGAAAATTGACGTTTTTGATATCAGTTCTTTTTAATCATTCCAACACTTGACGACTATTTTTACACGAAGTGTTTTTTGGGGGATAAAGTAGTAAAAAGGGAATTTGTAACTCTCTCAAGACGAAAAGAGGGAGTTAGTAACCCTCATTGACCTCACCCAGCCTGGCTAGGGCCAGAATGCCAGCATCACGAAGTCTTCACCTCGGTGGGTGATGACTCACTTCGGTGATCCAACGAGAACCGGTGGATTCAACGCGCCATCGACGCTGGCATACCTGTACTTTGTATAGTACAATTCTCATTTTTCGGTTTATACTAATTTTCTGTTTGTACTGGTACTGATACAGTATCAAGGTCACCAGGTGATCTCTCTGTGTGTTAGTCAAACCAGAACTGAAAGTAAAAGTGATATAAATATGTATATTGCATGTACACTGTACATGTATACGTGTCAACAGCTCGAGAACTAAATGGCTTGAAGTATACATATAATTGAATAAATTAAATATCACATTCTTAATAGACGTAGAGTTGAACTAGATTGTCTGTGAACTCGAACAAACTCAGATTCTTTCATGGAAGTGATTTAAATATCAACTTTTAGTATCTGGTCAGCAAGAACTTTGATTCGCCTTCTAAATTACAAGTCCGCTTCCTTATCGATCAAGCTCTTGAGGTCGGTTACTGGAGAACAGATGGAAAAAGAATGCGTTGTTGGAGAAAGAAACATAGAGAGGACTGGAGAACTAAGTGAAAAATATGAAAAACAAACAAAAGAAAATAACAAACAGTACCTCGATTACTGTGGGTGAAAGAAATAGAGGCAGACGAAACAAGAAAAGATAAAAGAGATACAATTGAAGAAGGAGAAATTGACGAGCAAAGAGGAAGAAAGAAAATTAGAGAACTCTGCAATTTGAAAAAACCTCGTGGAAAGCCAAACAAAGGCAAATAATGAACAGAAGCTGCTCCTCTTATGTGAGAAGAATAAAATATGAGCTGAAGAAAGAGAAGAAGGAAAAGGAGAAGAGAAGGAAGAAGAGGAGGGGAAGGAGAAAAAGGAGAAGAAAGAAAAGGAGAAAGAGAAGGAAGAAGAGGAGGGCAAGGAGAAAGAGGAGAAGAAAGAAAAGGAGAAAGAGAAGGAAGAAGAGGAGGGGAAGGAGAAAAGGAGAAGAAAGAAAAGGAGAAAGAGAAGGAAGAAGAGGAGGGGAAGGAGAAAAAGGAGAAGAAAGAAAAGGAGAAAGAGAAGGAAGAAGAGGAGGGGAAGGAGAAAAAGGAGAAGAAATAAAAGGAATAAGAGAAGGAAGAAGGAGGGGAAGGAGAAAAAAGGAGAAGAAAAGAAGAAGGAGAAAGAGAAGGACGAAGAGAAAAAGGGAGAGGAGGAGGAGGAGAAGTAGGGAAAAGGAAATGAGGAGAAGAAGTAGGAGAAGGAAAGAAGAGGAGAAGAAAGGGGGGGATATACTAAATAAAGAATAATAGCAAAAGCCTCCGAAATAGAACAAACAAATATCATTGGATTGAGATGAGACGAAGTGGTTTCCTTTTGGGAAGGGAACAGCGAGCAGGGAACAAAAACTTGTGTATATTTTTCTGTTTCTTTTTTTTTTGCTTTCCAGGTGCGTGAAGATAGCACCCGACATTGGAGCTAGAACTTTGTACCACCTACCATAGTTATGTACTAATTATGTACTCTTAGGAACAACAAACCCCGAATTTTGTACTCCAACCGTAACCCCAGAAGCGAGGTTGAAACATGTCGGGTTCTAACTTCACGCTAGCAGCCGACATTGAGGCTAGATTTTTTTACTTTCCTTATCCTATAGAAAGAAGAGTTATGCTGGAATTACCCAAAATTTTCGATAGTCAGTTTTCAGTGCCAAACACGTTTTAGGGTCCCCAGAACCTAAAACTAAAGTTTCAGCCCTTTCGTGTGTTTCTGTGAATAATTTGTAATTATCTGTTTGTATATATGCCCTTATTAATAAAGTGTAAAATAATTAAAATAATAATGACAATAATAATAGTTATGTATTGTATTGACCCCATGGACAACCAATGCTTTGATACCAAAAGAAAGCATTACCTCAGCTTCAGCCGAAGTCCGAACTTGAATCCTCCCGTACCAGTGTTGCCACTCTCCACCATTTACCCACAGACAGTGTTGTCAGATATACAATTATACAGGGTGGGGCAAAAGTCTGGAAACCCCTGAATAACTTTCGAATGGCTTCTTCGATAAAATTAAAATTTTGTACTGTAAACCGGTGTAATAAGACCTTCTTTATGAGTGGGATCGATTTTTGTTACCGGCCCCCATGTCGGGGCCAGGGGGGCCAATTTCATTTTTTTAAATACGAACCCCCACCTTGCGATACCGTTTTAGAAAGGTCTTTAAATAAGAAATACATTGGTGCAAATTTTATTTTTTTCATATTAATTGTTTGCAAATGGCGTCCAACTTTGTGTATGCAGTGTAAAGTCTGGAAACCCCTGATAATCTTTCCAAAGGGCTTTCTCAGTAAATTTAAAATTGTATACGGTAATCCTTGGCAATTAGACCTTGTTTTAGAATGGGACCGAATTTTTTTACCGGCCCCCATGTCGGGGCCAGAGAGGCCAACTTCATTTTTTTAAATACGAAACCCCACCTTCTAACTACCCTGAATTACCGTACACAATTTTAAATTTACTGAGAAAGCCCTTTCAAAAGATATTCAGGGGTTTCCAGACTTTACTGTTGGACGCCATATGCAAACACTTAATTCTAAAAAAATAAAATTTGCAAAAAAGTATTTCTTGTTTAAAACCCTTTCCAAAAATGTATCGCAAGTTGGGGGTTCGTATTTAAAAAATGAAGTTGCCCCCCTGGCCCCGACATGGAGGCCGGTAACAAAAATCGAACCCACTTTAAAAGAAGGTCTTATTACCCCGGTTTACCGTAAAAAAAATTAATTTCACCGAAGAAGCCATTCGAAAGTTATTCAGGGGTTTCCAGACTTTTGTCCCACCCTGTATAACCTGAATTTTCATTATTTAACCCACAAACAGTGTTGTCAAATACACGATTATATAACCTGAATTTTCATTATACAGGGTGTCCCGTATACAGATGCAAATATTTTGAGGGTAGGTTCAGCCCACCGTGGACTATCATATGAGCGAAACTTGCAGTGGGGCATTTTGCTTCGTTAAAGAGTTATGGCAAAATCCCTGTTTTTCCCACGGGTCTAGAGGTCACTTGGATCGATGCACGTTTTTAAAGAAATGATAGCCAGTAAGTAATTTTTGACTTCATGTATGGATAGTCATGCATATTTCCCTTGAAATGCAGTTGGTTGCATGAAAAAATATTGAAAGACCAGAGAGATATTTAATCATAAGTTCAATACTTTTCTAAAATTTGATTTTTCCCTGTTTTCCCTTTCGTGAATTTAGAGTACTTCTACAATTGCAATTCTGCGTATCACTAGTTAAAAAAATACCCTTATATGTTTAGTTTTATAAAAAGAACGCTCATTTATATTACTTTAAAGATCATGGAACGCAGTACACACAAAGCTCAAAAAACACTTCTGAATCATGATGGAAAATTCAAAGTTGGCTGAATTTTAACAGAATTGGCGCGTAATTTGAGGGATAAATACACTGCTCTGGGATGTTTAACAGAGGGAAATTGATCATTCACAGTGGTCGGTCGGTGTGTATTTTTATGTGAATGGGGTTACGGAATCACAGGGTTATCATGAGGAAAAATGAGAGAGGCTGCAACGAAAGCAGCAACCAGTGGTGTAATTATGGAAAAAGAATACACATGGAGAAAGACTCTGCGCTACCAACAAAAATTATGATTTTGTTTTAGAAGTAAAATTAAAAATATCATTTGTGTGTTTATCACAATCATGATATCAAAAACATAACAAATAGTGCCGAAAATTAACCTTGGGTAAAACTCGAACATCCAACCTTAAGGTTACTATTATTATTAATACTTTATTTTTATTTTATAAACAATTGGACCAAGCTTTATTTACATTTTTTTTTTTTTTTTACAATGAACATGGTAACAATTTGTGAAATAAATATAAACAAAGACTGATCAAGGGTGGTGATACAGTGATACATGTTTGTAGTAATTGATAAACTACAAACATGATACATTCTGCAACACAGGACATGAAATGAAAAGAACCGAAAAGAATATGTAGCGAACCAAGGGCGAGGTTTAAAGCTTTTGGCTTTCTCTTCCACCGAACAAATTGATAGCCTTGTTATTTTAACTATTAGATTTGATTGATATAGTTGGTTAATAGAACTAATTGTACTCAGAAAATTTTCATTTATAACTTGCAGTTGGCACAAAAATAGTCACACAGACCGCTTCAGGCATCGAGTGTTCTTCAAAATGCAATAGCGCCCAGATTCAAAATTTGAAAGTTGTGTTTCTCTCCTTCTGGTGCCGTTTGATAAGGCGTATCTCATTCGTTCCTTCACGCGTCTGAAAGAACTTTGTATTTATTGAAACAAAATAGCAAAGGGTATTTTTTTACCTAGTGATACGCAGAATTGCAATTGTAGAAGTACTCTAAATTCACGAAAGGGAAAACAGGGAAAAATCGAATTTTAGAAAAGTATTGAACTTATGATTAAATATCTCTCTGGTCTTTCAATATTTTTTCATGCAACCAACGGCATTTCAAGGGAAATATGCATGACTATCCATACATGAAGTCAAAAATTACTTACTGGCTACCATTTCTTTAAAAACGTGCATCGATCTAAGTGACCTCTAGACCTGTGGGAAAAACAGGGATTTGGCCATAACTCTTTAACGAAGCAAAATGCCCCACTGCAAGTTTCGCTCATATGATAGTCCACGGTGGGCTGAAACTACCCTCAAAATATTTGCATCTGTATACGGGACACCCTGTATAACCCACAGACAGTGTTGTCAAATGCACAATTATATAACCTGAATTTTCATTATTTAAACCACAGACAGTGTTGTCAGATACACAATTATATAACCTGAATCTTCATTATTCAACAGTTGTCAGATGTACAGTTATATAACCTGAATTTTCATTATTTAATCCACAGACAATGTTGTCAGATGCACAATTATATAACCTGAATTTTCATTATTCAATAGTTGTCAGACACACAATACGCACCGGAAGGTATCCCTTAAAAACAATTATAACCAAATTCAGAATACAATTTTTTTGTCGGCTCTTGAGATCGATCCCGGGACCTTCCGCATGGCAAGCGAGTACTTAACAACAGACCTAAGAATCCAGTAAAAATGTATAAACAATATACGTTCTGTCGATTCTTATTTAGTTTTTTTTTTTTTTAGTAAGCCACTCGAACCTTGTTAACAGGAAATCAAGGGACCGACATTCCTAATTATAAAAAAAAACCTGTGTAAAAAGGTTTTCTGTTTTAAAAAAGGTATAAAAAAACCATGATTTGTTCCAGGTTTTCTACATTCGCCAGTCCTGTTTATCCAGGTTTAACTTTATATAATTATATATAAATTTAAATTTAATACGTTATTAATTTTTATATAAATAATAATAAATAATAAAAATTATATAAATAATAAAAATCCAATGAAAAACACAATCAACTAGTAGAAGTTATGTATACGTCGCCGTCGCGTCGGCGTTAATTTGTTAGAGAAGCGTTTCAACAACTTTATTTTTGGGATTAAATAAAAATCGATTATTTTTAATGAGAGTAAGTAGCCGTTAAGAATTTCAAATCCTTAAAAAAAAGCCATGTAAACAACGAAGGAAGATAGACAATAAGCAGACAGGATCACGGTACACTTTCGTATCACGATACAAGACGAACTGACTTGGAACCAAGAATAACTGCAGAGAGATCCAAGCCACAACTAGTAGTATTATTATTTACTGAAATCTTATTTTTATCACAATTATTTGTTTAATGGAACACTTGCACCTATTTATATATTTACACTTTATTCTTTGTACAAAACAATTAAAAATAAATTAATACCAATAAATTTTCAAAAAAAAACTTTAAAATATATACAAAAAATATAGAACATTATGAATTTTTTTATTTTTTATTTATTTAAATTTACTAGAGTGTGCAAACATTATGAATTTTTTCATTTACATTTATTGGTTCTATCGAAAGAGTTTTTATCGTATTTTTTTCCAAGCCCAGGAGGAACCTTGGTTAATTTTACGTCAAACAGTGGAAATTTTGAAATCATCTTTTGTAAGTTCTGAATATGGGAAACAATTCCTGACAGGAATTTCAAAGGGACTTAACTATGAGCGATAAATGATGCACTATGAGCGACAAAAGATGATTCCTGACAAAAATTTAAAGGGACATCACTGTGAGAGATAAAGGTGTCTGAAGCCCAGAACACGATGAAATCTTTGATAGAAAAAAGCCCCATAAGGACGTGTAGACTGAAAAATCCAACTTGGTCATGACGTCACAAATACATATCCGCTTTTTTAAAGGTTTTTCGCGTTCGTTTTACGTAGTTTTGCTGGCGGAAAATGGCTTTTTCTAGTATGTAGACTATAGAATCAGTCATAGAATCAAATCGTGGTTAAGTGGCAGAGAACGCCTAAGACATTAACTTTGCCCCGGATTACAAAACAATATTGTAAATAAAGATTAATAATGTTCTGTATTTTTTAGGTTTTTTTAAAATTTATTGTTGATTGTTTTGCATAAAAAATAAAGTGTAAATAAATAAGTCATTCACAAAAAAATCCATTTACAAGGGATCCATAATAATTTAAAAAAACTGACATTAAGCGATGCATAGTAACGTGGTATGCCTAGAATGGTGCCTACTACCAGTACAGTTAATGTTTCACTGCTCCTGGCTGACGCTCCATTGCCCATTCACACTCACTATGTATCTCATAGACTTGGAGAACAGATGGTGTAAGATAAACACTATACGCTACGTCATCTAGTCTGTCTACAGATCCGGAAAATTCAAATGAAATAGGGGCTCTAGACACTAGAATTTCTCTCTTCTGTAGAAGATAAAAATAATAATAAGGCCTTATTTATACAATACAATACAATACAATACAACACAACACAATACAATACAATCTGTATCTCATAAACTTGGAGAACAGATGGTGCAAGATGAACACTATACGCTACGTCATCTAGTCTGTCTACAGATCCGGAAAATTCAAATGAAATAGGGGCTCTAGACACTAGAATTCCTCTCTTCTGTAGAAGCTAAAAATAATAATAAGGCCTTATTTATACAATACAATACAATACAATACAACACAACACAATACAATACAATCTGTATCTCATAAACTTGGAGAACAGATGGTGCAAGATAAACACTATACGCTACGTCATCTAGTCTGTCTACAGATCCGGAAAATTCAAATGAAATAGGGGCTCTAGACACTAGAATTTCTCTCTTCTGTAGAGGATAAAAATATCTAACAATATGGACTTAGGTACTTATGCTGCTTGATTAGGACCAATACGACCACATAATTATGTTCTATCATCTCGTACCCTGAAGTAATGTTATGCACAAGTTCCAGGGTACTGAGATTAGAAAGAGAGGAAGATGTTTAGTGGGTATGGCACATCGTTTTCAGTGCCTAAACCTCACACTGTCCACCAGAGCCAGAGATGGTCCTGGTGTTCGTCTTGAATAGCAAATAGATTGACCACCTCTCTAAGAAAAAAAAAACATATGTTCTAGGAAGTGGTTAACGGTAATCCAGGTAGCGTCGGAATCCGTAAGTTCGAATTCCACCCAGTGCACGAATTTTTCCTCATTAATGTCAGTTTGTGACCACATTATAATAAGAGTCTGAGGGGTTAGGTGGTAGAAAATGCTTTGAGCATTAACCTCGCCTGGTGGTTACCTTCCACTAAAGAGTTTCATAATTATTATATGCCTCCATATATTTCTTTACTAAATTTATATTACTGTATGCCTCCATATATTTCTTCACTATATTTATATTACTGTATGCCTCCATATATTTCTTCATTATATTTATATTACTGTATGCCTCCATATATTTCTTCACTATATTTATATTACTATATGCCTCCATATATTTCTTTACTTGGTCCCACCATGCAACAGTCAAATACACATTTCCAATGCATACAAAATCTCGTGAATTTTTTTTCAAAAACAAGAAATACAAAAAGAATGATTTTCCAATGTGTGGCGAGATTCGTGTGGTGTCTCGAATATCAATGTATGGAGACGACCCCCAGGCAATTGTGGGCCTGTGGAAATACAACTGGCAAACAGAGATATTATTATTAAATTCTTTGTTAGACATAAAAATACTTGTACAAATAATTATTACAAAAATGAAAAAAAATGGAAAAAATATCAACAATAAAAAGGGAAAAAATATATAAATATAATATGCACACATGTCCTAGCTAAAGGGCGGGGTTATTGCCTATGGCAATCTCTTCCGTAGATATACAGGATGTTTAAAAAAAAAATAGGTAAATCTGTTAACCACGTGTGTTATGGACCAATTTAAGGAAGGTCAACTCTATAAGAAAAGGTACGAAAATGATTTCTAACGAAGTGAGACGCCCATCGAGTTGAAAAAAATATATCGAATATTTTTAGTGTCGCTTGACCTGTTTGATATCACAACTACTCAAACTTGCTTTACTAAATCCATGCTGAAACCGGGACTTGAACCACCGACCTCCACAGATTACAAGTCCGCCGCCTTATCAATCAAGCTACTGAGTTCGGTTTCTCACAGAACTATGTTCGCTATTTACAGGACTAGGAAAGATGAATATACCTTGAAAATAGATCATGTTATCCAGCATGATGGTCTGAACAGGTGGAATCACTTTCTCATTCCAACCTGTGATACTTTCCACTTTCCAATAGTGTGTAGAATAACGAAATGGATAACTCATAACGTACACACATCTCATGGGTAATGTATAATAACACTCGATAAACTATCTTGTTTGAATGGCGATCAACGTTCCAAAAGCTTAATCCAAAAAAATACCAATCGCTATTCAACGAGAAAATTCTGTGAAAATTAGACGGCACTATTCCTGATGGCTTGCGTTTCGAAGAGCTGTTTTTAAATAAATTATAATATCATTATAACACTCTTTAGTGGAAGCTTGAAACATTTTCTACCACCTAACCCTCAGAGTCTTATTATTATGTGGTCACAAAGTCAATTAATGAGCAATAAATTCATGCACTGGGTGGGATTCAAACCAACGGATCCCAGGGCTACCTGGATTACCAGACTAGATAACCAGTTGACTACCAGTGCACGTTTCATGTATCTGTCACAAAACAAATTATACAATATGGCAACCGTTATTACCTCAGCTGCAGCCAAAATCCGAAGTAGCTACTGTTTTATACCTAAGAAAAAAGGTTGTGAGACGATTCATCTATTAAAATAAATAAAACAAATGGCTCAGTGGTTAAGCACTCGCTTGCCATACGGAAGGTCCCGAGTTCGATCCCCCGCGCCGACAAAAAAATGTATTCAAAATTTGGTTACAGTAGTTTGTAAGGGATACCTTCCGGTGTTGACCCAGCACCTAAATGGGAAGTATTGTGTCACTTCTGGCCCATCATAGGGGAGGCATACTACAACACAAACCACAATAGCTCCTATCAGCCGAAGTAATGAGAAATCGGTTCCGGGGCAAAAATTAGAACTAGGGAATTTCTGGGGGGTTTTTTAGAAGGTAGAAAACCCTTTCACAGGCTCCTAAACTGCCAAACTACGCCTGTGTTTGAACATGCAATTTTTTCCCTCCATAAAAAAAGCTCATATCTAAGCGTCTACAGTAGCTCCTGTTTCACGGCTACGAAATATAAAAGGCTTTGAAACACTCATTAAAAAAGAAAAAAAAAAAAAAAAAAAAAAAAAAAAAACATCCCCAAGGCTCTTACTTTTTCAGCTCCGTCACAGTGTCATGGAACTCTTCTTCTTCCTCCTCTTCCTCTTCCTCCTCCTCCTTCTTCTTCTCGTCCTCATTTACTATCCCATCCGCCCCCGCACCTCCAGAGTCGGTGGACGCATTCAAAGGACTACTCCGGCTGCTGAAGCTCGACCACTTACTCGAAAGAATTCGCAACATGACGTCGAAAATTGTCTCAGTGTCAAAAGTGTTACATGAGACAATTCCTCACAAATGGGCGAAATTTCACGTAGTTGGATGTAAGCTTGGGATTCAACTTTCAACCGATGGATCTATTCGCTTCTTTGTGAGACACAAGACAATTCCTCACAGATGGCCGAAATTTCACGTGGTCGGAAGCTTGCGATTCAACTTTCAACCAATGGATCTCTTCTTTGTGAGATGTTTTTCGCCTTCTATTCCATCACCGACGACTTCATGATTCAGCACACCATTCTTCCGTGATCAACTTCGAACGAATTTGAAAGAAAATTCCTTACTATCGAAAAAAGAAATGATTTTCAAACAAACTGTCGAAAAGTTTCGTCGCAGTTTGAAAGTCCTCCTTCGGGTATTCAAAATTCCTCTTCAATCCAATAATCCCTTCGGAGTTTGAACATCCTCCCTCGATTTTTCAAAAATTCCCTCACTATCGAACAATCTCATCTCTGATTGACAAGCTTCCTGTATGAAGACGTTGAAAATCCCATCTCATCAATGGGTTATATTTTCAGGCTTTTTTTTTGGTGCAGGTTTGCTCAGATATCAGACATCTCATCAATGGGTTATATTTTCAGGCTTTTTTTGGTGCAGGTTTGCTCAGATATCAGACATAAAGATTTTATTAATATTTTAATGAAGATTATTCAATGTATGAAAATTTAAAATAAATCAGTAGGTTTATATTTCGTGTTATATTTTTCAGTCGTATCACTTGTCAAACAGCAATGTCAGATTATTTGTCAACGGCGACAATTGTGTTGACTAAATATTATCCTCGTGAGTAATTTATTACACATACGAGGAAGTTCCGAGGCAAAACCTCGCACCCCTTCCAGAGGAACAGTTTTTGAACCAATCTTGGTTTCCAGGGGCGAAATGAGAACAAAAATTGGACGCAATTTGAACCTTTCTAAAAGTTTTTCTTTTGGTTATTGTTTTTATTATAGACTGCTGAGGGAGCCACAAGAGATGCTCGAATTATCACACCGACCTCTATTAGATCTATTGTAGTATCAGATATGATATTTGGCTGGTTGGAGAGCCAAAAAGAGAAGCCTGAATTATCACACCGACCTCTATTAGATCTATTGAACTGTCAGATATGATATTTGCTCCAATTCCAAATAGACTTTCTCAGCTCAAACTGTTTTGAACAATGAACCTTTCTAAGTGTTCTTTTTAGTATTATAGACTGGTTGGAGAGCCACAAGAGATGCTCGAATTATCACACCGACCTCTATTAGATCTATTGAAGTGTCACGGATATGTTATTTGCCCAAATTCCAAATAGGTTTTCTCAGCTCAAATTGTTTTGGACAATGTCAAGTTTCACTGGAAAGCTCTCTTCATTGTTAGAGGCACGTTTCAGGTTTTGACCGACTGCTTACAAATATTATTCACAGTGGCTAATGCTTCTTCGACTATATTGGTGTTGATCCTTGGATCATGGATCGTGAGACTGAACGATTGTGGGATTCTTTCTAAGTAATTCTAAGATGCTTCATTGATTTTGAATAAGATCTCCACAAAGTTGGTGTTGTCGGGGATCAAGTACCCACATGGAAGATGGAGCCAGAGTGCCTTACCATGAATTTTAAAACTAAATATGTTATTTTTATTGTTATAATACTTTTAATATGTTTGTCTTCATATATTGTGCTGTCCTACTCTGTTGAAAAAAGAAATGAAAATCATAGAGGAACAATTCGAGACCTCGTTCAATCGTTCCAAATCATGTTTTAGGGACTTTTGACGTACAGCTTTGTTTTCTTTGGATTCAGAGAAAGCTTATGATGCGAGGCTAGAAGTTATTCTTATTATTATTATTCTTCAAGGAGCTGTTATACGGTTGTTTTCTATTTGTCAAACGCACTGGGGAGGTTTTCTAAACTTTGTAAGTGTTGATTGATCACCGGCAGTCACTGTCAAATGCAGCTTTCTCCATTTCCTTTAGATGTTGCTCAAGGGTTCGACGTTCTTCGTCTTTTTTGAAAATTGTTAAAACTTTTGTATCGACTCACTTCGCATTTCACGCACTAAATTTCGGTAGACTTTAGAACACTTTATCGTGGATTTGAGGTTTATGGTATGGTCATGTTCTTTAATTTTTATTTTTATAATATCACTTTGTGGTTATCTAATTTTTATTCGGGGGTTTTTTTTTTATATCACTTTAAAAAAATAATTGATCTGGTAAATACTGTTCGTTAAATGGAATATATTGCTTGTCGTTTTGTACTTTGAGTATGGTAATTTACATAGCTAAAACAGATAAACCAAAAATCAAAAAGAATGGATTCTAACGCAAAAGTTAGGAAATTAGAAGTTTTACTTTGTGGCATCTCCTTTGTCGACCAAGTTATGTATGATCTAATAGTAGATTATTTTTAGCGTCTTTGTCTTTGCATTAGCGTTCCTAATGCAAAGACAGTCCATTGCAATACAGCGCGGGAATGCGGCTAGTGTGCTGGGCACACTTCCAGTTTGTACTACTGTGGAAGATGTATATTACTGTTAGTAAATGTATTCAAATATAAAAAAAAGAGGATTATACATAACTTGCACATAACACAACACTAAGAACACGAATGAAACCCTGGATATTTTTTCTGGGAGTTCAAAGAGCCCACAGTGTCCGTCAATCTAGTTACCATGACAATTCAACACAGCAAAAATGCCAATCTTTTGAACATAGAAGAAGAAATGAAGTCTAATAATAACATATTATTTTCTGAACATATTTTCCTGGACATATTGTCTGGGAGTTCAAAAAGCCCACAGTGTGCGTCAATCTGGTTACCATGAAAATTCAACACAGCAAAAATGTCAATCTTTTGAACATAGAAGAAAAAATGAGGTCTTATAAAATAATAATAGATTATTTTCCTTCACTCCACAGAGCAGAGAAAACTTCACCAATCCACATGAAAGACAAAAGAGAGTGAGTTTAAAAACAAATGGGAAACTTCAGCTGATGAATTGTCATAATTGGGTGCTTTTAATTGGGTCACGCCAGAGAAATTATGAAAGAGAAAACACCCACAGGAAATAATACTATTGATGATAATGTAATACTAATAATGATAAAAATAAGGGTTCGGTGGAAGAGATTGTCATAGGCAATAACCCCACCCTTTAGTTAGAACAAATGTTTCTATATATTTTTCTATTCTTTTTCGTTTTTATTGTTTATACTCGTATTGTTTCCATTTTTTTTCATTGTTAAAATAATTATTTGTATTGTACATAATGTACATTTAATAATAATAATAACAATGTAGATAGATGTTTACCTGGGGGACGTTAAACAAGCAGAATGGTCTTCTGCTTGTTTAACGTGTCTTGCTGGAGGACTATAAACAGAGAACTGACTAGTCAACCCAACAAGCCCGGCTAGCTTGTTGTTTCCTAAAAGTTTCATGGCTTATAGAGAAAAATCTCAATTTCACACGATGGTCGATCGTACATAGAAATAGGTACATGGTTCAGGACGAGCCAACTATGAAGTACAGTTGGCTGGAGACCATGATAGCCCCCTCCAGCTGTAGCCAAGCTGGCTACAACAACAACAACAACAACAACAACAATAACAACAACAACAACAACAACAACAACAACAACAACAACAACAACAACCTACCCTACATAACATAATATATGACACGGTATTATTATCATTACCTACTTTGATAATCATGCAAATGATACGTTTATAAGACACGCGTGAGAATAATGTTGAATTTGAAAACTATTTCTGTAATTCTGTATAATTATTGTACATGTATATTTTTTGGATTTATCGGAGGTAATAAAAGCACCCTCACTCTCACAGGTGCGGCGACTGAAACTATTATCACTTTACAAGAGAGATTAAAAGCAAACAACTCCTGAATTTTAATGAGTTTTTCTATTCTGGGCAGTAACATAGCGGACCACTCGTACGTTAATTGCTGCACATCAAGTACGGGTCGGGAAATTATCAAAATTAATGACCATACATGAAAGAGAAATGCGAGAATTATCAAACACTCAACTAGAATTATTTAGGTTGTGGGGAATATTTTTTTTTTTTTAATAATAATATTTTTTTATAATGAAATACCTACCTAATTTTGTTTCACAACAAGAACTATTTAGGTTGTGGGGATTTTTTTGTTATATATACTTTTTTTTAATATATAATTATTTTAATATGATGAAGTACCTAATTTTTTTTAATTATGAATTTCGATTATATTTTTTTTAATGTGTCGTTGTTATTATTGATAAACAATAAACAGTCGTTGAAAGAGAAATGCAAAAATTATTATAAACAGAACAAAAGTTATTAACGTTGAAGGGAATCTTTTTTTTTTTAGTATAATGAAATACCTTGTTTAATTTTTTTGTTAATAAATTCGATTTTTTATAAGTCTTTGTTAAGTATTAATTACTACTATAACAAAGTACATACGAGTATAAGAAAAGAAAACTATGTGATGAGTGAAAAAAAGTACGTACATAATTGATTGAGATGACAAAAACAGAACAGGAATTATCTAAGTTATGGGAATTTTTTAAAAAATAATAATAATAAGAAAATGGTTTGGTAGCTGTTATTGTAACTATCAAGTCAAAATATGATGGGAAATATTTAAAAAATAAGCGAATAACACGTCGAGAATTTATGAAAACGGGAAAATTAATCAAACACTGCACAAGAACTACATAGGTTGACGATTCTTGTAGAATAAAAATTATCACAAAATTTAACAAGAAAAAATACAAGTTAATATTATTCTTTTTCGATTATTATTAAGGCAAAACATCAAGGAGAAAACCATGTGAAAAATTGATGAACACTACTGAAGGCATGAACGAGGATGAAAGAATGACGGGAAAATTTTGCAAACTGTCTCAATCGAAAAATTTGCACAAGAAAAATGTTTCGAAAGAGGTAGAGAGGGATAAAAAAAAATGCTGCAAACATTTTCTTTTCACGCGAAAATACGTCATAGTATACGTCATTCGCGAAAGAGAGCGAATAAAATGGAAGAAAAAATTTTGAAAGAGGGTTTTTTTTACGAAAAGAAATGTGAAAATGTGAAAAGAAAATAAGGTTCGAATTTTTTTGCCGGGAGAGTTGTTGTGAGTTCTCGCGAGAATTGGACGAACTGAAATTGGGAGAGAAGAAAAGGAAGAGAGGGAAAATAAGGGGAAGAGTGAGGAATAGGAAAAGAGAGAGAGGGAGAGTGAGAGAAGTAGAGAGGGAGGGAGAGAAAGAGATAATGAGGAATTGGGGGAGAGAGAAAGGGTGAAGAACATAGAGAGAGATGCGTGAGGGGAGTGTAATCAGATGTTACTCACAGAATGAAGGGAGACAGGGAGGGAGAGAGAGAGAGAGAGAGAGAGAGAGAGAGAGAGAGAGAGAGAGAGAGAGAGAGAGAGAGAGAAGAGTGAGAGAGTGAGAGAGAGAGAGGGGGAGGATGTATTGAGTATCATGTGGGTTGTACACCTGCTGAAATAGTGGCTCGCGTATGTATGTAGTTATGTCCATTGTACAAATTATCAACTAAGTCAGAATCGATGGCAACCGAATCTGAGATATCGATAGTTTCAAAAAAAATTATCTGGTATATTTGTCGCGGGTATTTTGAAAAAAATTGAAGACTCAAAACAACCCTACCGGAAAACAACCCTACTAGTGAATTTTTCTTTTGTCATTATTGTTCTTCCTCAGTAAACTTTTTTTATGTATTTTTTAAACCGACTCTTAGAAATAGATAATTCATTTAAACTTCTTTTTCTTTTTATTGTGCCTTTAATCCCGCTCAAGTGGGGTCGACATTTCTTACCACCTGTCTCGAGGCAGTCTGGTCAAGAGTCTCATCGCTCGTTATTACTTTTTCTCGTAGGTCTTGATAGCTATTATTTTTCCATCTCTTCTTTGGTCTTCCTCTTCCTCTTTGCCCCTCGACTGAAATTCTCTCAACTTTTTTACTGCTTTTCACATGCCCATACCACTGGAGTCTCTTTTCTTAAATCTTCTTTGATAATTCTAACACTTTCACTTTGTCTCTAATAACTTCATTTCTTATTTTGTCTAGACCAGTAACTCCACATGTCTATCAAAATATTTTCATTCCTGTTGTTTCCAATTTCTTTCTGTTGTTTTAAAAAAAAAATCTGTTGTATCCAATTTCTTTCTGTTGTTTCCAATTTCTTTTCTTCGGAGTTCTTAAGTGCCCAGCAAACATCATACTCCATGGTCCTTCATCTCTTACATTTTCAGCTATCACATCCATGATCATATCAAAGAAGTAAGGAGTTATAGCAGATCCTTGATTAAGACCAACTTTCACACTTATCCATACCAGTTGGACTTCTAATTTTTGTTCTTTCTTCATGTTTCATTTCTTTTACTAGTCGTACATACTTATGTAGGACTCCTTTCCATATCATACATCGCCATTTTTCATCTCTAAATCGATAGTTCATTCATTTGAGCAGAATCTAAAAATTCGATAGTTAATTCGAATCGAGCAACTTGAAAATATCGAAAGCTCATTCGTGATATATCGAAACTGATAGACATGCAGTAGAAGAAGATTATTAAAAAGAGAGGGAGAGAGGGAAAAGGGGAGCGAAATAAATGTAGTGGAAATATCAAAACACGGCGCGGCGGCGGTAGGTAGTTGGAAACCAGGAGAGATTCAAAATTCATCAGGGGCTCTATCCAAATAGAACATGGAATTGACTTCCATGTTCTACCTCTAAAATTTTAATAAATGTAGCTCGTTATCTCATTACTACTATTGTACTTGATTTTACTATTGTACCGACCTGAGCAGCTTGATCGATAAGGCGGCGGACTTGTAACCTGGAGATCCTAGGTTCAAGTCCCGGTTTCAGCGTAGATTTAGTAAAGCGAGTTCGAGTAGTTGTGATATCACGAAAGTGATTAACACAAATATGATAACAATTGGACTTGACTTGCAAAAAAGGTTTTTGTTGACAAGTTTTTGGCAAATAAAGAATTTCGATATCAAAACAGTGTCTCAGTACCATGAATTTAGAGTTCAAAGTTTGCAGGTTCAAATGTCGATGGTTTTCAGAATAATTTGGTATTTGAGATAAGCCGTGAAGATTTTTTCAAGATTTTTTGTTTGTTTGTATCATTAATATTTTAAATATTGATAATGGGTTATCAGTGTTTCGCAGACTATTTCTTTTCGCAGCCATGAAATAGCAGCTACTGTAGAAGCTTTTGATGGGAGTTGTAGCTCCTGTCTCCCCTCTAATGGACGAGAACCAACACAATACTTCTCATTGATCAGAGCTTCATTATTGGTTATTGCTTTTGGAATTCTCTCTTGGAAATTGTCATGGGCAGTAACCCCGCCCTTTAGTTAGGACATCTGAATATATCTTATCCATTTATTTTCTGTTTTTCTTTTATATTGTTTCCAATTTGTACAATAATTTGTAATCATCTGTTTGTACATAATTATGTACAAATAGGTGCTGGGTCAACACGAGCGCACCGGAAGGTGTTTAGTTGAAAAAGAAAATAGTCATGTAATGTTATTTAAATAGTAATAATAATTTACATAGTAATATGTGTTCCTTCTCTGACAGTTCGCCTTTTTTTCTAGTTTTCCTCTAGGGAAGAAGTGTGAGAGGGAGAGAATGAGGGAGGGAGAGAAGAGGGGAGAGAGAAGGAGGGGAAGAGAGAGAAAGAAGTAGCGCCTGCGGTCTTGCCACATTTTGCCTACACAAGAGAGTGCATGCGCTTTATCTCTCTCTCTCTCTCTCTCTCTCTCTCTCTCTCTCTCTCTCTCTCTCTCTCTCTCTCTTTCTCTCTCTCTCCCCCCCTTTCTTTCTCTCGCTCTTCTATCCTATCTTCCTTTCTATATTTTTCTCTCTATCAATAGTTGATAGTGTGTTCACCTCTCTTCATACCCACGACATCCTGTTTTCTGATATTCCCTCTCCCTCTTTCTCTCCTCTCTCTCATCTACCATCTACCACTGTCTTTACGAGGAGGCTAATAATTGACAAGGGCCCCAGAACCAAGCCAATGCTGGTCTACTCCCTGTTTATAGTCCCCCAGCCAGATTGCTGGTCTACTCCCTATTTATAGTCACTAATGATCAGAGTCTCATTATTATGTGGTCACAAACTCAAATTAATGAGGAAAAATGCATGCATTGGGTGAGATTCGAACCAACGGATCCTTAAGCTACCTGGATTACCACACAACACGTTAACCACTTGACTACCAGTGCACTTAAAAATGCATATCAAAACCCTGTGATATTCTTAATGTTAACAAACGGGCAGTTGCGCAAAATTTAACAAAATAATAAAAACTAGACACAAGGGCACCCAGAACCAAGCCAATGCTGGTCTACTCCCTGTTTACAGTCTCCGAGCCAGACTGCTGGTCTACTCCCTGTTTATAGTCCCCCAGCCAGACTAACCATCAGAGTCTTATTATTACGTGGTCACAAACTCAAATTAATGAGGAAAAATTCATGCACTGGGTGGGATTCAAACCAACGGATCCCAACTCTACCTGGATTACCAGACTGGCGCGGAAACCACTTGACTACCAGTGCAACTAATAAATAATTTAATAATAAAGTTTAAAAGTTAAGTTATCCTATTTGTGTTAATCACTTTCGTGAAATCACAACTACTCAAACTCGCTTTACTCTAAATCTACGCTGAAACCGGAACTTGAGCCACAGACCTCCAGGTTACAAGTCCGCCGCCTTATCCATCAAGCTACTGAGGTAGGTTATTAATAATACCAAAGTAAAGGTAGGATCACACTATATGGCAGAGCGACATATAATATGGCAATCTCCCTTGCCATAGCGTGTGATCGGTTTTTGTTTACATGACCATAGAACTATTTGGGTCTATAGCGACAAGTTTTTTCTATGGTGCCAAAGACGTATGGCAGGATCTATGACATTCGTGTGAGTGCTTCATCACACACATGGTCTACATTATACAATATGATATGGTGACGACTGGCAGGCATGTCTATGGCAAAGGGGAAGACATACAATGCCATAGAGTTTCTTGCCACATTATATGACATCGTGTGAGTGCATCTGTGCCATATAGTGTGATCCTAGCTTAAGAAGGGAGGTGTCCACTCACTTTTTGCCGTCGAAGTACTCCTCCGTGGAGACAGCGTCGAAGAAATCCTCCTCGTCCGAGCTCGAGTAGGAGATCTCCGGAACTATGGCCGAGTCTGTGAACCGCACGAGAGCATGAGATAGCCATTGGTAAGTAAGAAAATCAACACAAAATTAAAAAGAAATCATTATTATTATTATACAATTCTTTATTAGATACAAAAGGACATTATGTACATATAATAATTTTAACAGTGAAAAAATGAAAAAACAAATATATACAATAAAAATGAAAAAGAATAGAAAATACATTTGAAAACATATGTCCTAACTAAAGGGCGGGGTTATTGCCTATGGCAATCTCTTCCACCCAACCTTTAATTAAACATATGAAAGTAGAGGATCCCCAACACATGTCTCTTGACACAATGGGACATCCCATACTAATATATTATAATACCAAACAATAAAAAATTTAATATTCCACTACTATATTATATTTACCTACATATATTTATATTCAACTATGTTTTTTTATATATAATTTTATATTGATATTGTTTGTGAATAATTTTGTAAATACTTAATAAATATATATTCAATAGTAGGTACTTGGAGAAAAAAAAGTATAATAATTCCGTGTCCGTGAGGTAGGTATTGATAGCTAAACGTGGTGAGAGGATTACGAGTATATGGACGCCCAGATCCAATTTCTAGGCTCCTTTCATGTCCACTGATTCTATTTGGTTTTAACGTCCTGACTTGAGGTAGACAGGACGGGGGTTTTACCCTCCATTCGCTGGGAATCGTACCAGCTACGAACATTAACCTCACCCAGCCTGGGTAGGGCCGGAATTGCCAGCCTCATGTTATGATCGGAGGGAACAGAATTTTCTGTGCGAAACGTCTGCTCCAACCGGGAATCGAACTCAGGATCTTTGGACTACGGGCAGTAGTCACAACCGTTACGCCACGGAGGCTGTTAAGTAACTCGTATGTAATTTTATTTGGCTTTAATAACCTATAATTATTTAGAACCCTTTGGCTGTATGGAATGACCGTGCCTACCAATGCCAAAAATAAAAAGTTACTCTTCAAGTTGAGGAAAAGGTACTTTCTGCCATAGATAGGACACGAACCACCAGTGCTCTGTTCCAGAAACACTCTCCACTCTCAAAATCTCCAAATCTCCCTTTCAACGGAACCCTGCGCTACCTGGATTACCAGACTAGCACCTTAACCACTTTTGACTACCAATGCACGGTAACAATAATAATAATATCACCTTATTTATACTGTTCTATTAGGACTATTAAGTCCCATTATTCCAGCAGTACACCCAAGACATATTATTATGTGGTAAAAATCCAAAATTGCAGGATAACTTGTCATGTCCCGGCTGGGTTTTGAACCCCCCATCTCTGGAACCTCTAGATTCACAGAGTGCCGTCTTTACCACTGAGCTACCGAGACAGACTATGTATGAAACCGATGAAACGTATAAAAATACAAAATACATAGAACAAGAAAGATACCTCGCTTTTACGCTATACCTATTACCTATAATTTATTTAACTTAACTACTTCAAGCTGTTTTATTTTTATTTTCAATTATCTTAATATATAAATGTCAAAGTCACTGACTGACTGATCATTACTGTTTCTCCAAACTGGTAAGTCCTAGGAAGCTGAAATTGAGTAGGTAGCTTTGTCTTATAGTCTAGATGTGCAATAAGACAGGATTTTTCGAAATTCCCACTACAACACCTGCCATTGGCGAAAAAGGATTTTTTGCTTTCATGGCCATGCCTCGGCCCGCAAAGCGGGCGACAGCCCGCTAGTTCTATATATATAATCAATTATTTGCTTTTATGTATATATTTTATTTTTATTGCCAACCTTTTGTAACATAACATTACAAATAAAACGCTTATTCTATTCAACCTTTTGTAACATAACATTACAAATAAAACGCTTATTCTATTCTATTCTATTCTATTGTATAGAACAAGATAGATATTATATATAGTTACCTGAAATGGGCGCAAAGCCCGCCAGCTCCGCCACCTCAGAGCCCATCTCGAGTCCGCCGGTGTACTCCTGGTTGTCGGTGCCGGCAGAGTGGCGGCGGGCGGGCTGGTAGGAGCCGTTCACTGGGTACGCCGTGTTCTATAATAATAATAATAAGAAGCAACAGGTGTCATAGACAAAACATTAGAAGAAAATCTGAAGAAGCTGAATATCCATTCATAACATTATCAACATGATACAGCCGAGTCTGCTTATGTCCATGTACATAAGTTATTTTAATTTACATTAGTAGTTTAAGATTAGAATAAAAATACTTATTAGTTTTAAGAACTAGATTGTATTAATAAATTTAGTCCCCAAGGACTCTGTTTAATAAAAAAAAAAAAAAAAAACATGATACAGAAAGCAGTGATCCTCCAGACATGTCATATTACCATGAAGTTTCTCAACTTCAAACAATGAAGATTTCCTGTTGGCTTGAGATTTATCTCCGCCCCGTTTATTGTAATATCAATATTAATGTAAAAATATACCTACAAATAATAATAATAATAATAACTCTTTATTGACAAGAATAATATTGACAAAGGGCGTGATTATTGCCTGAGGCAATCTCTGCCATGTTCTGAGGGGTGGAGGGATTTATTATTATTAGTAGTACTTTTATTTACGGAAGAGAATGCCGTTGGCATTAGCACCGCCCTCGATCAAGTTTTGTTCTATTAATCTCATTTTCTATGTATTGTATATATTCTATGTAGTAGTCATTGTGGCAGAGCGAGTTAGCGCGCTAGGCACTGCACACATGGTGACCTGGGTTCGATCCCCAGCGGGGCAGGAATTTTTCTGCTCTGTACTTGGATGTTCGGGGTCCACTCATACCTCGTGAGGAAAAATGAGTAGTTACTTGTATGAGTAACGACCAGTGGCGGCATTACCAGAGTAAAAAGAAATTAATGTAATAGAATAATTCGAAATGTAAAGGAGGCTCTTAGTAATGCTGCGCTACCCACAAAAATTGTGAAGAGGCCTTGTGCTTCACCACAAAGAAATTCGTACATACATACATACATACATATATTCTATGTAAATAAAACTTGATCCAATATGTTTAATAATATTTACAGACCGACCTCAGTAGCTTGATTGATAAGGGGGCGAACTTGTAACCTTTTTTTTACGAGGGGAAAATTTTTCCAAGGAAACAGTGAACCCGATACGCAAATACCAGACAAATACCCAACACATGTCATTAACTATGACACAGTGGGCTAGATATCACACTTTTTTATTTAATAATTAAAATAATAGCAAATTGACGAAATTTTATTATATTTTTTACATACACTATCTGATCTCATTTTTATATACTTATTTCGTTGATTGTTGATTGTTATGTTTTGTAAAAAAAAAAAAAAAAGTAATTAATTGAAAAAAAAAAAACCGAACCCAAGAGCAAGGACCACGGAGTATAACACATAGTGATATGTATCTACACCCCTACCAACTATGAGATCGGGAGAATGGGATTTGGCGAACCCACTAAAAAAAAACCCCTCGTTGAACCAAGGTAGAAAATCTGGGAACTTGTAACCTTGTAACCTAGAAGTTACAAGGTCACAAGAAATGCAAATTGTAACCTGGAGGTCTCGGTGGTTCGAGTCCCAAGTTCAGCAAAGATTTAGTAAAGCGAGTTTGAGTAGTTGTGAAAGTGATAAACACAAGTATGATAACTTTTTTTAAACTACTTTTATTTTTTATTTACAGAAGGCACTCGAAGAATCCTGTGGTCCGTTCCAGAAACACTTTCTACTCTCCAAATCTCCGTTTTAACTGTCACACAACGCACTCTGATTGGTTAATTTTGACACAATAAATTCTCAAGTTCTAACTAATATTATTATCTGAACTGGTTGCAGGGTTTTTGGTGAAACCCTTACAATTAACACTACAATCTAATTAGATCTATGTGTAACGAATCTAAACAATGGCTTGAAGAAATGAAAAGATCTATTGTAAAAAAGACTGGAGACCCAAGATCGGGAAATTATTTGCTGCAACAGATAAGCCTTGCAGTTCAACGAGGCAATGCTGCAAGCGTTTTGGGTTGCCATCCTAATGATGATGTTCTGAATAATGTTTTTCATGTTTAATAAAATTTAGTAATTTCTACAACAACAACAAAAATAGATCTACACTACATATATTCATATATTGTGACCATTTGTTTTATTAGGTTTTAACGTCCTGATTTGAGATAGACAGTCAAGAAGGGGGTTTTACTGTCCATTCGCTGGGAATCGTATCTGCTACCAACATTAACCTCACCTAGCCAGGGATAAACCCGGAAATGCCAGACTCTCGTGTTTGGAGGGAACAGAATTTTCTTCGAAAAGTCTGCTCCCACCTGGAATCGAACTTGGGATCTCTGGACTACGGGCAGTAGTCACAACCGTTACGCCACGGAGGCTGGCATTTCTTGTTCATTCAGTATAGTCAGGAATGCGTCACACACACACACAAACGAATCATTTTATAATATTAGACACAATAGTTAATTCTTATCTTCCAGGCCATTGATTGCGCTACGTATTCCAATCATATCTCTCTAATCTTTTATCTTTCGCAACAGTGTATCAATAGCGTCAATAACTCGACAGTTGTAATATCAGTTCAATCAGTTTTTAGTTCGCAATATACGCGAATTTCAAATCAATTTTCAGTATTATAATTCCGTGTCCGTGAGATATGCAGGTATTGATACCCAAATCACGGTGGTGAGAGGATTATATGGACGCCCAGATGCAATTTTTAGGCTCCTTTCATGTCCATTGATTCTATTTGGTTTTAACGTCCTGAATTTTCAGTGCCTCATTTTCGCGAACTTCAAATTCTAAGAAAAGTTTTTTTACTATACTATAGTAAATATAGTAAATTACTATATTTACTATACTATATAAATATAGTAAATTACTATAT
Organism: Bactericera cockerelli; assembly: GCA_024516035.1. Taxonomy (NCBI): domain Eukaryota; kingdom Metazoa; phylum Arthropoda; class Insecta; order Hemiptera; family Triozidae; genus Bactericera; species Bactericera cockerelli. The sequence continues at coordinate 19,243,540 of CM044966.1, forward strand.
TTACTTATTTTTTTTTACTATATACCTACTATACTATATGTTTTATTTTTTTAACATAAAAACTTGAAAAAGTTTCATCTTTGACCTCTCTGACTCGCAAAGTAAAGAACCTAACCTAATCTAACCAAAGTATCTTCAATAATGATAATTCTCTGGTGTTTTGAATTTTTATGTTGACTGTGAAGAGTTTCAAGACTTTCAATACTGAAAGGTGAGTTGATGGGTGATTCCCAGCGAATGGAGGGTTAAAATCCAACCCAGGCTGGGTGAGGTTAATGTTGGTAACTGATTTGTGAGTTTCCAGCGAATGGAGGGTAAAACCCAAATTAGGCTGGGTGAGGTTAATGTTGGTAACTGATTTGTGAGTTTCCAGCGAATGGAGGGTAAAACTGCTATCTCGAATGACCTAGTCAAGTGATCAACGCGCTAGTCTGGTAATCCAGGTAGCGTAGGGATTCATTGGTTCGAATCCCACCCAGTGCGCGAATTTTTCCTCATTAATTTGAGTTTGTGACCACATAATAATAAGACTCTGAGGGTTAGGTGGTAGAAAATGCTTTGAGCATTAACCTCGCCTGGTGGTTACCTTCCACTAAAGAGTATTATTATTATAGATATTAGAGCTAAAAAAGTTTACCTTGGCGATTTGCAGCAGGACTATTGTGTGTTTGACTTGTTCCAGCATGTTCTGCAACAGAGGAGAAAAATAATCATTTTATTTATTTATTTATTTACACTTAATTTTTTTTACAAAACAATCAACAAAAATTAATAACAAGAAATTAAAAAAAAATTAGATTAATAAAATAAAGATTAATATTAATTTTTAATCACAATTGTTTTGTAATCCGGGGCGAAGTTAATGCCTTAGGCAATCTCTGCCACTTAAACCCGAGTATTTTTACTAGTAATTCTGAAGACCTCACTCAATTTCTTTTAATTTACCTAAACATCTATTTTTGTTTTTTTTTTAAGGAAAAGAAGAAGAAGAAAAGTATTTGACATTCACAGCAATCACAGCCTTTCTTCATTCGTAGCCATAAAACAGCAGATACAGTAGACGCTTGCGGTCTCTTGTACCCACGAATAATTGGGAAAGTGTCAGTGTGATTTTTTCATTCATCATAGGGTGGCGTCATCGTGAACGTTGGTAGCCAGACAGTGGAGGAATGACTCAGCACGTCTACCACTGTCTTTACAAGGAGGCTAATAACTGACAAGGGCCCCTAGAACCAAGCCAATGCTGGTTTATTCTCTGTTTATAGTCCCCCAACCAGACTGTTTTTTCATTAGAAAAATCTAAAGAAGTACATAATCTAAAAATCATTATTTGAAAGAGTCATAAGAAATTTATTTTTAATTTTAAGAAAGTCTTGAATAAAAAATGTTTGTGAGAGCACCGCAGGAGACTTTTAAAAAAGATCTCAGCGTAATGTGTCCTGAAAAATTCACTTAAGATTATTTAAAGATCTGTAGAAAGCGTTGGAGAACGCTTCTTTCAACAGTAATTGAAGAAAATGCCATAAAACCCGATGCAAAAAAGTGAAGGTAATTCGATAAAATGTCGATAAAAAATTCGATAAAAAAAAAGAGTCGGATTCCGCCACTGGTGACTCAACGGTCACCGATAGCTAAAAATAAATGCCAAATTCGTAATCAGCACTTCAAAATCATTGAATTTGATAATAAAAAAGTTAGTCAAAGCGGGTCCCCCCCCCCCAAAATACCGGTAAATTGGGGTCGAGGTCCAAAAAGTTCAAGATATCAAAAAAATCATCACAATAGACCCCTATTTTTTTTTTAATCTAAGGAAATGTTGTTCTCCGACTTTTTTGTATCTTTAACCAATTCAAAGAAGTGGTCCTCTCACCACTGTGATTTAGGTATCAGTACCTATCTCACGGACACGGAATTATTATTATATTAAAAAAAAAAAAAATAGCTGATAGCATCACAAAGTCTCACATGTGCTATGAGCACGCTGTACTGTGTCGGGAAAATATCTAGTTATTGCTGATAGGGATGTTGGTGTGTTGGTCCCTAGTACTGTAGAGAGTAGGGACAGTAGGTGAGTAGGCACGTACCAAACTGTTGGCATAATGGGACTACCTGTCTTGCGCTGACAGTCTAAATAAAGCACTGCTTATACTCATACTTATACTTATACTTATACTTATACTTATACTTATACTTATACTTATACTTATACTTATACTTATACTTATACTTATACTTATACTTATACTTATACTTATACTTATACCTAGGTCGCTGGTAGGGGTATAAAAAGGGGACAAGACAGGGATAAGGACGCTACTCTTCGTTTTGCCAAGGGCACTGGCAGGGTGTAACACGGGCCAGCCTGTGTTGGTCCCTGCTCTCGATAGCACCAACCTCAGGTCTCTAGTCCCCGTCCAGTATCTCAAGGTCGTCCATTACCTGACTCTCCTTCGAGTAGCTACTGATAGCGTAGCAGGCTCGAATATTTTGAGCACGATCGGACCTCAAGGACCCTTCAATAATTAACTAAATATACTCCTGTTACCAAAATATAGATTTAAAAAGAGACAGTTAGAGTCACCAATAAAGTAAATCGGCTTTTATTGAGGGATAAGGAAAGTCGTGTGGTTGTCAAACCATTATTAATAAATCATCATCATACGGTGGCGTCATCGTGAACGATGGTAGCCAGACAGTGGAGGAATGACTCAGCACTTCTAACACTGTCTTAACAAGGAGGCTAATAATTGACAAGGGCCCCAGAACCAAGCCAATGCTGGTGTACTCCCTGTTTATAGTCCCCCAGCCAGACTGCTGGTGTACTCCCTGTTTATAGTCCCCCAGCCAGACTGCTGGTGTACTCCCTGTTTATAGTCCCCCAGCCAGACTGCTGGTGTACTCCCTGTTTATAGTCCCTCAACCAGACATTAATAAATAAATAAATTATATCGCCTTATTTATACTACCCGATTAGGATTATTAAGTCCCATTATTCCAGCAGTAAGCCCAAGACGTATTATTATGTGGTGAAAGTCCCTAATGGGAGGATAACTTGTCATGTCCCGGCTGGGTTTCGAACTCGCGACCTCTGGAATATCTGGATTCACAGAATGCCGCCTTTACCAATGAGCTACCGGGACAGACTTATAAGCCATGGACCACGTGTAGTAATCACAACCGTTACACAACGTAGGCTGAACCAGCCATTATGAAATACTACATGTACCGACCTCAGTAGCTTGATCGATAAGGCGATGGACTTGTAACCTGGAGGTCGGTGGTTCAAGTCACGGTTTCAGCGTGAATTTAGTAAAGCGAGTTTGAGTAGTTGTGATATCACGTAAGTGATTAACACAAAATATGATAATTGTCTGCGCGTCGCCTCTTGCGCACTCTTATTCCTTCATTGGCCTATAAATGGGCTAGTGGGCTACTCGTGTATTCAACGTGCCATCGACGCAGTTTGAGTAGCGCTGGTTTCCTGATAATAAGCTGATAGCGCGCTTATGTCAACAAAGAAATCATACTACTCTCATCTGTCAATAGTCAATACCATGGTGCATGGTTCAGCTCAGAATTCAGATCTCAGTTGCATGGTGCAAGCCAGAGAAATGCAGTACATGCATTATTTGGGTTTATTTTAGTTTAGTTCGCAGTAATATTGTTTTAAGTTTTTAGTTCGTGATAAATAGTTTTGTTTAAATCGTAGTTATATTATGTGTAGGTATTTAGTTTAAATCATAGTAATAATATTTAAGTAAAATTGGTTTAAATCGTAGAGTAATATGAATATTAAGTCTAAATCGTAGTAATAATATAATAATAATGTGTTTCTTTGTGTTGTTATATCACAATTTTAGTGGGTAGAGCAGAATTATAGGACTTTTCCATATCTTTATTATCCCAATATCTTATTTTTGCCTATAATTCCGCCACAGGTCGCTTTATTATAATTCATGGATAAACACTAGGTATCTCCTGGAAAAATAATCTCTTGTTAATTAGAAATGTTTAATGTAAACCAGGTTGGAATGGACGTGAATAATTTTTCTAGAAAATACTGAGGTAGGTATTAGGATTTTTTTTAATACAAAATATTTAGTAGTCAAGTGGTTAACACGCTACTCTGGTAAGCCAGGTAGCGCAGGGATCCGTTGGTTCGAATCTCACCCAGCGCATGAATTTTTCCTCATTAATTTGAGTTTGTGACCACATAAAAATAAGACTCTGAGGGTTAGGTGGTAGAAAATGCTTTGAGCATAAACCTCGCCTGGTGGTTACCTTCCACTAAAGAGTGTTATTATTATTATAACAAACAAACGGTAACATTTTTTTGTATCTCTCTCTTTCTTATTTTCATATTGTTTTTTTTTTTTTTTTTTTTTTTTTTTTTTCTTTTTTTTTTTTTTTTTTTGTGGTCAACATTCCACACTTAGTTGTGTAGTAATAATTTCATAATAAAATTTCCGGCCTAAATGTCCACCAGGGTCAAGATGAAAGCTTCCAGAAAAGACGTGGGTTCCTACTCGTCCAGTTCCAGTGACTGCGAAAGCGATGATGGGTAAGTTGCTCCTCTGTGTTATACGCAGAGTCCCCTTTTTTTTTTTTTTTTTTTTTTGTTGAAAACTTTTGAATTAACTTAACCCATTGCCTACCATGGGTAGCACACTTGCAAGATACTGGTATTGCCTGGGGTACCGGGGTTGCATATATGCTAGACACGTTTGAACCTTCTTGGGTACCAATGTATCATGTATAGCATATAATTATGCAAGACAATTTGTCTAGCACATAGGTATGCTATACACGGTCCCTAATGACAAGGAAATATGCGGGTTTTTTGTCTGGGGGACCGCGTGTTGCACATATCGCCGCTGCAAACACAAACTGTCGTATCTGCAAATTTTGCCATTTTCAGTTAAGAAGCGCACATAGTGGTTCGTGCTTGCTGAGAATCTTTGAAACTCACATACGACTAACCTTAAAACTTGAATACTTAGGGAAGGAGTTGAGATACAGATACGACAGTAAAGTTCGTGACGTGAAAAAGGAAGAATGTGCGCTGGCAAAATTTGCAGATACGACAGTTTGTGTTTGCAGCGGCGATATGCTAGACAGGTGATTTTGAGGAAAATACCCTTGGTCCCCAGGGCAAGTTTCATAAAAATGGCTTGGTAGGCAATGGGTGAAATTATTTTTCTGGGCGAATCACAGCCCCAGGATAACAGAAAAGTTCTTTTCGGACATTGGTCCGTGGGTCAGTGTGTCTGTGAGCATGATTTCTCGAGAATGGTTAGAGCTAGATACTTGAAATTTGGTATGGAAGATGATAGTACGATATACCACACGAACCACGAAATTTTTGGTTAAAACCGGCCGCACTCAGCGGCCGCAGGGCCGCAAAGGCCGATCCTTCGGATTGGTTAAAGATATAAAAAACGTTAGCGAACAAAATTTTCTTGGGATAAAAAAAATACTTCGATCATTTTTTTGATATCTTGAACTTTTTGTAATCCGACCCCAAATTACCAGTATTTTTGATTGTGTTATCATTATCACTTAACAAAAAATGATAACTTTACCTAATTAAAACTTAATAAAAAATCATTTTTTGTTTTAGTTAAGTTATCATATTTGCCACACTTCGGTGCTATCACAACTACTTAAACTCGCTTTACTAAATCTACGCTGAACCCGGGACTTGAACCACCGACCTCTAGGTTACAAGTCCGCCGCCTTATCGATAAAGCTACTGTATCTTCTATTGTCTTCTCTTTCAGTGAGACTGATCTCACCCGCCTCACTTACGAGATTCTAGAGAAGATCACGCTCAAGTCCATTGACCCTTCCCAGCACAGCGGTCAGAGTTCAAGTCACGTTAACCCTTCCCGGCACGAAGGTAACGGAAAGCGCCCAGATACACAAAACTCGGCACACGGAGAGAGAAAAGACAAAGGTATGGTCGTATGATACAAGGAAGAAATAATAATAATAATACTCTTTAGTGGAAAGTAACCACCAAGCGAATGCGGATAAGTCTTGACAGGTGCCGCACCCCGACTTTAAAGCTACAGAGGTGAGGTTAATACTCGAAGCATTAATGCTTAGAGCCAGATACGCTGTCAAGCCGGCGTTTTCAACCTCAGCGCAGTATAGCTTTGTAACCGACCTTAGTAGCTTGATCGGTAAGGCGGCGGAATTGTAACCTGGAGGTCGGTGGTTGAAGTCCCGGTTTTAGCGTAGATTTAGTAAAGCGAGTTACAGTAATTGTGATATCACGAAAGTGATTAACACAAATATGAAAAAAAAAAAAAATTAAGTGATAGTGTCCAATTAGATTAAATCTAATCCTGTTTTATAATTCGGCCCGCCCAGTTTCACAGATTGTCACTATAGAATTTTTATTATTTTACAGAAATGTTCCAGTCGGTCTCTAGTCACAAGTCACGAGTTCGTAACCATGACAACGAGAGTAGCGTCGTTCGTAACCATGACAACGGAAGTAGCGTCGTTCGTAACCATGACAACCGAGTGCGTCTAGATTCTGCGTCGCCGGACGGAGCTACAGCGGCGCCTGGTGACGGCCCCACCAAGAACAGACGCAACCTCTACATCTGTAACTTGGACCCGGCCGTTACAGGTACTTTTTTTTTTTAATATAATACTTCAATTTATTCAAATTGTTTGTATGTTACATAATTATAAAGAATAGAATACATAGATTAAAATTAAAATACTTCTAAGCTTATAACTATACACAAAAATAACAGAGGAGGAGAGAGAGAGAGAGAGAGAGAGAGAGAGAGAGAGAGAGAGAGAGAGAGAAATAGAGAGAGAGAGACAGACAGAAAGGGAGAGAGAGAGAGAGAGAGAGAAAGAAAAAGAGGGAGGGAGGGAGAGAGAGAAAGAAAAAGAGGGTGGGAGAGAGGGAGGGAGAGAGAGAGAGAGAGAGAGAGAGAGAGAGAGAGAGAGGAGGGAGGGAGAGAGAGAGAGAGAGTCTACTAAGGGCCGGATTATTTAAACTTTTGCACTCGAAAGCATGTGTGAGATGACAAACAAGAAACCTCCTACAACTCGTCGCAAAAAAAAAGTTCGACCTCGGATAAGGTCGATGTCATGTCTCACATGACAAGAGTACAACCGCACATAAAGACGATGTCTGTTGGCATAATGGGACTACCTGTCTTGCGCTGACAGTCTAAATAAAGCACTACTTATACTTATGTCTTGTCTCACATGACAACACTTCTTTTAGTGTTTAATGATTTCTCCCGCTTTTTTTGGATTCACTTTTTGAAAAATGAATAATTTGGCTAGTTTCACAGACATAGTATTTATAAATCATAGGCGAAAATCTCAGGTCCCTGCGTCACCTGTTAGTGTGTAAGAGAGAACTGACTTTATTAGAAACCTCTTTGTAAGAGAAATTTTGCTATACAGGGTGTCCCGTATACAAATGCAAATATTTTGAGGATACCTGGGGGTTTAATTAACTAGGTTTGACTGTAATATGCTCACTGCTGGAATAATGTAACTTATTAATCCTAGTCGGGCAGGCAAAGATTTGCAAAATCTATAAGGAATATATTAATTTTATTGATACCAAAAACACGTCAGAACATTTTTTCCCTCACAATATTAACACTGAGGAAGAGAATGCCGTTGGCATTAGCACCGCCCTTGATCAAGTTTTGTTTTATTAATTTCAATTTCTATGTAAATATCCTATGTACTTTATTGTAAATAAAACTTGATCTAACATGTTTTTTTTTTAAAAAAGATGAGTGTTTCACAGCCTTTTTTATTCCGTAGCATTGAAACAGGAGCTACTGTAGACGCTTGTGGTCTGTGTTGTAGCCTGCCCATCCCGTAGTATGCCTCCCCTCTGATGGGCGAGAAGTGACACAATACTTCCCAATTAGGTGCTGGGTCAACACGAGCGCACCGGAAGGTATCCCTTACAAACAATTGTAACCAAATTGAGAATACAAATTTTTGTCGGCACGCGGGATCGAACCCGGGACCTTCCGCGTGGCAAACGAGTGCTTAACCACTGAGCTAATCGCGCGCTTATATGTTTAATAATAATAATAACAATGCTGATCTTCTCCCCAGAGGTTGAACTCCGAGACCACTTCACCTGGTACGGCACCATCCTGAGCACCCACATCATGCGCAAACGAGGCCCCGGCGGTGTGGGCTGCGCATTCGTGCGCTACGCATCCCATGAACAAGCACGCCGTGCGCTGGACGCGATGAACAACGCGAAGATGCGCGGGAGAACGCTTCGAGTGGACTTTGCATTCACGGAGAAACCGCCGAGAACAGCCGAACAAAGACAAGTGGGACAAGTGGCGCAGTCGTCTGGGACAAGAGTCTCTTCGGTGTCGGCGGGTCCAAGTAGGTTCGCCAGTCGAGAAGAGAAGAAATTGGACATGCAGAGCTTGCCGGTGAGTGGAAGAAGTTGGGGAAATACTGGAGAGACAGCAGAAGAGAGCTGGCAGACACCAAGTCGCGCTAGGAGAAGATCGTCCAATAGTTTCAGTTCTGAGAGGGACGACAGGAATGCGACAGATGGAGAGAGACGGAAGAGAGAGAGGAGAGTTACTTTTGCAGATTACCAAGACGGTGAAGAGGAAGGAGGAAGAGGTGATGACGGTGGTGTCGATGATGAAGGATCAGAGAACCAAGAGGAAGACGTTTGTACCGAGGATGACTACCAGAGCTGTGAGGAGAAAGAGACTGAACAATTTGATGGGACAAGAGAAGACACGATAAAAAGTGGCAAAGACAGAGCTGATAAAAATAGAGAGTCAAACCAACCCACCTCAATCAAAGAGCACATTGAGAATATTCTCGTCCATATTGAAGAGGAAATCAGTGGCGTGTTTGATGTGGACAAGATGGCTGTGGTTCGCAGATTGAAAGTCGAGCTTGAGGACGAATTGCTTGAGACCTTTGACGAGGGAGACGTGTGCAAAATGATTGAACACGGACTGAACCAAATTGAGGAAGTGATTGGAAGCTTGGTGGTCAACATTGTTGATGCTACGATATGGGAACAGCTTGAAACGCTGAAGAACAATATCGAAGAGTGCTTTGAAGGTCCAAACAAAGTGAACGAGCAGAAGAAACGAGAGAATGTGGCGAAGATCATGACCGGCATTGTTGAACTGGAGAGACATCTCAGAGAGTTTGAAGAGGAAGGGAACAAGAAAGCGAGTCTGGTGGCGAGACTCATCGTGATTGGTGAAAACATTGACAAGTTTGTCAGCCCCGACGATGCGGGGAACGTTCAAATCGCGGGGCTTGCGGCCAGAGTTCTTGAAATCCACAAAGCCAAGACGTTGTTCCTAACAGATGCGTTGAAAAGGAAAAGACAGTCAAATCTAGATCGAATCAGAGAACGCATCAAAAAACTGAACGACTCAGAATTCAACAACACCGTCCAGAATGTCAAGAAATCGTTTGCTGATCTCAAAGAGAGCGTCAAAGCTGGCTATCTACAGGATTCGAAACCGTCCAAATCAGCTGTTAAACGGTTCCGTAACAACCTCATCAAAATGAGAGCGACTCTGTCTGATTTGGAAAAAGGCAAGAGTGCTCGCACGGCAATCGTTGACGAACTGAACGAGATTCGAGAGGAAATTCATGGCACGAACCTCGCCGGGATTCGCCGCTTCATCCAGAGTCAGAAAGATACTCTGGGCGACCGCTTGGACGCCGAAAAGGACGCCCAGAAACGCGACAGTTTGACTGAGGACTACGCGGGGGACTTCTGGACACACATGGAGGAGTTTCTCGTCGAAAGTTTCAACGGATCAGCGCAGAGCCAGCCGAGAGACAACGCCATCAATCTCTACGTGAACAATCTGCACCGGAGCGTCGACAGTTTCAAGTTGCGTCGCGAGTTTCGGGAATTTGGCGACATCGTGAGTACTCGGGTGTTTTCGGCCAAGTCGCCGACGCATCGCTGGAGCCCCGGCCGCGAGAGTTCCGTCAAGACGCACGGGTTTGTGAGATTCCGGAACCCGGAAGACGCCGTTCGGGCGATGGAGAAGATGAATGGAGCGAGACTCATTGGGAGAGTGATTGAGGTGAGTGTAGCCTCGGGGGAGGAGAATATCAGGTCCTACTGGAGGTATCTGCTCGGGAAGGCGATGCAGTAGTGAGTTGTTCGATTGGAGATGTATTTTTTAAGAAGGCTATACTGAGTTGTTGAATATCAGGTCCTACTGAAGGTATCTCCGCGGGAAGGCAATTCAGTAGTGAGTTGTTCCATTGGAGATATATTTTTTTTAAAGGCTATAGTGTGTTGTTACATTCAAGATATATTTTTTAAGAGGGCTATACTGAGTTGTTGAATATCAGGTCCTACTGGAGGTATCTTCTCGGGAAGGCAATTCAGTAGTGAGTTGTTCCATTGGAGATATATTTTTCAAGAAGGCAAATAGTGAGTGTAAAGACAGTGGTAGAAGTGCTAAGTCATTCCTCCACTGTCTGGCTACCATCGTTCACGATGACGCCACCCTATGATGATGAATAGTGAGTTGTTCCATTGGAGATATATTTTACAAAAAGACTAAACTGAGTTGTTCCATAGGAGATTTATTTTTTAAGAGGGCTATACTGAGTTGTTCAATTGGAGATATATTTTTTAAAAAGGCTATAGTGAGTTGTTCCATTGGAGATATATTTTTTAAGAAGGATAATAGTGAGTCTGTAAATCCATTGAAGATATATTTTTTAAGAAGACTATACTGAAATGTTCCATTGGAGATTTATTTTTTAAGAAGGCTATACTGAAATATTCCATTGGAGATTTATTTTTTAAGAAGGCTATAGTGAGTTATTTCATTGGAGATATATTTTTTAAGAGGGCTATACTGAGTTGGTCCATTGAAGATATTTTTTAAAAGGCTATAGAGAGTTGTTTTATTGGAGATATTATATTCTGTTGATTTAATAAGTAGTGATTTGTTCCATTGGAGATAATATATTCTTAATAATGAATAGTGATTTGTTCCATTGGAGATAATATATTCTGCTGAGTTAATAAATAGTGATTTGTTCCATAGGAGATAATTCTGCTGAGTTAATAAGAAGTGATTTGTTCCATTGGAGATATTATATTCTGCTGAATGATTTGTTCCATTGGAGATATTATATTTTGTTGATTTAATAATAAGTGATTTGATCTATTGGAGGTAGTATATTCTGCTGAGTTAACGAGTAGTGATTTATTCCATTGGAGATATTATATTCTGCTGAGTTAATGAATAGTGATTTGTTCCATTGGAGATATTATATTCTGTTGATTTAATAAGTAGTGATTTGTTCTATTGGAGATATTATATTCTGCTGAGTTAATAAATAGTGATTTGTTCCATTTGATATATTATATTCTGCTGAGTTAATAAATAGTGATTTGTTCCATTGGAGATAATATAAATAAATTACTCATGACCCAGATTCATATTCTAGTTATACAGTATGTTTCAGAAAAGGTGGCCACCCCCTCGTAACTTTTGAACGCGACGGAATTTTTCAATTCTGTAAAGTCCTAGGTATAGGAAGTGCCCTATGGCCCATCCTGTGGTCATATTTATTTTTGGCCCCGGTTGGCCCTTCCGGCTTTTAGGCCATATTTTTTCATTTTTCTCGCGAATTTTAAATGGAATGCTATATTTTTTATTCCTGTTAATTAAAGTCCAAGTTAGGCTGAGTATAATGAGCTTTTAAAATTTTCAAAAACCTTATCAGGGGCGGAGCTAGTAGGGTGCAAGTTTCAAAATTGTTACACCCTGTATTTCAGCGTTAGTTAGATTTTTTAGTACTTTTTTTATGTTCATAGGTTCAAAATATTGTTTTACACCATATGAAATCAAAAAAATATTCTTGTTTACTTCTAATCAGGGTCATAGTAAGGTTTTTGTAAAAGTACTTTTTTTCTCACGTCAATTTTTTCGTAAATTAATGGTGTTCTCGAAATTGGCATTTTTAGAGGTGAAAGTCTGCAGTGACATATGTTTTTTATGCTTGAAATCGAAAGAAAACTTAACGGAGAAGCGATTAAAATCATAAAAAAAGCTATTTAACCTGCTAGTTTTTTCACGACAGTGTCCGGTAAAGTGGGTGAATTTCGTATTGGATTTTTTTGTTGTTGAGGAAACACAACTGGCATAGAAAACAAATAATACCTAATAAGGGAATAATACTTCAATTAACATAACTAAATGCGAAATTAAATGAAGATTATTTCTTCTAAATCAGTGCCGGATAATTTTTTTTCTCTCTCTCTTTCTTTCTCTCTCTCTCTCTCTCTCTCTCTCTTCGCCTCTTTAAAATAATTGAATTGGTTTAATTTTCACCCTCAAGAGTTTGGTACTTGACCTGGTATTTTTTTCTCTTAAATTTCGAGATAATTAGATTTTTATTTAGAGACCTGGTATTCATTACTAGCAACACCAGTATGATTTTTTTTAAATTTGGGTTTAATATCGCGTTTCAAATGCATGGTCATATCATAACGGGGGTGTTACATTCCATTCGCAAGAAACTCACCAACCTCCTAAACACATTTATCTCACCCAGCCTGGGTTAGGCCGGAATGCCAGCATCACGAAGTCTTCTCCTCGCTGGACGTTGCTTAACTTCGGTGATCCTACAAGAATCGTTGCATTCAAAGCGCCATCGGACTGACTCCAGAATTATTGACAATGTGTTTTCTACAGATTTTAGCAACTTACCAACTAAAATTGTCTCAAGAGGGGACCCCTAGGCCGACTTTAGAAGCAGCATTATCCGATAATTATTTTTGATACAACTTGAACTTTGAAAAGTGAAAAAGAGAGAGAGAGAAAAAAAAAAATATCCGGCACTGATTTAGAAGAAATAATTTTCATTTAATTTCGCATTTAGTTATGTTTATTGAAGTAATATTCCCTTATTAGATATTATTTATTTTCTATGCCAATTGTGTTTCCTCAACAAACAAAAAAAAATCCAATACGAAATTCACCCACTTTACCGGACACTGTCGTGAAAAAACTAGCAGGTTAAATGGCTTTTTTTATGATTTTAATCGCTTCTCCGTTAAGTTTTCTTTTGATTTCAAGCATAAAAAACATATGTCACTGCAGACTTTCACCTCTAAAAATGCCAATTTCGAGAACACCATTAATTTACGAAAAAATTGACGTAAGAAAAAAAGTATTTTTACAAAAACCTTAGTATGACCCTGATTAGAAGTAAACAAGAATATTTTTTTGATTTCATATGGTGTAAAACAATATTTTGAACCTATGAACATAAAAAAAGTACTAAAAAATCTAACTAACGCTGAAATACAGGGTGTACCAATTTTGAAACTTGCACCCTACTAGCTCCGCCCCTGATAAGGTTTTTGAAAACTTTAAAAGCTCATTATACTCAGCCTAACTTGGACTTTAATTAACAGGAATAAAAAATATAGCATTCCATTTAAAATTCGCGAGAAAAATGAAAAAATATGGCCTAAAAGCCGGAAGGGCCGACCGGGGCCAAAAATAAATATGACCACAGGATGGGCCATAGAGCACTTTCTATACCTAGGACTTTACAGAATTGAAAAATTCCGTCGCGTTCAAAAGTTACGAGGGGGTGGCCACCTTTTCTGAAACATACTGTATTTCAATTTTCCATTATTTATTTACTGATGTCAACAACGAAATCCTGCCAACTGCCATAGGTATTTATAGTTATTTTATGTTGACGATCTTTTTTTTTATATTATAACCGATTTCTTTGTGTTTTTTTCGACGATTTTTTAATTATTCTAAAGTGATTCTACATTTTTCCATGGTTTTCTTTTATTCTGTTGATTGTTAAGATTCTAACACCGAAAAAAGATTACGTTTTCAGGGGTTTTTTGTATTCAATAAAATGAGATGAAAACATTGTGGATTAGCCAATTTGTGTAAACTGTGTTCATTCTTAAAAATCATGTGTAATAATTTCTTTATTCTGTTGATTATTAAGATTCTAACACCGAAAAAAGATTAATTTTTCAGGAGTTTTTTTTGTATTCAATAAAATAGGATAAACAATTAAACACTCTGAAGTAGGCAATTTGTGTAAACTGAGTTCATTTTTAAAAAATCATTTGTAATTTTTTTATATAGAATTTAAGGAACCGATTTGTGCATTTTTATCATTTATTCGTACTTCATGTGATTTTTTTTTTTTTGGCCAGTTTTATTTGTAAACCATCATTGCCATAGTTGTTATATAAATTAATTTGTTTCAAATGTATCCTCAAAAAAAGTGTTTATATTTAACTTTGCAGCTGAATATAAACAATTCAACTTTGCAGTTGAATACTTAAATATTCATTTTTATAGAAGTTAAGGAGCTGATTTTGTGCATTTTTAACATTTATTCGTACTTCATGTGATTTTTTTGGTCAGTTTTATTTGAAAACAATCATTGTCATAGTTATAAATTAATAAGTTTCAAATGTATCCTCAATAGGTATTCAAATGCAAACATTAGATCATCCCAAAAATATCTCTTCAGGGTAGTTAATACTTGAATTGCAATGAAAAATATTATGTTATGTGATTTATTTTATACGTTTTTGATTAAAATTTGGTGTTTTTGTGTAAAATACAGGTAAAATTATTCCCAGAATTACTTTATTTATACTTTTTTTGAGAGGGAGAAATCTTCAAGAGACGAAGATCATGTGGGAGCATGATGAACAGTGTGGGATTTGTGCTGGAAACAGTGCACGCCTACCCACTAAAACTTTCCTCTCGTTTTAAAACACCTGCATTTGGAACCGTCTGGGAGAACTTTATTTATAATGCCGGTACACCTTTTGTCCCTTTTTGCTAGCACACAAAGTCTCATGTATTTCACAAACCAGTTACTCAAATTAACCTCACCCAGCCTGAGTGGAGCCGAGCATAGCCAGCATCACGAGGGTTTTAATTTGAATTTGTCCCAGTCCTAGCCCTGCTGGACGTTACTTAACTTCAGTGACAGAACAAGAACTGGTGTCTTTAACGTGCCATTGACCGACGCTGGCTTTGCGTAAGTCCTATTTATCCAGGTTTATGAACAAAAGGTTTATAATTGAATAATAATACTCTTTAGTGGAAAGTCAGTCTGGCTGGGGGACTATAAACAGGAAGTAGACCAGCAGTCTGGCTCGGGGACTATACCAGCATTGGCTTGGTTCTAAGGGCCCTTGTCAATTCCATGTCTAACGCCCAGCCAAACAAATATCAATAGAACTATCGTGCTGACCTAGCACCTAAATGGGAAGTATTGTGTCACTTCTCGCCCATCAGAGGGGAGGCATACTACGGGATTGGCAGGTTAGCAGGTTACAACACAGACCACAAGTCTCTACAGTAGCTGTTGTTTTATGGCTACGAAATAAAAAAAGGGTCTGAAACACTCATCTTTTTTTTAAATACATGGTTTATATTTATTTACTAATCTTCTCTTCAACTTGAATGGACGAGATTGCCATAGGCAAAAACCCCGCCCTTTAGTAGGACATATGTGTGTATATTTTATTTTATTTATTTATTCTCCTTTTCTTTTCTTGTATTGTTTCCAATTTAGTATTTTAACCGTTTGCACATTTTAACAAAACATGTGTGAGATGACAAACAAGAAACCTCCTACAACTCGTCGTAAAAAAAAGTTCGACCTCAGATAAGGTCGATGTCATGTCTGTGATGACAACACTGATTTTTGTGTTTAATGATTTCTCCCGCTTTTTTGGATTCACTTTTTGAAAAATGAATATTTTGGCTAGCTTCACAGACATGTTATCTATAAATCAATGGCCAACTTCACCCTGGTAAACAAAACATTCATTTTTTGAGACAGTATACATCATTTCAATAACCACGACGACCTTATATGGGGGTTATAGCTGGTTTTATTGATGTCATGTGAGACAATGACATAGACCTTATCTGAGGTCGTTGAAAATATTGCTGCAGAGTGCAAAAGATTAATTTGTAAGTGTCTGTTTGTATACGTATGTCCCTTTTAATAAAGTGTATAACAATAATAATAATAATAAGCACTCACCAGAGTCTCCTTGAGTATGGCCTCACACTTCCCCTTCTCCTCTTCCCCCAGAGCCTCCATTTTCTCCTCTGTTGGTATGTATGTCCCTAATAATAAAGTGTATAATAATAATAAGCACTCACCACAGTTTCCTTGAGTATGGCCTCACACTTCCCCTTCTCCTCTTCCCCCAGAGCCTCCATTTTCTCCTCTGTTGGTATGTATGTCCCTAATAATAATAATAATAATAAGCACTCACCAGAGTCTCCTTGAGTATGGCCTCACACTTCCCCTTCTCCTCTTCCCCAGAGCCTCCATCTTCTCCTCTGTTGGTATGTATGTCCCTAATAATAATAATAATAATAATAATAAGCACTCACCAGAGTCTCCTTGAGTATGGCCTCACACTTCCCCTTCTCCTCTTCCCCCAGAGCCTCCATCTTCTCCTCTGTTGGTATGTATGTCCCTTAATAATAATAATAATAATAATATAGCACTCACCAGAGTCTCCTTGAGTATGGCCTCACACTTCCCCTTCTCCTCTTCCCCCAGAGCCTCCATTTTCTCCTCTGTTGGTATGTATGTCCCTAATAATAATAATAATAATAATAATAAGCACTCACCAGAGTCTCCTTGAGTATGGCCTCACACTTCCCCTTCTCCTCTTCCCCCAGAGCCTCCATTTTCTCCTCTGTTGGTATGTATGTCCCTAATAATAATAATAATAATAAGCACTCACCAGAGTTTCCTTGAGTATGGCCTCACACTTCCCCTTCTCCTCTTCCCCCAGAGCCTCCATTTTCTCCTCTGTTGGTATGTATGTCCCTAATAATAATAATAATAATAAGCACTCACCAGAGTCTCCTTGAGTATGGCCTCACACTTCCCCTTCTCCTCTTCCCCCAGAGCCTCCATCTTCTCCTCTGTTAGTATGTATGTCCCTAATAATAATAATAATAATAAGCACTCACCAGAGTCTCCTTGAGTATGGCCTCACACTTCCCCTTCTCCTCTTCCCCCAGAGCCTCCATCTTCTCCTCTGTTAGTATGTATGTCCCTAATAATAATAATAATAATAAGCACTCACCAGAGTCTCCTTGAGTATGGCCTCACACTTCCCCTTCTCCTCTTCCCCCAGAGCCTCCATCTTCTCCTCTGTTAGTATGTATGTCCCTATTAATAAAGTGTATAATAATAATAACTAGCGGGCTGTCGCCCGCTTTGCGGGCCGAGGCATGGCCGTGAAAGCAAAAAATCCTTTTTCGTCAATGGCAGGTGTTGTAGTGGGAGTTTCGAAAAAATCCCGTCTTATTGCACATCTAGACTATAAGACAAAGCTACCTACCAAATTTCAGCTTCCTAGGACTTACGGTTTGGGCTGTAGAGCGATGATCAGTCAGTGGTCAGTGGTCAGTGGTCAGTGGTCAGTGAGTGACTTTGACATTTATATATTAAGATAAGCACTCACCAGAGTCTCCTTGAGTATGGCCTCACACTTCCCTTCTCCTCTTCCCCCAGAGCCTCCATTTTCTCCTCTGTTGGTATGTATGTCCCTAATAATAATAATAATAATAAGCACTCACCAGAGTCTCCTTGAGTATGGCCTCACACTTCCCCTTCTCCTCTTCCCCAGAGCCTCCATTTTCTCCTCTGTTGGTATGTATGTCCCTAATAATAATAATAATAATAAGCACTCACCAGAGTCTCCTTGAGTATGGCCTCACACTTCCCCTTCTCCTCTTCCCCCAGAGCCTCCATTTTCTCCTCTGTTGGTATGTATGTCCCTAATAATAATAATAATAATAAGCACTCACCAGAGTCTCCTTGAGTATGGCCTCACACTTCCCCTTCTCCTCTTCCCCAGAGCCTCCATTTTCTCCTCTGTTGGTATGTATGTCCCTAATAATAATAATAATAATAAGCACTCACCAGAGTCTCCTTGAGTATGGCCTCACACTTCCCCTTCTCCTCTTCCCCCAGAGCCTCCATTTTCTCCTCTGTTGGTATGTATGTCCCTAATAATAATAATAATAATAAGCACTCACCAGAGTCTCCTTGAGTATGGCCTCACACTTCCCCTTCTCCTCTTCCCCCAGAGCCTCCATTTTCTCCTCTGTTGGTATGTATGTCCCTAATAATAATAATAATAATAAGCACTCACCAGAGTCTCCTTGAGTATGGCCTCACACTTCCCCTTCTCCTCTTCCCCCAGAGCCTCCATTTTCTCCTCTGTTGGTATGTATGTCCCTAATAATAATAATAATAATAAGCACTCACCACAGTTTCCTTGAGTATGGCCTCACACTTCCCCTTCTCCTCTTCCCCAGAGCCTCCATTTTCTCCTCTGTTGGTATGTATGTCCCTAATAATAATAATAATAATAAGCACTCACCACAGTTTCCTTGAGTATGGCCTCACACTTCCCCTTCTCCTCTTCCCCCAGAGCCTCCATTTTCTCCTCTGTTGGTATGTATGTCCCTAATAATAATAATAATAATAAGCACTCACCACAGTTTCCTTGAGTATGGCCTCACACTTCCCCTTCTCCTCTTCCCCAGAGCCTCCATTTTCTCCTCTGTTGGTATGTATGTCCCTAATAATAATAATAATAATAAGCACTCACCAGAGTCTCCTTGAGTATGGCCTCACACTTCCCCTTCTCCTCTTCCCCCAGAGCCTCCATCTTCTCCTCTGTTAGTATGTATGTCCCTATTAATAAAGTGTATAATAATAATAACTAGCGGGCTGTCGCCCGCTTTGCGGGCCGAGGCATGGCCGTGAAAGCAAAAAATCCTTTTTCGTCAATGGCAGGTGTTGTAGTGGGAGTTTCGAAAAATCCCGTCTTATTGCACATCTAGACTATAAGACAAAGCTACCTACCAAATTTCAGCTTCCTAGGACTTACGGTTTGGGCTGTAGAGCGATGATCAGTCAGTGGTCAGTGGTCAGTGGTCAGTGGTCAGTGAGTGACTTTGACATTTATATATTAAGATAAGCACTCACCAGAGTCTCCTTGAGTATGGCCTCACACTTCCCCTTCTCCTCTTCCCCCAGAGCCTCCATCTTCTCCTCCAAGATCTGAAACAAATATTATAGTTGTTAAATAATAATAATAATATTCCTACACTACCTGGATTACCGGATTAGGTTTCGGTCAAACTATGTTAAATAATAATAATATTCGTACACTACCTGGATTACCGGATTAGGGTTCTGTCAAACTCTGTTAAATAATAATAATAATAATTTTCCTACACTACCTGGATTACCGAACTAGCCTCGGCTAGGTTTCGTTCAAACTCTTCTAGTGTGGTAAACAACTCACATCTACTGTACAACTCACTTCTTCTGATCGACTCACTTTTAATGAGCGACTCACTCCTACTGAGTGACTCACCTTGCATCTACTGATCAGGATCTGCAGGTACACATCAGCCTCGGCTAGGTTTCGGTCAAACTCTTCTAGTGTGGTAAACAACTCACATCTACTGTACAACTCAATTCTTCTGATCGACTCACTTCTTCTGATCGACTCACTCCTAGTGATCGACTCACTTTTAATGAACGACTCACTTCTACTGAGCGACTCACCTTGTATCTACAGATTAGGATCTGCAGGTACACATCAGCAAAGGCTATCTAACTCTTCCAGTGTGGTGAACGAATTACCTTCTACTGAAACAAGTCATTTCTACTAAACGACTCACATCTACTGAACGACTCACTTCTACTGAACGACTCACTTCTACTGAACAATCACTCCTACTGAGCTACTCACTTCTACTGAGCGACTCACTTCTACTGAACGACTCACTTATACTGAGTGACTACTGAGTTATTCACTTCTACTGAGCGACTCATTTATACTGAGCGACTCATTTCTACTAAGCTACTCACTTCTACTGTACGACTCACTTCTACTGATCAACTCACTTTTACTGAGCTACTCATATCTACTGAACGACTCAATTCTACTGAACAATCACGCCTTCTGAGCGGCTCATCTTGCATCTACTGATTATTATCTGCAGGTACACATCAGCCCCTGCAAGATTACTATCTAACTCTTCCAGTGTGATGAACGAATTACCTTCTACTGAAACAAGTCACTTCTACTAAACGACTCACATTTACTGAACGACTCACTTGTACTGAACGACTCACTTCTACTGAGCTACTCACTTCTACTGAGCTACTCACTTCTACTGAGCTACTCACTTCTACTGAACGACTCACTTCTACTGAACGATCACTCCTACTGATCTACTCACTTCTACTGAGCTACTCACTTCTACTGAACAATCACTTCTACTGAGCTACTCACTTCTACTGAACGACTCACTTCTACTGAACAATCACTCCTACTGATCTACTCACTTCTACTGAGCTACTCACTTCTACTGAACAATCACTCCTACTGAGCTACTCACTTCTACTGAGCTATTTACTTCAACTGAACGATCACTCCTACTGATCTACTCACTTCTACTGAGCTACTCACTTCTACTGAACAATCACTTCTACTGAGCTACTCACTTCTACTGAACGACTCACTTCTACTGAACAATCACTCCTACTGATCTACTCACTTCTACTGAGCTACTCACTTCTACTGAACAATCACTCCTACTGAGCTACTCACTTCTACTGAGCTATTTACTTCTACTGAGCGACTCACTCCTAGTGATCGACTCACTTTTAATGAACGACTCACTTCTACTGAGCGACTCACCTTGCATCTACTGATGAGGATCTGCAGGTACACATCAGCCTCGGCTAGATTTCGGTCAAACTCTTCCAGTGTTGGCAACACGCGGCCTGAGTTGTGAGTCAGCCTCAGCTGAAATGAGAAACACAGAATTAATTACATTATTCTTTCTATTTATTTTTATTCTAGAAATAAAAATTCTAGAAAAATTTCGAAAAAGGTTTACTTTTTCCAAAAAAAAAGATAAAACTGTTGGCATAATGGGACTACTTGTCTTGCGCTGACAGTCTGAATAAAGCACTACTTATACTTTTACTTTTTTTAGGAAATTATATCAATAGTTCAACCATATAAATAAGCCAGC
Organism: Bactericera cockerelli; assembly: GCA_024516035.1. Classification (NCBI taxonomy): domain Eukaryota; kingdom Metazoa; phylum Arthropoda; class Insecta; order Hemiptera; family Triozidae; genus Bactericera; species Bactericera cockerelli. Next base: position 19,264,683 of record CM044966.1, read on the forward strand.
GTCGCATCAATGACACGTTGAAAACACCAATTCTCATTCAGTCACTGAAGTTAAGCAACGTCCAGCGAGGTTAGGACATGGCTGGCTATTCTCGGCCCCACTCAGGGTGAGTGAGGTTAATTTGTAAATTTGAAAACAAAGTTAAAAAGGTGTAAATTTTGAAAGAAAATAGGCCTTATCCAAAAAATATTTTTCAATATTTTTTGGATTAGCCTTTGATATTTGAAAAATATATTTCGAAATAACGTTGGAATTTCGTAGAATTAATTTTTGAAAAACGTACAACGTTTGAAAAATATTTTCCCCTTTAGTCACGGTTACTTAAAATTCATGGTCAATACATGACGGAGGTTTTACCCTCCATTCGCTGGAAACTCACAAACCAGCTACTCAAATTAACCTCACCCAGCCTGAGTAGGGTCGTGGGTTAGTGTACGTACTGTGCTGACGGCGTGGCTCTTGATACCGTACGCGTGTCTGAGGATAGTCTCCTTTTTTTACCTCACCCAGCCTGAGTAGGGTCGTGGGTTAGTGTACGTACTGTGCTGACGGCGTGGCTCTTGATACCGTACGCGTGTCTGAGGATAGTCTCCTTTTTTTACCTCACCCAGCCTGAGTAGGGTCGTGGGTTAGTGTACGTACCGTGCTGACGGCGTGGCTCTTGATACCGTACGCGTGTCTGAGGATAATATCCTGTACTTACCTCACCCAGCCTGAGTAGGGTCGTGGGTTAGTGTACGTACCGTGCTGACGGCGTGGCTCTTGATACCGTACGCGTGTCTGAGGATAATATCCTGTACTTACCTCACCCAGCCTGAGTAGGGTCGTGGGTTCGTGTACGTACCGTGCTGACGGCGTGGCTCTTGATACCGTACGCGTGTCTGAGGATAATATCCTGTACTTACCTCACCCAGCCTGAGTAGGGTCGTGGGTTAGTGTACGTACCGTGCTGACGGCGTGGCTCTTGATACCGTACGCATGTCTGAGGATAGTCTCCTGTATTTACCTCACCCAGCCTGAGTAGGGTCGTGGGTTAGGGTACGTACCGTGCTGACAGCGTGGCTCTTGATACCGTACGCGTGTCTCAGGATGGTCTCCTGTACTTACCTCACCCAGCCTGAGTAGGGTCGTGGGTTAGGGTACGTACCGTGCTGACAGCGTGGCTCTTGATACCGTACGCGTGTCTGAGGATGGTCTCCTGAAGGTAGGTGACCCACGTTTCTCTCTCCACACTGTTCTTAGCCTGGGGGTGAGGGGAAAATAGTTATTGATAGTAATAATGATAATAATAATTCAGATAATAATAACCTACAGCCCTACGCACTCAATAGAGTGTGAGATTTATTTAGAGAAAAGAGTAGAAAAGGGAACATAATTTCGGAGATGCTTGAGAGTAAAGAAAAATGGAATTGCGTAGAGAAAATGGTCAGAGAAATAGTAAGAGTGAAAATGAAGGATGGAGATAGGTTTAGGACCCAAAATAACTGAGAGCCCAAAGCGTAGAGATCCCGAAGTAATGTATCACACGGTTCCGGGATCTCCTACGTCTTCTGAGGATAGTTTTTTAGTGGGTGAAAATCCCACACCCCAGGGAGTGAGGTGGTTGGGTGTCTTTAGAAGATTTTCCTATCCTCACAAAAAATAATAATATTAATAACCTATTAGTCTGTTGTCGAACCCGGGACCTTCCGCATGGCAAGCGGGTGCTTAACCACTTAGCTAATATTACCTGGAAGTGGAAGGTCTTGCTGTCGACAGTGATGGTGAAGGTGCTGTCGTCCTGATCATCTATGCCGATGACGGCGCCCTTGTATATATTACCCTGTATATATATTACCCTGTATATATTATATTACCCTGTATATATTACCTGGAAGTGGAAGGTCTTGCTGTCGACAGTGATGGTGAAGGTGCTGTCGTCCTGATCATCTATGCCGATGACGGCGCCCTTGTATATATTACCCTGTATATATATTACCCTGTGTATATATTACCCTGTGTATATATTACCCTGTATATATTACCCTGTATATATTACCAGAAAGTGGAAGGTCTTGCTGTCGACAGTGATGGTGAAGGTGCTGTCGTCCTGATCATCTATGCCGATGACGGCGCCCTTTACCCTGTATATATATTACCCTGTGTATATATTACCCTGTATATATATTACCCTGTATATAGTGTATATATTACCTGGAAGTGAAAGGTCTTGCTGTCGACAGTGATGGTGAAGGTGCTGTCGTCCTGATCATCTATCCCGATGACGGCGCCCTTGAGGCGGACACACCCCCGCCGCACCCCCGCACCATCTTCTCCCGGGACTGAGGACAAATGAGGACAATTGAGGGCAAATGAGGTTACAATCATGAAGAGAATGCTAAAGGCATTATCACCACCCTTTATTTATTTTTATTTATTTTATTTAATGTGCATCAATTAATAAATTGGTAACACAGTACAAGGGAGTTAGTAAATACAATACAATAAATACATACAAATAGTAAATACAAAAAATACATTTATTAAAATAAATAAAAAAAAACTTGATCAAACTTTGTTAATCTTTCATTAACTATATATTATATATACCTTTTGACTGCACCAGTATATAAAAAATGTAAATAAAGATTGATCAAAATTGTTGAATAATTAACAGACAGTCAAGTATATTATAAAATTACATGTGTCAAAACTTTTAGTGGGTAGCTCACCATTACAAAACTCATAATTTCATCATTTTCTTATAAGATATGGCATTTTTAAACATCTTCTCCCGGGACTGAGGACAATTGAGTAAAACTGAGGTTACAATCATTAACAGACAGTCAAGTACATTATAAGATGTTATATGTTTCAAAACTTTTAGTGGGTAGCTCACCACTACAAGAAAAACACCATAGAGTAAAACTGAGGTTACAATCATTAACAGACAGTCAAGTACATTGTAAAATTATATGTGTCAAAACTTTTAGTGGGTAGCTCACCACTACAAAAAAAACATCATAGAGTAAAACTGAGGTTACAATCATTAACAGACAGTCAAGAACATAATAAAATTATATGTGTCAAAACTTTTAGTGTGTAGCTCACCATTGCAAAACTCATAATTTCATCATTTCCTTATAAAATATGCCATTTTACTTCCGCGAAATTTCTAATATTAGAAATCGGAAGTATTGTGTTCGTTTTTGTAAAAAAAAATATTTTTTTGCTCCGATTTCAATTTTTTTTATATTTCTGGACGTTTCATAACACCTGATACTTAAGAAAATCTGAAATTTTGGACAAAAAAATCAAAAAATAAGGTCGACGACTTGTCGATACAGATTTTTTTGTAAATCTAGAATGTAGGAAAAATAGTATTCTACCATATAAAACAAATTCATCCACACCTCCAACAGCACCGGCTAGGTTCCACAACTTTTCACATCCATGTACTGTTGCATATTCAGTGATATTTGAGCTACATTTTCTTAAATTAAAGGTGACTTAATTTCTTGTTTTTCTTGAAGGAATTTTAAATTGAATTTAACTGAGGAGATCAGGTGCATAGATTTTGTTATTTATGATTTTGTGGAGAAATGTAACGTCATATATTTGTCTTCTGGATTCAAGATTTAAAATGTTATGATTCTATTAGGATTCGACTTTTATTGTAACTTACTTTCCCTTTTGGTGTAACGGGAAAGTTTCATTATTTTATCCGAACAGAAAATAGATAGGTATCAACGCATTTCCGATACAGCTGAGAAACTATTAGAGAAATTGGAACAATGACCAGGCCGCACTCACACGCCGGGGTCGAGATACTCCTAGCCTTACACAAAGGTCAGTTCACATCAGTACTCGTGCAACCCGGCCAGGGGTTCTCAAATTAGAAGGGTTGGGTGGAAGAGAGTGCCATAGGGAATAACCCCGCCCTTTAAATATATATGAGTTGGATGGTAGAGACAAACTTCAACACAAATCATTGTGGCCCTTAATAGGGTTGGCCCCAGGAAGAACATACACCTATAAAAGGTGTATGTTCTAAAATATTAAACCAAATAATCGACTGTGATCTTAAAACTAAAGTTACCTACAATACTCTATCTAGTCGTACTCGTAATGTAGGTTTTAAATTTTTTAACATTCCATCAAATTCTTTTTCTTCACATTCTCCCCTCAATAAAATGCTTGATCTTTTTAATAAACACCAGAACAGCCTGTCACTCTCCACCACCTTCAACTCATTTCTCTGTTCTCTCTCTGAAATTGAAAATTAATTACCATTTTTCCCCCATTTTTTTTTTACACTATATTATTATGTATTTGTTTCAATGTGATATTTTCAAATAATTGTTATTTTTAGAAACCCTAGCTATAAGTTTTATGATGTAATTTATGTGTAATGTATTGTGAAATATGACATAAATAAACAATTAAATTAAATTAAATTAAAAGGTGGAAGTAGGCGTGCCAGAACCAACCAAGTTCAACCATGAGGAAGAAATTTTTTTAAAGAGTTTTTTTAATCTAATGAGGGCAGAGCACAAAGCTATGAAGTCATTATTATTATTATATAATTCTTTATTAGATACAAAAGGACATTATGTACATATAAATAATAATTTTAACAGTGAAAAAATGAAAAAAAACAATATATACAATAAAAATGAAAAAGAATAGAAAATATTTGAAAACATAAATGTCCTAACTAAAGGGCGGGGTTATTGCCTATGGCAATCTCTTCCACCCAACCCTTGAAGTCCAGGTTGAACAAAGCCAATCCCAACTAGATTTGAGAAAAGACAAAGTGAAAGAAGTAAAAGATTCCGGCCCAACCCAGGCTGGATAAGGTAGCAGGTTTGTGAGCCTGCGAATGGGTAATAGCCGCGGCGGGGGTAACACCCTAGCCGTGATATTTGTATTATTGTATATTCATTTTGTTCAATATACCTACCACTTTTTTCACAGCTTTTTTTATTTCGTAGCCATGAAACAGGAGCTACTGTAGACGCTTGTGGTCTGTGTTGTAGCTTGCCCATCCCGTATTATGCCTCCCCTCTGATGGGCGAGAAGTGATACAATACTTCCCATTTAGGTGCTGGGTCAAGATATGGTTGTGATTGATTTATAAACATTGATTTACTCCATTTGTCAGCCAATCTCTCATTCAGTGTACAAATGATTATAACAATAATAAAATTGCCTTATTTATACTGCCCGATTAGGACTATTAAGTCCAATCATTCCAGCAGTAAGCCCAAGACTCATTATTATGTGGTAAAAATCCCAAATGGGAGGATAACTTGTCATGTCCCGGCTGAGTTTCGAACCCACGACATCTGGATTCACAGAGTGCCGCCTTTACCACTGAGCTACCGGGACAGATTATAGAGATTAGAACCACTGATTAATCAGTTCGCACCAAATCACGAACAAACACATCATTAACATGCAAATCATATGCAAGATTCCCGGTGTTTTCCACTGTCAAACTCCCAATAGACAGCCCAATATCCCGCAAAGGTCAATGACCTACAAGTGGTCTACCTAGACACTTGACTCGTCCACCCGTATACTCTCTCTCACTGTCCCGAGTGTCATCTATCCAGTGGCTCTAGACGACACCACCCGACAGTAACCACATCACAATCAAACAAAAGTCGTGCTGAGATCAGTTCATACTTTAAAAAAACGTACAACTTTTGAGAAAAAAACTTCAAAGAACAAGAAAATACTTCAAAGAAAGAGACTTTTTTTCAAAATATCTAATTAATTACTGTGAAAAAAAAACCATCAATTTGTTACACATATACGAAATTTCTGATAACTTATGTTCCATTACCTGAAAGGTGGATGTAGAAAGTATTTTTTTTTTTTCGGTCTTGAGCGTTTTCCGAAATTAAGCTAATTACCTACAGCTCTTTTTTTTGTTTGAAAAAGTGAAAATTATTTCCCATATCTACTAACCACATCGAAATCAAAACTAAAAAAACTAACCATCTGGAAACCAGCAAAGTGTTTGCAGTAAGTTCGACAAATCGTGAGGCCAGAAACCGCTAGTGGCGGATGGTGGGTCCACATCGCGGGTTAATCGACAGGACACCAGTGGCGAACAAGAAGTGATTGGGTTGGTGTGAGTCCTGTCCGGATATTGAGAGGTCGCCACTGAGCCGGTAAGTGAATGTCCCTTTAAAGGGTTTTTTTTATATAATAATATTTTTTTGAGTCTACGGAGTCGAGGCTCCATTGTATACATTAAAAAATAAAATAAAAATCTTAAAACTAATCGTGTCTATTCCATTGAAAGACACATGTCTATTATCTCCTGCATAGTGCAATTGAAGATATCGATCCCTGCACTGCCGATAATGTTACCAAGATCCTGAATTCTTCTGAGCGGGCTGTTCTGAGTCGTGTTATTTCTACTTTTGATGTGACGGAATAAGTCTTTAAGTCTGGTGTGTCTGGAATTTATTCTAAAATTAATGATGATAATAATAATAATAATACTCTTAAGTGGAAGGTAACCACCAGGCGAGATTAATGCTCAAAGCATTTTCTACCACCTAACCCTCAGAGTCTTATTATTATGTGGTCACGAACTCAAATTAATGAGGAAAAATTCATGCACTGGGTGGGATCCGAACCAACGGATCCCTACGCTACCTGGTTTACAAGACTACCGCGTTAACCACTCGACTACCAGTGCACGTTTCAAAAGAAAAGAAAAAAAAAAGGTATTGCTGGCCCAGAACTGGTTTCACATTACATCAAGTGGTAGTCCTATGATTCTGCGCTACCCACTAAAATTGTGACATAACAACAAAGATAAAACCTTATTATTATTATATTAATATTCGGGTCTAAATACAACAATATTAACTCTGAGTTGCACGCGAATCTCATTAACCCTGACATGGACTATAGTTGATGTTGTGTCTGATTTTAACCCTTTGCAGAACACGATGGAGACGCGGGAAAACACAACAGCCGGAATATTTAACCTAGTTGACGCGTGGACCGAGTTCTCTCGAAAATATGCAGGTAATTAAATAATTATAACAACTTTACTAGTTGGGTGGAAGAGATTGCCATAGGCAATAACCCGCCTTTTAGTTAGAACATATGTTTATATACAGGGCCTGGCTGGGGGACGTTAAATAGGGAGAAGACTAGCTTATAAAGAAAAGTACAAGTCCTCATGATGGTTGATCGCACATAGAAATATGTGGTTCAGGAGGAGCCAACTTTGAAATAAAGTTGGCTGGAGACCATCACTCACCCCTCCAGCTGTAGCCAAGCTGGCTACAACAACAACAACAACAACAGGGCCCGCCAAAAAAATTACTGCCCGCAGTTCAGAGATCCCAAGTTAGATTTCCGGTTGGGGCAGACTTTTCGAAGAAAATTCTTTTACTTCTAAACACGTGAGGCTGGCAATTCTGGCCCTACCCAGACTGGGTGAGGTTAATATGGGTAGCTGGTACGATTCCCAGCGATTGTAGGGTAAAACCCCCGTCCTGACTATCTCACGTCAGGACGTTAAAACCAAATAGAATCAATGGACATGAAAGGAGCCTAGACATTGGATCTGGGCGTCCATATAATCCTCTCACCACAGTGATTTAGGTATTTGTCCCTATCTCACGGACTTATCAAGTTCGCCGGGAGGCGAGCGCTCGTCAAGTAGCGCCAACCAACCGGCCTATATTAACACGAAACAAAGTTTAAATGTATTTTGTTTCATTGTTTTCACCCACTTCCCGCTAACTTTTAGCAATTTCTATTTCATATATATTCTATAATTCAATTTTATTCTGTTCTACTCCTAGACCCCCGCACAGATGGCTTTATCTTTCTCAACAGTCTCAAGTTCCATCTCTTCCCTCTACCTCTTCTTCCATACTGTATGTTCAATTTTATTCTGTTCCACTCTCAGACCCCCGCACAGATGGCTTCATCTTCCTCAACAGTCTCAAGTTCCAGCTCTTCATTTCCTCTACCTCTTCTTCTTCATATATTATATAATTCAATTTTATTCTGTTCCACTCTCAGACCCCCGCACAGATAGTTTCAATTCCTCTCTCTACCTCTTCTTCTTCCATACTGTATGTTCAATTCTATTCTGTTCCACTCTCAGACCCCCGCACAGATAGTTTCATGTCCTCTCTCTACCTCTTCTTCTTCCATACTGTATGTTCAATTCTATTCTGTTCCACTCTCAGACCCCCGCACAGATGGCTTCATCTTCCTCAACAGTCTCAAGTTACAGCTCTTCATGTCCTCTCTCTACCTCTTTTTCTTCCATACTCTATGTTCAATTTTATTCTGTTCCCCTCTCAGACCCCCGCACAGATGGCTTCATCTTCCTCAACAGTCTCAAGTTCCAGCTGTTCATCTCTTCTCTCTACCTCTTCTTCGTTCTCTTCTGGGGACCACGCTTCATGGCCAACCGCAAGCCCTTCAAGCTGGAGACCACCATTCGCGTCTACAACATCTTCCAGATTCTGGCCTGCGCCAACATCATCTACCAGGTATGTAGATAGTATAGTATAGTAGTGCTTTATTTAGACTGTCGGCTCGAGACAGGAAGTCCCATTACGCTAACAGTTTAATATAGCACCTCTTTATTTTATTTATTTATAATACCTGTAGCCCAGTGGTCCGCAACCGGGGTACCATGAGTCACCTACAGGGGTGCCGCGAGAACTAAATTGGCCTACTTCGCTGACGTTTTTCATCATCTGAATGCTCTGAATTAGGTAGTTTGACGGTGGTTTAGGGGGGGGGGGTCAACTCTCATGAAATTTCAATATCTGTTACCGTTTGGACTGTGGTATTGTAAAATTTGTAAACAAACAACCCCTAAGAGGACATAGTTAGTCAGACACGCACAGATTTGAGTTTTATAGATATAGATTTGTGACACACTATGTCGATGGAAAATTAACCCCCTGTTTTCTTCATTCCACAGAGCATGGCAAACAAATGGAGTTTTCGACAGGCCCTGCTCACAACGTGCTATCCCGTCGATCCAAACCCTACCGACCAGTCCATTCTCAATGTAAGCTCACAACTTGGAGCGGTTCAGTCTAAAGAACCAGTTCAGTGGTTCGTTCAAAAGAACTAGTTCAGTAGTTCATTAAAAAGAGCTATAGATCAGTAGTTCTGAAGAGTTGTATATAACTAAAAAGTTAAAAAACGTCACTTTAATATAATAGATAGATAGTTGATAGATAGTTATTAGATAGATAGTTGTTCTGAAGAAAGATTTAGTTCAGCCAAAAGAACTAGAAGATTTTTCAAAAGAACTAGTTCAGTAGTTTATTGAAAAGAGGTAAATCAGTAGTTCTGAAAAAAGATTTAGTTCATCAAAAGAACTAGATTTTTTTTCCAAAAGAACTACTTCAGCAGTTCATTGAAAAGAGCTAGATCAGTAGTTCGGTTGTTGTTTTTTTTAGCCAGCTTGTCTACTGCTGAGGGAAAGTGATGGTCTCCAGCCAAACGCAAGAGAAAAGTTTTTTTTGTACATCAATAGTTATATTTTCACAATAAGAAAAAAGTTGGCTCTTCCTGAACGACATATTTCTATGTGTTAACATAATTAATGAAAATAAAATTTACTTGTTCCTAGATTGTCGCCATCTTCTACTTCACATACCTGGTCAAATTATCCGAACTTGTAGAAACGGTAAGAACTAAGATATGTTTACAAATTGATTAAAAAATCATTGAACTACTAATTCATCAAAAAGAAAAGATACAACTCGGTCAAAAGAACCAATTTATAACTCTTAAGAGACTTACTTCAATGAAAAGATCTTTTTTCATTGAAGTCTCATATTTTAAGAAATATTTTTAAAATTGTCAGTTTTAAGTGCAGAATTTCAACAAACAACACATACACCATACACTACACACGGAAGGAGCCCAGAACAATAGTTCTGGGTGTTCAAAGGGTTCACCCATATCAATCCTTCCACCACCATGACATCACACATGGACACGGAGAACAAATTAAGTATAAAAAGATCGAAATAAAAGTACACTCCCCTAGATCAATGAACTGATCAATTGTACTGAAGAAAAAGAGCGTGGTCAATAGCTGAGTCAAATGAGTTAGTTCACTTTAATGAACTAGTTCATTAGTTTGGTTCCTCTACCAATCAAATGAACCAGTTCAATAGCTCAGTCAAATGGGTTAGTTCACTTTAATGAACTAGTTCATTCGTTTAAATGCCCTACATCCCACAGGTATTCTTCATACTGAGGAAAAAGTACAACCAAGTCTCCGCACTTCACCTCTATCATCACGTGTCCACCCTGTACATTGCCTGGTGGGGCGCCCGCTTCTACCCCGGTGAGCGTGGGTTCAAATCCCGGTGGTGGGATTCTTTTTGTAAAAAAAAATCAAATAATTAAAAAAAAATTATAACAATTATTTCATTGTTTTTATCAAGAAAGTCAAGTTTTCAACGAGGAAAAATTTATGCACTGTGTGGGATTCGAACCAACGGATGATGCGCTTCTTGGATTACCAGACGAGCGCTTTAACCACTTGACTACCAGTGCACGTCTACTTTTAAGCTGGAATCCCACTGTGTGAACCTGATAGGTAGTCAAGTGGTTAACGCGCTAGTCTGGTAATTCAGGTAGCGTAGTGATCCGTTGCCCACCCAGTACATGCATTTTTCCTCATTAATTTGAGTTTGTGACCAAATAATAATAAGACTATGAGGATTAGGTGGTAGAAAATGCTTTCTGTTTATACTGATTAAGTTCGTCTGGTGGTTACCTTTCACTAAAGAGTGTTATTATAATTCGAAAGTAATGTTTGGGAAATCTCTCAATTGAGTCATATTTTTTGTCATGATGGTTTTTTTTTAATTTAATGCACTTTTACGACTTTAATTTGTCGTCATTCGTGCCATTCCCCGTCATGATATTAAATTAATAAGGTGGTAATGTCAATTGTGTCACATTTTTTTATAGCCACATTATTGTTGAAAAATTAAACGTCTCTACCTATCTGTCTCTCCCCCAGTGCGCTACATCACTCGACCAAGGAGACTACTGATAATAATAATATTAATCACATGATAAATGAACAGGGTTGGGTGGAAGAGATTGCCACAGGCAATAACCCCGCCCTTTAGGTAGGACATTAGCTTTATTCTTTTTGGTAGTCAAGTGCACTGGTAGTCAAGTGGTTAACGCGCTAGTCTGGTAATCCAGGTAGCTAGTCCGGTAATCCAGGTTCGAATCCCACCCAGTGCAGGATTTTTTCCTCATTAATTTGAGTTTGTGACCACATAACAATAAGACTCTGAGGGTTAGGTGGTAGAAAATGCTTTGAGCATTAACCTCGCCTGGTGGTTAACTTCCTTCCACTAAGGAGCATTATTGTTTTTTGTTCTTGTTTTTTTTGTTCAATCTGTTAATTTTTTCTTTATAATTTCATTGTATTTTACTGTATTTATTTTGTCTTACCTAATAAAGCATACTATAATAATAATAATTATAATTTCAATTTCAAACTTTATTTTATTATAGTGAATAAACAAAACAGTCAAAGCCGTTACTATAATAATAAGAACAGGTGACAGAATGAGAAAATTAAGTTATTCCCCTCTCGCTTCAATTGTCACGCTTGTAATTAATGAAAATCCAAACCTGATTGAAAAACTATTTAAAAACAATTATCAAGTTCAAGGTTTAGAGAGGAGTACATTAGTTGATTGTTTTGAAAGTAAATTATCTACACATATCTGAATGTGTATCTACACAAAATAATAATAATAATATCGCCTTATTTATACTGCCGGATAAGGACTATTATGTCCCATTATTCCAGCAGTAAGCCCAAGACGTGTTATTATGTGGTGAAAATCCCTAATGGGAAGATAACTTGTCATGTCCCGGCTGGATTTCGAACCCGCGACCTCTGGAATCTCTGGATTCACAGAATGTGTATAAAATACACTAAAATATCTACACAAAAATAAAATAAATGTGAAGATGGAGCGGGAATGTTTTCTCACGAGGTATGAGTGGACCCCGAACACCCAAGTACATAGCAGAAAAAATCCTGCCCCGCTGGGGATCGAACCCAGGTCACCGTGAGTGCAATGCCTAGCGCGCTAGCTCACTTGGCCACGGTGACTAAATATTATATTAATGTAATAACCATTTGTTTATCTCAATATGAGTAGTGAGACGGTATTACCCGTAATCCAGTCTGTGGACCACTTGTATGCTGTGATTGCAATAATTTATCAAATATAATTATACAGGGTGGATTTAAAAGCCTTCCCCCACCCCTTGAATCAATCAAAATATCGACAAATGGTAAAGAGGAGTCGCTTCAGTTTTGGGTGGTTTAACTTAAAATAATGAGACCCATTTTTTATCAATTGAACTTCCGCATTGCAAGCCACTATCTTACCACTGGGGTATTTTTTTATTTTTAAAGTTTCCATTTATTTATCTTTTTACAAATAAACATCGTCAACAAATAACGAGGGTATACCGTATACCCACCTTCAAAAGATAAAGATCTTGTACTGAAGGTGGGGAATAGTGCACACAAGGAAAATTAAAATTTTCTCACCAATCATATCTAAAGCAAATTTAAGAAGGTTCACTTTTCTTCAGATTCATATTGATGAAAACAGGCCACAATTAGAGTAGATTTCTCGGAGTAACCGACCTCAGTAGCTTGATCGATAAGCCGGCTTACTTGTAACCTGGAGGTGAAGTCCCGGTTTCAGCTAGATTTAAGTAAAGTTTGAGTAGTTGTGATATCACGAAACTGATTAACACAAAACTGATGAAAAAAAAAAGATTCCTCGGAGTATGTTGATCAATTTTTTGTTGACTCACAGCTCAACTATTATATCTTGTAAAAATATACAATAAATAAAGAGGTGCTATATTAAACTGTTAGCATAATGGGACTCCCTGTCTCGAGCCGACATCGCGACAGTCTAAATAAAGCACTACTATACTATACAAACTAATAATAATAATAATATCGCCTTATTTATACTGCCCGATTAAGACTATTAAAGTCACATTATTCCAGCAGTAAGCCCAAGACATATTATTATGTGGTAAAAATCCCAAATGGGATGATAACTTGTCATGTATTTTTAGCGTTTGAGAAGGTTTGAATATTGTGATATCACGAAACTGATTAACCAAATATGATTGGGAAGATATCTTGTCATGTAAAAAAAAAACACTGATATCACCCGCATTGAAACATTCTGTGTGAAAAAAAAATCGTCAAGATTTTTTTTTTTTTTTTTTTTTTAGTTTTGCTTTTTTTTGTGTGTATTGTGACATTTACTTTACTTTTTCCCCCAGGAGGCCTCGCTCTGTTCCCCATCATCCTCAACAGTTTCGTCCACATCCTCATGTACACTTACTACCTCATCGCCAACTTCGGACCCAAGTGGCAAGCGTGGGTGGCGCCGGTGAAACCCTACATCACCATCATTCAGATGGTAAGAACCCTACTGTTTTTTTTCTGATAATTGTTAGATATATTTTTTATTAAAAAAAAGAACAGAACATTCTCATCGACTAATTTTCAATGTACGAAAATTAGTTTTTGTACCCTACTGATTTAATATGATAATAATATCGTCTTATTTATACTGCCCGATTAGGACTATTAAGTCCCATTATTCCAGCAGTAAGCCCAAGATGTATTGCTATGTGGTAAAAATCCTAAATGGGAGAAAAAATTTTGATAAAGATATACAAAAAAGAACAAAATTATTTATACAAAATTTATATTTACAATTATCTTGTAATGCGGGGCGAAGTTAATCCCTTAGACATTCTCTGCCACTTGACCATCAGTTTACTTCCTCAACTACATCCTCCCTCTTCTTTTCCTCGCAGGCACAATTCACCATCCTGATTCTTCTCTCGTTCGTCCTCCTCTCGCCCTACTACTGCGCAGAAGGTCCGCGCACCTTCGGCGTCATCTTCCTGCCCAACGTGATTCTCGTCTACTACCTGTTCTACCAGTTCTTCAAGCGCACCTATCTGGGCACGGACCACCCCAATAGCGGCACGGTAGACAAAAAAGCGCAAGAAGGACGCAAAGAGATTTACAACAAGGTGCAGACGCAACTGACAAAGAAGGCGATGAATAAGGTGTGCTGAGAAGACAGCAAAATGAAGATAGATCAGATTGTGGCGTTTCAAATTAAATATTAAGACTCCCATGGTGTCAAACCAAGAAACGGACTTACCCCCGGATTGCATAGTAGTTAAAATGAAAGAATTTCATTGGTCATTTCATTATGTTTAAATTGTGTCAAACCAAGAAACGGACTTTGCATACTAGCTAAAATTAAGGAACTTCATTGGTCATTTCATTATGTTTAAATCTGTCCGTTAAGTTTTGATTAAATTTCTTCAAGAGAGACAATGCATGATGGGTAAATCAAGTAACAATCCGTTTGCATCCTCCAGGAGTTTCCAAATACGTCCAAAAGATGTCAGTGAATAAGGTAAACATCAAAGCCAGTAAAAGATGTGGCCATAGGCATAGACGTCGCTTGTGAGCATCAACTTGGGACACTGGTTACATACACCAAATTGTAAGGTGTCTAATTGAAAACGTGTTCAATGAAGCAACGGGCTCACCATTTTGCTTCAAAGAAATATCATGTGTGTCTTAGTAAACCAAAGAGTCTTGGTAAATTAATTATCAAAATACAAGAGTCTTTCACTAATAAAACCAATTAGTTGTTCATGTTTTACTCTTTTCCTGTAGTTAATTCATAAACAAAATGCATCAACACTATCTTTCCTTCTATTCAACACTTCTCTAGCCAGTGTCGATGGCACGTTGAATACACCAGTTCCCTTTCAGACTTTGATGGGTGACCATTCAAATTCGAACCCTCGTTATGCTGACTATTTCCGGCCCTATTCAGGCTAGGTGAGGTTAATTGGCGTATCTGGTTTGTGAAATTCAAACGAAATGAGGGTGAAACACCGTTGTTATATGACCCTGCAGTTGACAGCGACGCTGAACCCAAATAAAAAAAATCCATTTTCATCAGGGAAAAGTTTTCCTCTTCCATTTTCATCTGGCCCAAATACCATTCCATACAGCCAATTGTAATATTGTTGTTAAGTTTTCAAAATTGCTTCAAGATGCTAAAATTGCAAAGGAAAGAAATCGTAAAGAAAAAGAAACTACTCACCCTTTTTCTACTCAGCTGGAGATCATCAAAAGCAGTTAACAATACCAAAAATTCTTAGAGGGTGGAATTTCAAATGTTTTTGACCAGTAAGGTTGCACGTCACATTATCAACAATGACGCAAGCACATGTATGTAGAAACATACAGCACAACACGATCAATTAACGAACTTATCGCAAAGTAGGTATAACTCACAAAAGCACATCTTCCACAGACCACAGATAACATACACTGGTAAAATCACATAAAAGTAAAACTTAACCTACATTATTCTCATGACGATGGTAGCAATGATGATATTTATATTGATTATGGAAGGTATTGCTATTACCACACTTAGTTATGAATAGCTCAATATACCTGTTATCACCTATGAGAGAACATTGTCTTACAATTAATGGGCGATAAGACCAAGAAACATCCGATCGATAAAGAAAGAAATCGCTGATGATAAGAAAGAAATGTAGGTCAATAACCTTTGAGGGTACACTAGACTCTAGAGCACCATAGAATGAGGTCAAATCTCAAAGACAATAGATTTTTCTGGAATGTCCAATTAAAATATTTGTAAAAGATGCAATAACTGTCACAACTAAATTAAAAAAAAAAACAATGAAATCATTTAACAATCATATGTCAAAATGGCTTCATCCCGTTAATGGTCGCTGGCGTTTAATCAACACCAGTGCCGGATTACCCATATGGCGGCTTTGGCAGATACCAAGGGCCCCGCGCTTTAGGGGGCCCCGCGCTTGAGTAGCTTATACTAGATATTATGAGATTTTGAAAAAGCTTACACTATGTATTATGAGTTTTTTAAAAGCTTTTACTAGGTATTTTTGGATAATGAGTAAGAAGAAGAAGAAATAAAAGGGGAAAAATATATTTAGATAATATATTCATAATATATATTTAAATATATCTACTATTTTTCGGAAAAAATGTCGTTTTGGATACTATTATGGATTGGTGCCCAGGACTGAGTTTTTTTTAAAAAATAGTATTTAAAAAAAAAACTCAGTACAATTTTGGGGCCCCGCGCCTTGAAATGCCAAGGGCCTCGCGCAGCCTTAATCCGGCACTGATCAACACTAAGGGGCCGAATTATGAAAGAGGATTAAATATCTAGGATTTGGTAACAAAAAGAACAATCGATAAATTGATTGATTGTTGTGGTCCGATACGACAGCCTTGTTTCCCACCTAGACAAATTATTTTTTCTGCATAATTACCTCACTATCTATTGAAAGGAATATAGAAACGAAAAGCATTATTGTTTTCTCTCACTGTAAAACTGAGATTATTCGATCATATTTATTGTTGTTTCAATTCCTGTGTTCCATCAAACGCTTCTTGCAGGTCAATGATAAATCCAAACAAACGCAAAATCGACCAACTCACTCACTTACTCATTATTCTCATTACTGAGTCTGCGAGATGATCAAAAGGATTTTTTGCTAAAGGGGATCCCAGCCAGGGGTGAAAGAGTTAGCGGGGACCAAAAACTAAATTTTTTTTTGAAATTTGCGTTCAATCTTAGGTACACTACTGAAACCTGAAACCATCCAGAGGCAGCACATTAAGCTCTCCTAGATCAAAGTTTCGAGTCCATAAATTCTTCATCATTAAATTATGCGTCGAACCTGTTATCAGTGGACCTAATAATATTTGTACAACAATGTAAAACCCCAATCAGGCCGTTATCTCCGTTTTCACTTTCACTAGGGCTAGGGCCTATCTCTCTCGTCAAGTGGTCAATTTCACGCTACTTAATAAGCGGTCCATTCCATTGAGAACTTTTCCAAAGTTGAGTGATCCCTTCTCAAGGTTCTTTCAGAAAAAATTGCTCCTTGCAAATTGTTCGTTTCACAAGTGCGCGAAATAGATAGTGTAAATAAATTAAAATATATAAACTGTTTTTTATGACGAATGGTCTTGACATAGTGATATGAATATTGACAGATTGACTGTAAAAATCTAACCCTCAGTTGTTAAATTTTCATAAACTTAACCTTAAAAAAATACACATTAACAAATAGATATTGTGTAAAAAAAATAAAAAAAAAACATTAGCTGACGCATACGTAAGTTTGGCTACCACCAAATGCATGGATTTTTCATCATATTTTCTTTGAGAAAGACATTTACAACCACTTTTTTCAAGTCTTAGGGCCGATTTTTTTTTTTTTTTTTTTTTTTTTTTTTTTTTGCTGGCAGTGGACCAAAAATAAGTCCATACAGCCACTAGGGCCGAATTAAAAAATAGAATATCAACAGAAACCATACCGTCCCTCAGTTCGTAGTTTCAACCAATCACATCGCATTGTAGTCCCGGTAGCTCAGTGGTAAAGGCGACACTCTGTGAATCTAGAGATTCCAGAGGTCGTGGGTTCGAACCCCAGCCGGGACATGACAAGTTTTCCTCCCATTTGGGATTTTTACCACATAATAATACGTCTTGGGCTTACGGCTGGAATTATGGGACTTAATAGTCCTTATCGGGTAGTATAAATAAGGCGATATTATTATTATAATTATTACTATAGTCCAACTTGAGGGATGGTCTAGCGTATCTTTGTTATCCTATTTGATAATTCGGCCCCTAATCAGATAATAGACAGTTGTTTTAGTCGCATATCCAAATTAGATCAGATTTTTTTTTTATTTTTTTTTAATTTATTTATTTATTTAATAACAGGATAACATATACAAAGGTATTTTTCTAAAGCTTCTAAGAAAAGATTTAGCTGTTTGAGTCATTACGGTTTAGGTTTGAGTCATTACGTATTATCCATTACAGAATTTTAACAAGTTCAAATTTGAGCAAAACTGACTACACACGACCTGTTGCAAACCAGCGCACCTTCCGGTGAGCTGGTTTGACCTATTTTTTTTTGTCGGTGCGGGGGTTCGAACCCCGGAACGGTGACGTTCAATTTTTGTTTTTGTGTTTAATGTCGCTTTCAACTGCATTCTGAGAGACATAAAGATGAGAGGAAAAATAGCTACTTTCTTCAATTTAACACACACACACACACACACGTGACTAGAACCTGTGATACCTAGGTAAGTACGTATGCTACCTGTGTCAAATTTTCCAGACAGATACCTACGTGTGATTGATACCTGTCTCAAATTTTCCAGACAACGCTGGAAACAAGATCTTGAGTCTGGAATCAACAGCAAAACATGACCTAATATATCATGCACTCATAATGTATACAGGGATGGATAAAAATTCAAGAGGACATCTCAATAATTTGAGCTGTGTCCCTTCGACTTCGAGAAAGTCAAAGATTGATTAAAAGTTTACCATATGAAGATGGAGCAGCCATTAATTATTATATTGTTGATTAACAAATAAATAAAACTGTGAGTTCATTAGGCGACCATTTTTTTTAACATGAACGGGGGTTCTTATTATACATTTACACTTAGCATTATTTATTTTAAAAACTAAATTAAACAACATTAAAAAAATGTAAGAAAACAAATCTTATCTAACCTAACTGGTAGGAACAGTTTCATATTGAATCAAATTAGGTTACCAGCATTAAATTACGCGGAGTGATAATTAAAGAACTCTAAATAGATATATTAGCAACTTCTAACAATTACATTTATAGGTAGTAAATGGCATCCATTTTTTCTTCTGCTGGTAATGCTGCTATTATAATATTAGCATTAAGTTAGAATTTAAATTTGGGATGTTAAAGAAAATGGTAGCTTTCCTGATCTTGCTAGGTCCACAACCTTTTCCAGTCCACCCTGTATATTAGAATCCCCTTCCTCTCCTGTCTATTAAAAAAATTATCACCTAGGAAAACCAAATCCCCCTCTACCTAGAATATTTTGAAACATGGATTCTCAAAATATACGACACCAGAGTTGACAAAAAAAAACAAGTTCGATCTAAATCCAGCAATGTCATCTCCTATTTCGCGGGAGTGACGATAAAAAATGTGGAAAAGAGCGGATTTTTAAAGACAAGTTGTGGACGCGTTTTTTTGGGCCGTTTGTAAAATTCGGTTTTGTAAACAAATGAAAATTCAAGTGACCACGAACGCGTGAATAGTTTTTTGAAAAGTTCTTGAATTTCTATAGTCCGTACACTTTCCGAGGGCGGAGTTTCTCTTCAACGAAAGCCGTTATCTGAGTTTTTGTTTTGAAATTTTTATTAAAATTCGGAGATTGGCTTTGAAAAACTAGAGTTATTAGTGTTCTTACACTTTTTTGTTTATTGAAATTTGCGTCAAATTTCTAATTGATTTTTCACGTTGAAATTTTTTTCCCAATTTCGTAAAAAAAAAACAGTTCGCGATTTTTTTCATTTCAAATTTCGATTTTTTGTTTTATGTGCAAAAATTTTTCGTAGCTTCGTAAAAAAGTTTGCATATCCGGTGAATTTGCGTGTCTTATATCTCCAGAACGGTTTTACCTGAATCGCAGCAATTCCGCAAAAAGGAGGTTCCCAAAATGCGAGACATAGTTGTTGAAAACTTGCAACGCCTGGTAAGTAACAAGAGCTTTGGTAGTAATAATAATAAATGAATGTGATTCCTTGTGTTACATTACAACATTCCTGGGGGTCTTTTCTAAAAAAAAGAAGAAATTCCTATGTGCTGCGTCCATTATTTAGAACTATTGCACCCATTCCTTGTGTTATAAGTTATATCACAATTTAAATGCGTAGCTCAGAATTATAGGGCTTTTTCTATTCTTGAAATATCCCAAAATCATATTTTTCGGTCCATAATTCTGCCACTGATCGCAGATCACATTAAAGCAGCTACTCATTTTTCCTCACGAGGTATGCCGTATGAGTGGACTCCGGACATCCAAGTACTGAACAGAAAAATTCCTGCCCTGCTTGGGATCCAGGGTCAAGGCGTCAGTCACAGCTTCGATTTTCTGTTAAGAAAACTTTTTCAGATGTCATGTGATAGAATCAGTCAGATTTATTGTAATGAAGTAAATTTATTCACCTTAATCATCATCAATCATGCAATCAGTATTATTGTTACATAAGACCTACTTATTTTAATTATATAACATATTTCATAATATATTAGAATGCCCAGGATTAGTTGAAAGAATGAGACTTCGTGTACCAGTTTCCACGAGGTATAGCAATAATACTGATTTCTTTGATATAAATAATAGGCCCCATCATACTGTTTTTTTTAACTCACCCTTAGTTTCTTGTATGAGAACATATAATGTAAGATCCGCAGCATTAGATTTAACTAGCATAGTATGTAAGAAAACATGTAAAGAACTACTAAGTATCATAGAATAATTTGTTATGTAACTAAATATTTTTTTTTTACATTGTATTTTATAATGAAAATTAATTTAATCATGTAACTGCAACTATCCAATGGTTGCGTTTGATTATATATATTTTTTTTTAAAAAATAGGGTCTTGAAATTTTCTTATCAGTAGATATTGCACCAGCTACCTGACCTAGCTTGGGTTAGACTGGAAACACCACAATACATATCAATGTCTTTGACAGTGTTTTTTTTCTTTCATTTCGCCTTCTTCCAAACCTAGTGGGTTTTGGGGTTGGCATTGGTCAACCTCTTCCTAATGGTTGATACTTTGACAGTAACCTATATTATTCTTGGAATTTTGAAAGGATTCGAACTCAGAAACTCGGGACACAGTGTCACAACTGCTTCACCAGATACTCAAGAAGGTATTGTGATTACAGGTGATTAAATAAATGGTTTTGTATTTTTTTTTTTTTTTTAATTTTTTTTATGAAACAATTTAAATCAAACCTCAAATTAATTAAATTTAGCTTGAGTGGCTGGGTTGTGTGCCCAGACAATGAGAGCTAACCCTACCCTTCACGTGATATGACAATGCAGTTGAAAGCAAAGTTAAACCAACACAAAACAATCAGACAAATAAAGGTTATCTTAAGAATTGTGTTAGTCACAAAAGTTAATATTGCATCTACCTTAATCCAAACTCAATAATTTTTGGAATGCTTGAGACTATTATTATGTGTTCAACCATTTCGTATTTGAAGAAATACGAATTTAAATTTAGAGCGCGCGATTAGTTCAGTGATTAAGCACTCGCTTGAAATGCAGAAGGTCCCGGAATCGATCCCCGTGCCGACAAAAATTTGTATTCTTAATTTGGTTACAATTGTTCGTAAGGGCGACCTTCCGGTGCGCTCGTGTTGACCCAGCACCTAAATGGGAAGTATTGTATCACTTCTCGCCCATCAGAGGGGAGGCATACTACGGGATGGGCAGGCTACAACACAGACCACAAGCGTCTACAGTAGCTTCTGTTTCATGGCTACGAAATAAAAACGGCTGTGAAACACTCATCTTTATATATAAAAAAAATATTGCACATTACTTAAAATGCAAGTGCATATTGATCGAGCATTTCCTGTTCATTCAAAAATAAAAGTACCTTGCATTATCAAATCTACCTTGTTAATTACCTATTGTACCTAGAGTTTCATTTGAACTGTCACCCTAGAATGAGTCTTGTTAATCCAACATCAAAATTGAAGGCTCCCTAACTTTTTCAATCCAAAGTTTGAGAAAATATTTTCACTAATCTATATAATTTCACTAATCTTCCCGAAAAGTACACTACTACTTCATGGGAACACAAAAATGTATATGCAAAGATAAAGAAATAAAGATCATTATTATTATTAATGCACTAAAAATATTTCTTTCCTTCCTTTATTTCCGCCTTTATTTCAATTCATGATTTGGAATTTTTGTGGAAAATTATTGTTTAAACAAAAATAATTTTTATAAATTATTACTAATCAGAATTTTTATTAATTATCAATTATTACTTGGAATTTTTGTGGAAAACTTTGACAAAAATATGTTTACAATCAGAATTTCTTCCCGTGTCTCTTGATGTTGATTTTTGGTGATAAAATGTGTATGGTGCAAGTCCATACTTTAATCA
Organism: Bactericera cockerelli; assembly: GCA_024516035.1. NCBI lineage: Eukaryota > Metazoa > Arthropoda > Insecta > Hemiptera > Triozidae > Bactericera > Bactericera cockerelli. The sequence goes on from CM044966.1 coordinate 19,286,858, forward strand.
GTAAATAGCTCATTTCTCAGAATCAATTACAAACAAAATTTATAGAGAAAAGATCTAGTGTTACATTCAGGTGGTGAGTTCTTTAGCCTGTCATCTTAATAAAGTTACATAAATTCCATCACTACAAATGTTCAAAATGTTAACATAACTTCTTATAACAGGGTTGTCATAATATCATAATATAAAAAAGATCCATCACACATTAAAGCACTCAACTTCAAATCAAAATATTTTCAAAGCTAGCTAAATAAATTCTTTTACTTGTTTTCTATCTCTTTCTAATCTTCTATCTATTGCTCACTCAATAGACTTTGTATAGAATATACATAATTTATTGTGTGCAAAAAATAAAATAAATTGAATTATTAGTTTCAAATTTTACAATAATCAGCTAAAACAGCTATGCAAAACAAGCACTTAAGTACAGTGAATTCAAAAGTAAAGTTAAGTGAGGCAGCACAAGGCACTGTCGAGAAGAGTGGGTGGACAAATCATGGGAATACAGATTTGAGTGCAGAGTTAACGAAGGTAAGTACTTTAATTTAAAACTTTAGAGGGGTATTTTACTCTATAAATCAAATGAATCAACTCTAGAATCATTTTGACAAAACAAAAATGTGTTTTGGAATTTTGAATCAAGGGAATCCAAGGCATTGACTTGACCGCTCAATTTGTTTGTTTCAAGTGGTAGAAGATCTCTTCATTTCTATTTCTACTTCCATTTGTCTTTTTTTTACTTGCTTAATCTTAAAATTTAAATTTTAAGAAGATAAAAGGAAGTTATGCAAGTAAAAACAGTAAATAAAGAAATTGGATTTTTGTTTTTTTTTTTTTTTTTTTTTGTTACAATAGATCTGATAAGTAATTGGTGTGAAAATTGGGGCTTCACTTGTAGGTCTCCAACTGGTTTATAATCATATTTTTTCTTTGTGTTTGTGGTTTCTTTCACCTTTATGATACACTTACACCAATATCTTTTGCTCTTCCTGCAGAGAAGAACTTTTCTTAAGTATTTTATTTCTCTTTTTCTCTTCCACACTTCAAATTGCTTCAGTTGTATCTTAGGAGCACATTATAAAACAGGATTAAATATATTCCATACCCTGCATCAAGTCAGATTTTTAACCAATCACAACACACAATAGCCCAACATAAAGAAGAGTTACCCAGTTTCATAATTTGACCCCTAGAATTGGCCTACGTACAAGATGTTTATCTGTAGAATTGAAGCAAGTGTCTCACTGAGTACAATATTGTTACATAATTAATAATAATAATACTCTGTATTGGAAGGTAACCACCAGGCAAGGTTAATGCTCAAAGCATTTTCTACCACCTAACCCTCAGAGGTGTATTATTATGTGGTCACAAACTCAAATTGATGAGAAAAAATTCATTGGGTGGAATTCAAACCAATGGATGCCTCCGCTGGATTAGCAGAGTAGCGTGTTAACAATTTAACTACCAGTGCTTTCAATATTTTATCTCAAAATTTGAATGTGAAATGTTGCTAAGCAATGTTTTGGTTGGGATTCAATCTCTTTAGATTCTAGAGAAGAAAAAAAGCTTGAAATGTTGAAAAATGATTTGTAATGTTTAAAAACAAACAAGAATGGTCCCCGTGGCCAAGAAGTGTAGTGCACGAGGCTTCCACACATGGTGACCTGATTTAGATCCCCAGCAGGATAGGATTTTTTCTGCTCTATACTTGGATGTCCAAGGTCCACTCATACCTTGTGAGGAAAAAAGCGTAGTTACTTGTATGGGTAACAACCAGTGGTTCCATCACCAGAGTATAAAGAATAATGTAAAATAATTTGGAAAAGTAAAGGAGGCTCTTAGTAATGATGCACTCCATAAAATTGTGAAGAGGCCGTGGGCTTCACCACAAAGAAATCATATTTAATAATAATATAATATAATAATAATGCTTTTTCTTTGTGTTATTTTGTCACAATTTTAGTGGGTAGCGTAGAATCATAGGACTTTACCACTTTAATTTACAATATCTTGTATTATTTTTTTGCCTATGATTCTGCCACTGATCACTGCTTCACATCAAAGTAGCTACTCATTTGTCCTCATGAGGTATGAGTGGACCCCAGACATCCAAGTACAGAGCAGAAAAAATCCTCCCCCACTGGGAATCAAACCTAGGTCACCATGTGTGCAATGCCTAGCATGCTAACTCACTCTGCCACAGTGACTACTAGAAATCATATATAAAAACTATTTAACTTTGCTTTGAAACTTAACATTACACCCAATGGGCAATGAACCAGCGCAGGTAGGATTGAATTTTCAAAGTAGAATTTGTGGATTTTTCAAACCCTATCACTAGGGATGGGTGGAGCTTGCACTAGTAGCCGAGAGTGAACTCCAGCAAATAGTTAACAGAAACAGAAAGACGAGTTGTCTGTCACTTACCGTGTAGTAGGACAGAAGTCCTGAGTTCACATCCAGCACAAACCAGCGATATTGCCAACCTTTGACTACATTGGTCCATTTGCTCAGGGATCCTTCCATTCTAGAGATTTAGGTGGAAATCTTTTCGCTCCTAGATCACCAACGTAAGAGAGTTTGAAATTGTTAAGAACTTGTCTGATTTTATACTGATCTGAGTTTCAGAGTTAGAACTAGCAGAATAACTCGTTCTTAATTTAGAATTATATTACGAGTAATTTTCCGAGACGACATTAAAAATTCAAATTTATTTAATTTTTGATAAAAACTTTTTATCACTCCAATTTTTCGATTTGTAAACACGACATTGAAATCAGCTGATTTCGGTCGAGGTCAAGTTGTGCTTCACTTTTCTACTCAACATGCTCCTTCCATGACTGCTTGTTACCTCCTTGGAAATGATAAAGGTGCTGCGCTCTATTGAAAATTTTAATAACTTTTTCTAGGTTTAGAAACATTCTTGGTTGAGCTTCAGCTAAAACTGTAACTCTTTCTGGTAGTTACATGCAACGCCACAACGATGCGACACAAATGTCAATTTAAAAAATTTGAATTTTCAACGGTTTTCAGAGTTTCACAATTTTCTCAGGCATATCGCCTGTTTCAGATCCCACAAGTCCTGGGTTCAATTCCGGATCAAGTCAAATATTTGAGACAGAACGAAACTGGAGATTAACGGACTTAATTCAATGAAATAGAGTTCTGCCTTCTATATTTTTAGGTGATATTTGTAAAGAACTGCCCTTAGGACCGATTTATGAAACAGGATTAGATAAAAATGCCTTGAGCATTAACGTCGCCTGGTGGTTACCTTCCACTAAAGAGAATTACTATTATAATGTCACCGTGCACTGTTAGTAAAGTGGTTAACGCGTTAGTTTGGTAATCCAGGAAGCGTAGGGATCCGCTGGTTCGAATTCCACCCAGTGCATGAATTTTTCCTCATTAATTTTAGTATTAACCACATAATAATAAGACTCTGAGGGTTAGGTGGTAAAAAATGCCTTGAGCATTAACCTCGCCTGGTGGTTACCTTCCACTAAAGTGTGTTATTATTATTATTGGCCATTTTATTAATAAATACGTAATTAATCTGTGATAGTTGTGTTATATGGCGAGATTTAATGTAATATATTGTTCATTGTGAGTCATAAAAACAATAATAATTAGATTTAGATTTATATATTTTTAAGTGAAAAATATAATTATAAGTGAATAGGTAGGTAGATGCATTTGTTTTTGTTTTTTTTTTAAGTTTTTTTTTATGTATAGATTTAAGTTGTGTCTTTGTTGGGGACTCCTCCTAGTCAATTTATAAAATAAATAATTAAATTATCCAGGTCCACAGTGTTATTGTAACGAGAGATGAGTCCTGCTGATTTGCTGATACAAACTGCTGATTCATTCACCCAAGTCAATGTCATAGCTCATCGTTTTGTCGAAATCGAGCAAGTAGCTGGCATTGAGATCTGAATTGGGACAATTAGATCAGCGGTGTCCAATCTTCTCACCACGATCGCCCATTCTTACCAGTCTGTCCCGCTAGCTCAGTGGTAAAGGCGGCACTCTGTGAATCCAGAGATTCCAGAGGTCGTGGGTTCGAAACCCAGCCGGGACATGACAAGTTTTCCTCCCATTTGGGATTTTTTTACCACATAATAATATGTCTTGGGCTTACCGCTGGAATAATGGGACTTTAATAGTCTTAATCGGGCAGTATAGATAAGGCGATATTATATTATTATTATTATTTTTTCGACAGGATTGTTAATGTTACCAGATTGGCTACAGCTGGGGGAAAGATGGTCTCTAGCCAACTTAAGTTGAAAGTTTGCTTGTCCTGAACCACAAATTTCTATGTGTGATCATGATGAACCATCATGAAAACTTGTACTTTTTCTTTATTACGACGAGGGTTTTCGCGGAAAACTCACAAACCAGGTACTCGAATTAACCTCACCCAGCCTGGGTGGGGCCAGCAATAGGGTTTCAAGTTAAATGGCTATCGTTATCCATCTAATCCAATTTATTGTTACTAAAACAACAATTCACCAACATTTCAGGATAAGAGAACTTGATTTCTTTTTCTCTCTTTTTTTTGTAATTGCCGATTTCTCGTTGTGTATCGCCCCTTTGCACTATTGCCCCCATGTTGGGAACCACCGAACTAGATCATGCATCATCATCTCATCAAAGTCATCAATCATCATCATCAATTCAAGAAAGAATAATAATAATATTAAATCTAATGAGGACAATCTTATATAACACCTGCTAAACTTCTTAGTGCAGCAGACGTTTTTGAAAGTGATGAGTGAGCTGAATGGGGTGCAATAGTTCTAAATAATGGACGCAGCACATAGGAATTTCTTTTAGAAAAGACCCCCAGATATAATGTAATGTAATGTAATGTAATGAGGACAAAACATTTAACTGGGCGCAATATTAGCTCAGTGTCAAGATCTGGCCATGCGGAAGGTCCTGGGATCGAACCCCACAACCGACAAAAAATTCCAGTCATATTCTGATTACAGATGTTTGTAGCCTGGGTTCGAACTCGCGTCTTGTGGACCTTACTATAACTATAACGTGCATTTGTACTCAAGTGGTTAAGGCGCTGGTCTGTTAATCCAGGTAGCGTAAGGATCCGTGGGTTCGAATCCCAGCCAATGCATGAATTTTTCATAAATAATTTGAGTTTGTCACCACATAATGGTTATACTCTGAGGGTTAGGTGGTAGAAAATGCTTTGAGCAATAACCTCTCCTCATGGTTACCTTCCACTAAAGAGTATTATTATACAGGGTCCGCCAGAAAAAAAGGTACCACACAAAATATTGTATTGTATTGTACGAATTTCTTTGTGGTGAAGCACAAGGCCTCTTCACAATTTTTGTGGGTAGCGCAGCATTACTAAGAGCCTCCTTTACATTTCGAATTATTCTATTACATTAATTTCTTTTTACTCTGTTAATGCCGCCACTGGTCGTTACTCATACAAGTAACTACTCATTTTTCCTCACGAGGTATGAGTGGACCCCGAACATCCAAGTACAGAGCAGAAAAAATCCTCCCCGCTGGCAATCGAACCCAGGTCACCATGTGTGCAATGCCTAGCGCGCTAACTCGCTCTGCCACAGTGACTACAACCCAAAATATTTAGGCAGTCCCAGGGGGTCAACTTTGGAATCTTAAATGAAACCACCCTGCTTATGATAATTTTTTGGAGAGTATTTTATTTTTATTTTTTATGCATACACACGAATAATACTATTGCATTTACGTGTATGATAGGGTGTACCAGGTACCTACAATAATATGATAAAATATACATACTTAAATATTAGATAACTTCTTCTTTTTCTCTGTCTTATCCCGCTTGAGCAGGGTCGACGTTGTTGAACCTCATGGTTGAGCTTGGTTGGTTTTGGCGCAGTTGGAATGGAACACAGTATACCTAGGTATTAAATAGATATAATAATAATAATAAAAATAACTCTTTATTGACAAGAATAATATTGACAAAGGGCGTGATTATTGCCTGAGGCAATCTCTGCCATCAAACCCATACGGTTACCACTTTTTTGATATCGAGAAGTAAAGTGTTACTGATATTCCATAATATATTTTAAAAAAAAAAAAAAAAAAATGTATAAATATAGGTATATATATATAAATATAGGTATATATAAAAGATATAAATTAAGATTAACATAATATTTTCACTTAATAAAGGAAATTGCTAGTAGTGACGGAAAAGTTTGTTAAATGCAACGTACGATATCTCCGGCCCAGTTTTGTTTATATGTATAGGCTAGTAGTGACGGCTGTGACGGAAAAGTTTGTTAAATGCAGTGTACGATATCTCCGGCCCAGTTTTGTTTTAAAAAACGCAACCTTGTCCGGAATACTTTCAATAGCAACTTCTTTTCAGAAATGTCTTACAAACAGGGTGGTCCAATTTATAATATATAAACGAGAACGCGGGTCCTGGTTTTGCTTCTGAAAAGGCTGTAAAAAAGAAACATCGAGTATATTCCGAGATCAAGAATAATTTCATCATCGTGGCTTTCTCTGTAGAAACGCTCGGACCTTGGGCAGAAGAAACAATGGGATTTAAAAACAAAGTTGGCAACATTTGTAAACAAAATACAGGAGAACCAAATGCACAAGCATACCTTTTCCAAAAAATGTCACTTGTAATCCAAAGAGGAATTTGCTCAAGTATTCTGAGTACTTTGCCCTCTGGATTGCAAATGGCAGAAATACAATATTATCTGTAAAAAAAAAAAAATATACTCACACAAGTGAAATTTTTACAACTCTAAAATAATAATAATAATAATAATCAGTACGGTTTAACCCGCAATCATTACTGTTGTGAGAGAAATCTCTCATATTTTAATTTTTTGAAATGTTTAAAAACTATCTTATCGGATTCACGTTACTTCATGGTCGACCCTGTATAACTCTGTTGGAAAAATACATGATGATTTCCATTCTGCAGCATAGGACATGAAAAAAAAATAAGAACACAATGTAGTGAACCAAGGGACGAAGTTAAAGTCGGTGGCTTTCTCTTCCACCGAACCAAATTTGATTCCAAATCAAATGATTCCAAATTTGATCCCTCCGGGGGCGCCCTTGGTAATGATAAAAAGTCAAAACCAAGTAGGAAATGTTTCCCTTTTGATATACGAAATTGAATACATGTTTGATCATTTCTCAAAATTTAAATCCGTTCTCTAGATATTTCAAGTGGCTCCAAATGATTCCAAATCTGATCCCCTGGGGCCGCCCCTCGTAATGATAAAAGTCAAAACCCAGTAGAAAATGTTTCCATTTTGATATAAGTATAAGTATAAGTAGTGCTTTATTTAGACTGTTAGCGCAAGACAGGTAGTCCTATTATGCCAACAGTTTACGAAACTGTTGGCATAACTGTTGACAATATACGAAATTAAACACATGTTGGAGCATTTCTCAAAATCTAAATCCGTTCTCTAGATATTTCGAGTGGCTCCTCAATTTTGGCATACCCTGTATAACATCGCAGATGTACCTGGAACCTAGGTCGATGGCCAAAATTAATGAGCGCACTGGAAACTGGAAGTTCAATGTTTTCTTGAGTGCAAAATGTGAATATTATGATAATTAATAGGAGAGGTAATGAGGTAATGAATGCAAATTATAGGAACTCCAGTGTTGGCGAAAATTATTTATTGAATGGATCACTTGCTTTATTATTATTATTTTCATTATTATTATTATGTAGCTTGATCGATAAGGCGGCGGACTTGTAACCTGGAAGTCGGTGGTTCAAGTCCCGGTTTCAGCGTAGATTTAGTAAAGCGAGTTAGAGTAGTTGTGATATCACGAAAGTGACTAACACAAATATGATAAACAAGCAGGCTGTCGCCCGCTTTGCGGGCCGAGGCATGGCCGTGAAAGCAAAAAATCCTTTTTCGCCAATGGCAGGTGTTGTAGTGGGAATTTCGAAAAATCCCGTCTTATTGCACATCTAGACTATAAGACAAAGCTACCTACCAAATTTCAGCTTCCTAGTACTTACGGTTTGGGCTGTAGAGCGATGATCAGTCAGTGGTCAGTGGTCAGTGAGTGTCTTTGACATTTATATATAGAGATTTTCATTATTATTATTATTATTGAACACTTTAATAATAGTACATATTATGTACAAACAAGTAATGATCAAAATTATGAGCAAAATAAACAAGAAAATAAGATGAATATAATTATATATGTAGATGTCCTAACTAAAGGGCGGGGTTATTGCCTGCGGCAATCTTTACCACTCAAGTTCATCGCAAAGATATATATAATAATAATAATATCGCCTTATTTATACTGCCCTATTAATACTATTAAAGACCCATTTCCAGCAGTAAGCCCAAGACATATTATTATGTGGTAAAAATCCCAAATGGGAGGATAACATGTCCCGGCTGGGTTTTGAACCCACGACCTCTGTAATCTCTGGATTCACAGAGTGCCGCCTTTACCACTGAGCGACCGGTACAGACTATGGTATTTTTTAAATATTTTTTCGATCCCAGCAGGAACTTTGTTAAATTTTACGGCAAACTTTGGAAATTTTGTTAAAACGTTTTTCAATATTCCCGCAATCCCGCTGTTAAAACTGATTAGTTTAGCGCGAACCACCTGCTCTAGCAGAGTGAGGTTCTTTTGGTCAAATGTCTTTTGATCAAAAACAAAAATGGCTACCAGGGTTTCTCAAACTGTTATAACGTGTTCCAGCAGAGTTAAAGCGCCTAAAAGGACAAAAAACTTGGTGTGCCATAAAACTCGCTATTAAAACTCGTAGATGCGTCAGCAGCGGAGCGGCCGGCGCCTTAAATTGTAAGAATTCTCTTTCTGTGTAAGGCATATAGATTTAAAAAAATCTGGTGTGACACCACACGACTTTCCTTATCCCGCGAAAAGAAGCCAAACTCCGCTACTAATGACTCAACAGTAAAAGATAGCAACAAATGCATGCCAAATTCGTAATCAACACCTTAAAATCATTGGATTTAATATTTCACAACCTGTGAAACACTTATTTTTTTTCTTTTTTTAAGAAGAAAAAAAAGGTAAAATTCTTCTATCGCATTCAAAACAAGATTTGCATTTTTCTTTCTAACCAAAGTGGATTCAAATGGAATAAAATGGACGAACTGGAAGAAAGTCATTTTTCTTTTGGAAGAGGAAATTTGTCCTCTTCCTCCTTCCAGTTTGGTTAACCAAAATGGATTTATAAAATTCTTGCTTCCGTTACTTTTATAGGTTAAGTCCATTGTTTATCTTTAAAAGTACCGAAACGCATTTTTCTTTCACGAATAGTGGGGAAGCTAAACTTGGAAGAAAATGGAATTATTCAGAAATACCGAACCTGGGAAAAAAAAATTATCCAAAAGAAAAACACGGCTAAGGAGTGAGGTTTCAATTCTGAGACCAGTGCATCCTACCCACTAAAAAACCCTCCGGAAGAACAGACCGGGAACCGATATGAAAATCATTACTTCCGGTCCTACGTACATCACTAAGTACCGATAAATTTGCTCTGATTTTTTTTTCTTTTTTTTTTTTTCTTATTGTCTGTTGATGAAGTTTATTTGTTTTGTTTTTAAATACATTAAATTAAAACACTTCTTTTGCCCATTATTTAATTATCCTTGTCCTTGTTCTTCATAAACCTGTTATCTTATGTGCAAAGTTTATAAAAGTTTTGTAATAAAGACTGAAATAAATTTGAATTATTCCTAAAAAAATTAAAACACTCGAGTGTCTGGAGAGTCCAGAATTTGCATGTGATCAATGACTCCAGTGATCATCTGGCCATGAAATCTACAGTCCAGGAAACGATTCCAATCTGAAATGTTTTTTTTTTATTTTTTTTTTTTTAAATAAAAAATTAAAACAATAAACTGATTCCAAGTTCAAACAAGTTTCCTCTCATGCATGGATGTACAATGAAGATGAAGTAGGTTTGTATAATCCTTACACCCTTACACGTTCATATAATCCTTTATTTTGAAAAATTCATCATTTTGAATTAAGAGTGATACTATTGTCTTACTTTATGTATTGATCCTCATTCCTTCTTGTCTCGAAAATTTTGAGCCTTGATGTCATTACGTCATTATTCCTCTGAATCCAAAATAATGAGTTTTGAAAAAATCATTGAAAACACAGTTTTTTTCTACATACTGTATGGAGTGTATGGGTAAGGTCGACAATGGCAAGTACTTCATTCAATTTTGCGAATTGGCTTTGCTATCTCTGTGCCAATTTTTGTGTAATATCTGCAATTAGAAAAAATATGGAAAATATTTTTGTCCAACAAGAAATACACACATTATACGATAAAAAAACCTATGCGTTCCGCTAAATTTTTCACTCAGTGTACAAAAAGATCTACGTCAGACCTAATAATCGTCATCGAGGAAGCGCTGGCCAAATACTGAGAATACACCAAAAGTTGTTTTTTTTATCGATTTTGCAAAGGCCTATGATATAGTTTGGATTGAAAGGAAATTCAGTACAAGATGGAGAAATTTGGAATACCGGAAAAGTTGTTAAATTAACTAGTTTAAGTGTAAAGTAAGAATAGGAAGATCAACCACATCAGCATTTGAAATTGACGCCGGAGTGAGACAGGGAGATGGGATTTCGCCTTTACTAAGCCCTAGAAAACATGAAAAATACCAACATGGAAATGCGTATTGCGAAGAAAATCAATATTCGAGCATATGCTGATTTTTTTTATATAAAAGTTTAAACGTATTTTATTTGTAAAATACAATTGCATGAACACTATGAACAGTGTTACAGAAAAGACAATAAATAGTAATGCTGATGATATAGATGTCAGACAATATCCAAGAAATAAAAGTCTTGTTAAAAATTCTAATCAAGCAAACAGAATCAGTAGGCCTCAAAATCAATGATGAAAAGACAAAATTGATGTACATGAGAAGACAACAGAACACATGCCCAATAGTAGGAAACATTCTAACATAGACAACCACTCCTTTGAACGCACATCCAATTTCAAATATTTGGGTGCAATACTGACTGATGACAACACTGAAGATACTGAAATACAAAACAGAATTAATTTAGCAAATAAGAGCCTGTGGGCATGCAACAAACTAATGAGTTTAAGGTTACTCTCCAACTGCACAAAAATCCGGATCTAGAAGTCTAGTATTCGCCCAGTATTGACGTATGATGCAGAAAACCGGTACTGTCCCGGTAGCTCAGTGGTAAAGGCGGCACTCTGTGAGTCCAGAGATTCCAGAGTTCGTGAGTTTGAAACCCAGCCGGGACGTGACAAGTTATCCTCTCATTTGGGAATTTTACCCCATAATAATATGTCTTGGGCTCACTGCTGGAACAATGGGACTTTAATTGTCCTGATCGGGCAGTATAAATAAGGCAATATTATTATTATTAAACTGGATCCTAAATAAGAAAAACGAGAAAAACATAATTACATTTGAGGTCTTGCGGTCCAAAAATCTTTGGACCTACAAACATTGGAGGAAGAAATGTAACAAGGAAATTCGAGATTTATACAAGCAACCAGATGTAGAGGGGGAAATAAAATGCAGACCATGGTCCGGGCGCATTCTAAGTGCGCGTGCGCGAACACAACAGAGGAGACCCTGGACCCTTGTACCACGTAAAATAATCTAACGATCCTATTAAATGTAAGCGGCCACAACGGAGTCCCAAAAATCGTCTATACCAAGCTGCAGGTACCAGAGTTCCGGGTGCATCTTCTTCTCCAGAGAGGTCTAGGTTTTTTAGTGGGTGGAAATCCCACTCCCATGGTTTCCGGGTGTCTTTTAAAGATTTTTTCTCCTAAGCCTCTCAAAAAAAAGGTACCAGAGTGTGGAATTGAGGGTCCAGGGTGTAGGGTCTAGGCCAGGGTCCTCGTTGTGGCCTCCTACTCAGGTTATTATTATTATTATACAACGCTTTATTAGATATAAATGGACATTATGTACAATATGTACATACAAATAATTATTTTAACAATAAAAAAATGGAAACAATATATACAATAGAAATGAAAAAGAATAGAAAATATCTCTATATATAAATGTCAAAGACACTCACTGACCACTGACCACTGACCACTGACTGATCATCGCTCTACAGCCCAAACCGTAAGTCCTAGGAAGCTGAAATTTGGTAGGTAGCTTTGTCTTATAGTCTAGATGTGCAATAAGACGGGATTTTTCGAAACTCCCACTACAACACCCTGCCATTGACGAAAAAGGATTTTTTGCTTTCACGGCCATGCCTCGGCCCGCAAAGCGGGCGACAGCCCGCTAGTATCTTAATATATAAATGTCAAAGACACTGACCACTGACTGATCATCACTCTACAGCCCAAACCGTAAGTCCTAGGAAGCTGAAATTTGGTAGGTAGCTTTGTCTTATAGTCTAGATGTGCAATAAGACGGGATTTTTCGAAATTCCCACTACAACACCTGCCATTGGCGAAAAAGAATTTTTTGCTTTCACGGCCATGCCTCGGCCCGCAAAGCGGGCGACAGCCCGCTTGTAACAACATATGTCCTAACTAAAAGGCGGGGTTATTGCCTATGGCAATCTCTTCCACCCAACCCTGTGATGGTCCGGGCACAGCCTAAGAAAAGAAGAAACCAGTGCAATAAAACAAACTCTAACAAATAGTGCATGCGGAAGAAGACCGAAAGGTAGACCAGGAACAAGTTGGTGGAAACAAGTTAAGAATGTTATGCAAAATATGAATTTAGGAGAGAATGACGCACAAGACAGAGATGATTCCAGACGAAGTGTTGCTGAGGCTAAATACAAACTGCGACAGGGCCGTATTTGGGGGGGGGGGGCGGGCGGGCCCCCTTGAAATTCTCACTTGAACGCAGGCTCTTGTCCCGGGCCCCACCTGCCTTGCATTTTTTCTAGGTACATTACATATCTACATACGTACATGTTGATTCCTAAACACAATAAACAGTAAAAACCAACTACATTACTAATTATACTATTTGGGCCCCTCCCTCACGAAAATCCTCGATACGGCCCTGAACTGCGGTATAAATGGCCATGGGAATGGCGTAAGAGAAGAGTATAATCATATGTGATGAGAATCATAAACAAAATCACATGAACATCAACTACGACGTTTAGCTGGAGGACGCTGTACCATCACCAAAATTTTGTATTCGTAATTTGGTTACAATTGATTTTAAGGGATATACAAAACAATAAAATGAAAACAATATATACAATAAAAAGGAAAAAGAATAGAAAAATATACATAAAGAAATATATGTGCTAACTAAAGGGCGGGGTTATTGCCTATGGCAATCTCTTCCACCCAAACCTTTCTGTTTATCCAGAACTTGGAGTCACAATGACACAACAGAGGTTAATAGATCAACGAAGAGTAATCCTAAAGAACAAGAAACTAACACATGAAACAATACAAAAAATCAAAGATGAAGTAAAACAGCCTTTTTTATTTCATAGCCATGAAACAGGAGCTACTACAGGCTCTTGTGGTCTGTGTTGTAGCCTGCCCATCCCGCAGCATGCCTCCCCTCTGATGGGACAAGAGACTAACAGATGAAACAATCCAAAAAATCAAAGATGAAGTAAAACAGCCTTTTTTATTTCATAGCCATGAAACAGATTGAACTACCGACCGCCAGATTAAAAGTCCACCACCTTATGCATTGAGCTACTGAGTTCGGTTAATTATTTACCTTGTATTTTTTTTTCAAACATGAGTGTTTCACAACATTTTTTTATTTCGTAGCCATGAAACAGGAGCTACTGCAGGCTCTTGTGGTCTGTGCTGCAGCTTACCGAACCCGTAATATGCCTCCCCTCTGATGGGCGAGAAGTGACATAGTACTTCCCATTTAGGTGCTGGGTCAGCAGGAGTGCACCGGAAGGTATCCCTTACAAACAATCATCATCATCATCATCATAGGGTGGCGTCATTGTGAACGATGGTAGCCAGACAGTGGAGAAATGACTCAGCACTTTTACTACTGTCTTTACAAGCAGGCTAATAATTGACAAGGGCCCCTAGAACAAAGCCAATGCTGGTCTACTCCCTATTTATAGCCCCCAGCCAGACTGCTGGTCTATACTCCCTGTTTATAGTCCCCCAGCCAGACTGCTGGTCTATATCCTGTTTATAGCCCCCAGCCAGACTGCTGGTCTACTCCCTGTTTACAGTCCCCCCGCCAGACATAAACAAATGTAACGAAATTAATAATATATAATTTTAATATTATATAAAATTGATAATATATAATTTTTTTGTTGGCCCGGGGAATCTAACCTGGGAACTTCCGCATGCCAAACGAGTGCTTAACCACTGATCTAATCGTGCGCTTGTATACCTATTAATTTCGTATTTAATAGGTATCTACTTACATCAAAATTTCCAGCAACTAGCATACATGTACAGGGAACTACTGAACGGCTGAGTGCTTATGCGCCGACCTCTGATGTACAAAATCTGACACTTCTACATGTAATTATTATTAATATTTCACTCTTGATTGAAGTTATAATATATCGTACATTATAAAATGATTAGTTTGTGTGTGTTTAATGTTTATGTTTAATCGCGTAAAACTCGAGAACTACAAGTCAGATTAAGATGAAAATTTACATAGTAACCAATGACAGGCTCATTTTTTTATTTTATTTTTTAAAGTTTCAATGTCGATGTTTATTTGTGAAATTAAATTCACAAATCTTCAACAAATAATGAGGGTATACCGACCCTCAAAAGATAAATCTATTGTGCTGAAGGTGGGGTGAATAGCGTTATAGCATTAAAAAAACGTCTATTTTTTAAAAGTTGAGCTTTTCAGCTTATTCAATTGGTTATAAAAAAAAACAAGATGTAAATAAGTGAGGACTACAAATTGAGGCATTTCCGGATGATATTGGTAGTTGGGGGACTTTAAAGAGGGAGTAGACCAGAAGTCAGGCTGGGGGACTATAAACAGAGAGTAGACCAGCAGTCTGGCTGGGGGACTATAAACAGGGAGGAGACCAGCAGTCTGGCTGGGAGACTATAAACAGGGAGTAGACCAGCATTGGCTCGGTTTTTGGGGGGACTTGTCAATTATTAGCCTCCTTGTAAAGACAGTGGTAGAAGTGCTGAGTCATTCCTCCACTGTCTGGCTACCATCGTTCACGATGACGCCACTCTATGATGATTATATATAAAAAAAAAAAACAAGATGTAAATAATTGAGGACTACAAATCGAGGCATTTCCGGATAATATTGGCAGTTGATAGGATTATTGACATAAAATAATAATATCGCCTTATTTATACTTCCCGATTATGACTATTAAGTCCAATTATTCCAGCAGTAAGCCCAAGACGTATTATTATGTGGTAAAAATCCCAAATGGAAGGATAACTGGTCATGTCCCGGCTGGGTTTCGAACCCACGACTACTGGAATCTTTGGATTCACAGAGTGCCGCCTTTACCACTGAGCTACCGGGACAACTTTATTAGAGACAAGGACAAGGACCATATTTATTAGAGTAATTTAGTTATCTCATAATTTATGAACTATCCATAAAATGCATCATCAATATTTACAACCAGCAAATAGTAACTAAAAAGTACAACATCCATTGAACAAGTGAACGGCTCATTAATTTTTGGTGGTGGACTATTTTCAATGGCCTCGTCGAAACTACCTAGGTACTTGTAGCAAGATCTACTTGCTTGTTTTTTTTTTTACATTTTTTTTTTTACATATAATTATGAATGACCCATCAAAAAAAATAATTAAAGAAACGATTAGAAATTAGATATTAAGGGGAAAAAACAACTGCCTTAATAGGTAGTTGTAACAAGAACTAACTTAATAGGTAAAATAATGATGCAGGTGTAACTAGGATAATAATAATATCGCCAGCAGTAAGCCCAAGACATATTATTATGTGGTAAAAATCCCAAATGGGAGGATAACTTGTCATGTCCCGGCTGGGTTTCGAACCCATGACCTCTGAAACCTCTGGATTCACAGAGTGCCGCCTTCGCCACTGAGCTACCGGGACGGACAAAATATAGTCATTTCAAAATGGTTCATAATCAATGGCGGACCCAGTATAATTGTAGATATATACATTTTGGCAAAATTTTGATGTATAGTATTTGTATTGAATATTTAAATCACCTTCTGTGGGGTGTTGCCCCAGACAGAATCAAAACACGCCAAACCATGGGGTAATCTAACTATCTATCTTCTATTATTAAACATATTACATGGAATTTTTAGAATAAAGTACATAGAATATTTACATAGACATTGAAATTAATATAACAAATCTTGATGAAGGGTGGTGCTAATGCCAAGGGCATTCTCTTCCAATTATATTAAAGTGATGTTTTTAAACTTTTATTTTTATACTTTAATTGCAATTCTCCTAACAGTGATTGTCTTTAACTTTTATTATAATGCTCCTAAAAATACATCATATGATTGAAGGTCAAAAAGTCGAATATCCACTGTGGGCAATCAAAGTTTAAAATTGCATTAAAAAAACTGAACGCCCTTAATAAATTATTCTAGCAAACTATTATACATAGTATGTGCCTACCTACACTATAATTTATCAATCGAATTATTATGATGGAAAATGTTTGCAAAAAATAATTATTTTGGGTATGCTCATTTCAAACTCTTAATGAGTCTTCGAAAACTAGTTCCAAGGAGTATTATTATATACTGTATATTTGTGTGTATATACAGGGTGGGGCAAAAGTCTGGAAACCCTTAAATATCTTTCGAATTGCTTTTTCAGTAAATTTAAAATTTTGTACGGTAAACCGGGGTACCCCAGTTTACCATACAAAATTTTATCTTTACCGAAGAAGCTATTCGAAAGTTATTCAGGGGTTTCCAGACTTTTGCCCCACCCTGTATACTGTATATTTGTGTATATACGAGTGCCAATGGCGTCACCAGTATCGTCATTGTGTTACAAGGAGTTCTGCACTGGTAGCCAAGTGGTTAAAGCTCTAGTCTGGTAAGCCAGGTACCGTAGGGATCCATTGGTTCGAATCCCACCTAGTGCATGGCCGTGAAAGCAAAAAATCCTTATTCGCCAATGGCAGGTGTTGTAGTGGGAATTTCGAAAAATCCCGTCTTATTGCACATCTAGACTATAAGACAAAGCTACCTACCAAATTTCAGCTTCCTAGGACTTACGGTTTGGGCTGTAGAGCGATGATCAGTCAGTCAGTGGTCAGTCAGTCAGTGACTTTGACATTTATATATTAAGATAATTCATTAGTTTGAGTTTGTAACACATAATAATAAAACTCTGGGGGTTAGGCGGTAGAAAATGCTTTGAGCATTATCCTTGCCTGGTGGTTACCTTCCACTAAAGAGTTTTATTATTATCATCTCGTCAGTTGTGTTGTCTTTGAGTACTTCATCAATCTACCTCCTAATATTCTTTGCTTTCAATAAATCATTTTCTACCACGCCATTTCTGTGTACAAGCGACAAAATGGTATCAAAACCGTCTTGGTGAGATATTAAAACTATAAGACTTGTCTTCATCCGCTTCATAAATCTTCCCTCTGTGTTGTTGTTTTTTTTTTAAATAAGTTTTCATTTATTTATTTTTTACATTTACATCTTCAACAAACAATGAGGGTATAGGTACCCACCTTCAAAAGATAAAAATTCTTGTGCTCAAGGTGGGGAAACCAGCTTGGCTACAGCTGGGGGAGGGATGGTCAGTTCAAGTGGAAAAATTGGCTTATTTTAAACTACATATTTCTATGGGGTTGGTATTAGCCAACCTAGTCCTCACGGTTGAGGTTGGTTGGTTCTGGTACTCCTACATCCACATTTCACGGCTGGATGCCCTTCTTAATGCAAATCCACCTAATGCAAATCCCTTCCTAATGCAAATCAAACTGTAGGCGTCTACTGGCCTACAATTTGATCAGATGGTCTACAGACAACTTAAGTGGAAAAGTTGGCTCGTTCCGAACCACAAATTTCTATGTATGTGCTATCAACCATCGCATCAAGCCAGCGTCGATGGCATGTTGAATACACCGGTTCCCTTCAGAACACCGAAGTTAAGCGACATCCAGCGAGGTTAGGACTTGGATGGGTGACCATTCAAATTCTATTTCTCGTGACGCTGGCTTTTCCCGGCCCCACTCAGGCTGGGTGAGGTCAATGTGAGTAGCAGGTTTGTGAGTTTCCTGCGAATGGAGGGTAAAACCCCCGTCGTGATATGACCATGGCAGTTGAAAGCGACGTTAAACCCCACAAAAAAAAAAAAAAAATAATAAAAAAAACCATCGCATCGTGAGAACTTGGGCTTTTTTTTTTTTTTTTTTTTTTTTTTTTTTTTTTTTTTGGTTTAACGTCGCTTTCAACTACATGGTCATATCACGACGCGGGTGTTACCCTCCATTCGCAGGAAACTCACAAACCTGCTACCCACATTAACCTCACCCAGCCTGGTGGGCCGGAATGCCAGCATCACGAAGTCTTCACCTCGCTAGACGTTGCTTAACTTCGGTGATCCAACGAGAACCGGTGCATTCAACGCGCCATCGACGCTGGCACTTGGGCTTTTCCTTTGTAAGCATTTAAACCCTTGGGAAACTACAAGCTAGCCTGGCTAGTTAGGGTTGACTAGTCAGTTTTCTGTTTATAGTCCTCGAGCGAAACATGGATTAGCTGTTCTGTAGGTGTTAGTAGCTATTAGATGTAGCATGTAACTAATCCATAGTCTTACACCCGTATTTATGAACAGCGAATTTTGTCTGGGCAATGTCTCAAGCAAGGTATTGGCCAATAATATTAAAGGAAATCATGCTTCAGACCATGCTCAGACGGCGTTTTCTTTTCATAAATACGGCTGTCAATCAATATCGCATCTACATTACTCTGTTGTTTCACTTGTTTGTAACATTTTTGTTTTTCTCACCTTATTGTTAATGGTTACTAGCTTGTCTTCACTAACATTTTTGTTTTTCTCAGCTTATTGTTAATGGTTATTAGCTTGTCTTCACTAACAATTTTTTTTTCTCAGCTTATTGTTAATGGTTATTAGCTTGTCTTCACTAACATTTTTGTTTTTCTCAGCTTATTGTTAATGGTTAGCACTGTAGTTTCTGGGAGGCATTCTCCCGCGAAACGACCGTTTTGCTTGATTAGCTTGTCTTCATTATTGCCTTCAACAAAATCTTCAATGTCATTTCCGACATTGCAACCCACTTCAGGTTCAAGATTTCTTACCGAGAACTATTTTGTCTTCTTTTATGTCTTTTTGTAATTGTTTTTCAACATGTTGATCAACACGTCCACACCGCAGGAAACATATCGTTGAACAACATGTTGAAATACACTTAACAAAAAGTACGAAAACAAATGTACGAAAGACATTGTACTTATAGGAAATTTATAATTATTATTATAGTAAGCTTTATTAGGTAGAACAAAAATATATCCAGTAAAATACAATGAAATTATGAAGAAAAAACAAAAAGATTGAGCAAAGATACAAGAACAAAAAAAAAAGAGAATAAAATTAATGTCCTACCTAAAGGGCGAGGTTATTTATTTATTTGAAATTAAGTGTATTTTTTAAATTTATTTATTTGAAATAAATAAATAAATAAAGTGCTTCCTTTATCATAATTGCATCAATTTTTTTTTTTTAATTTGTGTTTAACGTCGCTTTCAACTGCATTGTCATATCACGACAGCGCCGGCGGTGTTACCCTCCATTCGCAGGAAACTCACAAACCTGCTACCCACATTAAGGTCACCAAGCATCACGAAGTCTTCACATCGCTAGACGTTGCTCAACTTCGCTGATCCTACGAGAACTCTTGCATTCAATGCGCCATCGATGCTTGCTTCTAACATTGTTGTTTGGTTAAGTTTTAATTTTTCTTGTTTTGATGGCTAATTGTTTAAAAAGCGATGATTCTTAATATTGTCTTTATCTGCTTCATCTTCCACACAACCCATCATAAAGGATTGGGTGGAAGAGATTGCCAAAGGCAATAACCCCGCCCTTTCGTTAGGACATATGTATTGTATATATTTTATTTATTTTTTCTTCATTTTTTCTCTTTTTACTTTTTCTCATATTGTATATTAATTTGTAATTATCGGTGTTGTATATATGTCCTTATTAATAAAGTGTAAAATAATAATAATAGGTTTGGGCTACCTGTACACCTCAGCCACACTGGGGCCTTTGTATGTGTTCTGCTTCATCAATATTTCCTGAATAATAAAGTCTAATCCCGCTAGTATATAACGTAACGAATCATACATCTAGCTTAGCCCCAGGGTAACAAATGTCTCAATGTATCATCTCACAGTATTTCCTTGTCGTCATAGCAGTATCTTCGAGCCGAAGGTCGCTTATATATTTTGTATGACAATCTTCCATCTTAGTCTGTTTTCAGTAAAAAAAAAAAACTTAAAGATGACTTTCAGAGCCTTTTTTATTTCGTAGCCATGAAACAGGAGCTACTGTAGACGCTTGTGGTCCGAGTTGTAGCTTGCTCATCCCGTAGTATGCCTCCCCCCTGACGGGCGAGAACTGACACAATACTTACCACTTAGGTGCTGGGTCAACACGAGCGCACTGGAAGGTATCCCTTACAAACTGTAACCAAATTTTGAATACAAATTTTTGTGGGCGCGGGAATTCGATCCCAGAACCTTCGGCATGACAAGCGAGTATCTTACCATCGGGCTATTCTTGCCATATTCTTGCATTTTTTGCATTCTAAATAGAAGAAAAAAAACCCAATTATTTTCCATCTTCATAATTTTGTCATTTCTAATGGGGTGTATATTTCCCCCTCAAATTAAGTCCCGTACCTACTAATCAAAAAGTCTACATCAAAAAAAGAAAAGAAAAAAATCATTTCATCTTCATATTTGTCGTTTTTCATACGGTGCAGATTACTCAGTGATGGCTCTTTGATTGTTTTATTTTTTAACAATGTTTACGACAATTTTTTCCACTTTGCGAATTGTTTCATCTAAATCTACACTATAACTTACATTTACAACTAATTATCTTCTTGTCTTGACTACATTTTCGTTAATATCTTCGGTACTGTCTTCATCAATGTTGCACCTTCATTATTTTGTCATTTATAACAGGTCCGTCAAGTTGGCCCTACCATGTCGAAATTTCGTGTTCAAACGTTAGTAGTCGGTGGATCTTTGTTAGTACTGATAAATACCGAAATTTCGTCATTAGTACCGCTGCCGTTTTGGAGAATGGCAGGGCTAACTTAACGGACCTATTTATAACATTGTTGTTTGGTTCGGTCTCAAGATTTTTATATTGATGACAATTTGATTGTCAAGAGATTATAACGTAATAAATCCCACTAATCTGCTATACATTATCCGGGGATATTGTGGCTACGAAACAGGAGCTACTGTAGACATTTGTGGTCTGTGTTGTAATTTGCCCATCATATTATAGTATATCTCCTCTCTGATTTCGATATTAAAACCTAATAGAAATCGACTGGTCACAATGGAACATTAGATCTACTTACTAATTATAGTAAGTAAGGAAAATCTATTTAATTTTAATTTACATATCTTCATTTAAAATCCCCTTGAAGTACCTGGTGCCTGTTCCAGAAACACTCTCCACTCTGAAAATCCCCCAATGTACATTTCAACCGTCACACAACGCACTCTGATTGGTTATTGCGTTCAAATTAACCAATCAGAGTGCGTTGTGTGACGGTTAAAACGGAGATTCGGAGATTAGAAAGTGTTTCTGAAACGGGCTCCTGTTGTACTTTTAGGGGTAGAACAGATTTTAGGTCGCAGTGTTAATTATTCATGTAAGAGTTTCATCTATTTGTCAGTTATTTTGGGATCCTAGAAGTTCAGAGCCTGAGACCTGATCCTACATCAAGGCTGCACAACTTTAACCTTACTAATTTGTCACCCGTTGCATCTCGTATTGTGACGTCATCGATATACAGGGTGTCTCAAAAATCTGCACAATCAATTCCTGATGTGTTCCTGGGACTGTTAACAAAAAGAAAAAGGCCAAGTCTGTCCCAGTAGCTCAGTGGTAAAGGCGGCACTCTGTGAATCCAAAGATCCCAGAGGTCGTGGGTTCGAAACCCAGCCGGGACATGTTATCCTCCCATTTGGGATTTTTACCACATAATAATATGTCTTAAGCTTACTGCTGGAATAATGGACTTTAATAGTCCTAATCGGGCAGTATAATATCTTCACTGATATTGTCCTCCCAACGCATTCTTGGTCTGCCTCTTGTTCTTAATCCACCAGGATTGTGCACTAAATGGGGTATTCTAAAGTCATTCATTCTTGCCGGACGACCCACCCTGTATAATTTAAGTATTAGTAAGAACTTTAAATCTGTCAACTAATAGCAGGCGACATTATGACAGTATGTATGCGCGTGTCAGATGATACTGCACTTTTTGGCTGCATAGTGGTTTGGTTGCAGATAATGCGACATTGACGAATGCAACTTTGAGAACTGCATTTCCTGGAGACTATGACGTTCGGTGAGAGGGATTTTCAAACTGAATCACGTCATAGGTTGGAATGCAGTAAACTTATTATTATATAAGGCTGGTATGCAGAGACGTTTGTATCCCTATTCACTGGAAGGTGGTCTCGAGCTTACTATAGGGAAAATTTCGACCTTGACAATTATTTCAATCTCTTCTTTCAAGTAACATCTGAATGCGCATGCGTACAGACGCTTCAAACAAACGTCTCTGCATAACTAAATCAGCTGAAGGGGCAAATGACCCAGGCATCCCTACAGTGAGGACTCTGCATACCGCCGTAAAATGCTTCTACAGCCGTAAAGGTAAGAGATAGCCAAAATCTCGACTCCCTCCCCCTATCTATCACATCAGTACTCGAAAAAGTCATCAGTCTCATCAGTCAAAGGTTAGAGTCATAAGTCATAAGTTTCACGTCATAGGTCAGGCTACAGTGCAGTAAACTACGTGATTAGAATGCAGTAAACTTGTTCCTCCAGATTCCGTGGCGTACTGGTTGTGACTACTGCCCGTAGTCCAGAGTTCCCGAGTTCAACTCCCGGTTGGGGCAGACTTTTTGAAGAAAATTCTGTACCCTCCAAACACGTGAGGCTGGCTTTTCCGGCCCTACCCAGGCTGAGTGAGGTTAATGTGGGTAGCTGGTACGATTCCCACCGAACGGAGGGTTAAACCCCCGTCCTGACTATCTATTTCAAATCAGGACGTTCAAACCGAATAGAATCAACTGGTTACAATAGAGATAACTAGGTCGCAGTGTTAATTGAAGGGTTTCACTGAAAACCCTGCAACCAGGTCAAATAGTTATAAAAACTTGTTCCTGACTGGAATCGGTTCGCCGTAGAATGCTTGGGTGGAAGAGATAAGGGTTGGGTGGAAGAGATTGCCAAAAGCAATAACCCTTTAATTAGGACATGTGTAGGTATATATATATTTTTTTTTTTTATCACATTTGTTTTAATCACAACTACTCAAACTCGATCTACTAAATTTACGCTGAAACCGGAACTCGAACCACCGACCTCCAGGTTTCAAGTCCGCCGCCTTATCGATCAAGCTACTGAGGTCGGTTCTGTTTTTTTAATCTTAAATTGTTTCCAATTCTGTATATTTGTTATTATCTGTTTGTATAATATACGAGTTGTATATATTTGTATAAGTTATATTTGTTTGTATACATTTTTATTTATCTCGTATCTATGTCCTTATTAATAAATTGTAAAATAGTAATAATGCTTCTAAAGCCGAGACGGTAGGGCAAAAACTCTAGTTGACGCCCCCTTGAACCCCACCCGAAATCGATCACACTTCTCAATTTTTTTGGGTGATTTCATTACTTTCCTTTCTATGTATAGGATAAGGAAAGTAAAAAGTTATCAGAGGCATGGCCGAAGCTGCGGACTGACTTGGACCAGAATGCCAGCATAATTTGTAGGTATTATTATTATTATTAAATGCTTTATTAGATAAAAAAAAAAAAAACAAATACATGTACAATACAAATTAATCATTATTCTATATAAAAATACTTTCCTTATTATAGGATAAGGAAAGTAAAAATAGAAAAATGGAAACAATACCTATAAACAATAAAATGGAAAGAAATAGATAAATACATATGTCCTAACTAAAGGGCGGGGTTGTTGCCTATGGCAATCACTTCCACCCAACCCTTAGGTACGTATTGTTAGGTAGGTATGTTATGTACATATGTCTGGGTACCTAGTATTGTGTTGATAGTCGTCAACCACTGTCAAGATCACCTCCACCCATATAATGAGTCACTCAGTTAATTTATTTGGTAGCACAACCCTAGACCAGCGGTTCTCAAACTGCATCCTCGACCAGTCCCCTTGGAACTGGTTCTAGCTCTGTGATGGGTCGCTCTCAGTTTGCCAGACTTCAAGGAAACTAGGTTTTTAAGGTCATATTTGGACAGCTGTTTCGAGCTTATTTCACTGTCGTATCATGTCGAACACTGTCCAATGTTCTGACGTTTCATAATAACTTTGGTCATATACTGAAATTAAGGAGGAAAAATTTATGCACTGGGTGGGATTCGAACCAACGGATCAATAGGCTACCTGGGATTACCAGACTAGCGCGTTAACCACTTGACTACCAGTGTACGGTTACTGATAAACTGATAACGCCACTACAAGGTAGGTCAGTTTTAAAAACCTTAATTGAATATGTTGTATTGTTGAACTATGCCGCCTTATTCATTAACCCTCAGATAATTACCGATTTTATATCAAATTCAGCACTATTACCTAACAGTATTACAACTATAGCCTTGATCCAGAAAATAATTATAATTTCTTTACATGATGACCTAATAGGTGCTGGGTCAACACGAAGGTATCCCTTTCAAGAACTGTAACCAAGTTTTGAATTGGGCAGTAGTCACAACCGTTAACCGCTAATCGGAGTTGAGAAAAAGATAAACACTTTTGTCTTCACTCGACAGAAATTTGAAATATGAACAGTTACAATTATTAAGGATATAAGTATAAAAGTTCACAGAGTCGACATGTCATTTTCAAGACAACTTGGATAGTTGGGATTTTTACCACATAATAATTCATCTCGGACTTACTGTTGGAATAATGGGACTCATTAGTCCTGATTGGGCAGTATAAATAAGGCCATATTATTATTATTACATTTTGGTTAGGGCAGTGGAACAAGCACGCTTCTACATAATTATTCATAATAATGATGGGCTCAATAGATTGCAACGAGTATACATGCCAAAAATATGACTGGAAAATGTTTTTTTATTAATTTAGGTTTTAACGTCGCTTTCAACTGCATGGTAATATCACGACGGGGGTGTTACCCTCCATTCACGGGAAACTCACAAACCTGCTACGCACATTAACCTCACCCAGCCTGGGTTTAATCACGAACGTTTTATTCCGTCTTAGAATTTTTTTGGGTATAACTTTACTTTCAACTGCATGGTCATATCACGACGGGGGTGTTACCCTCCATTCGCAGGAAACTCGCAAACCTGCTACGCACATTAACCTCACCCAGCCTGGGTTGGGCCGGAATGCCAGCATCACGATCTCTTCACCTCGCTGGACGATGCTTAAATTCGGTGACCCTACGAGAACGGGTGCATTCAACGCGCCATCGACGCTGGCAGAAAATATTTTTTGATGACTAACTGATAATAAAATAATAATTAAAAAATGAGTTATTACCTATAAATGAATTTAAAATATTTATTATTAAATTGAGGGAAAAAATTAGAAATGTGTATAAGTATGATTGGTACTTGAATGAACGGCATAAAGTACTGCCAATTATGGACAGGATACTTCCTCGTGATTTCTTTACATTGTATACACTTGGCAATGAAATGTTATGGACTTTTCGTTATCTATATTTTGAGATTTTTTACTAAATCACTTGTATCTCCAAAAGCGTCGATGGCGCGTTGAATGCACCGGTTCTCGTATCACCAGAGTGTTGTTGGCATTCCGGCCCAACCCAGGCTGGGTGACGTTAATGTATGTAGAAGGTTTTTGAGTTTCCTGCGAATGGAGGGTAACACCCCCGTCGTGATATGACCATGCAGTTGAAAACGAAGTTAAACCGAAATTAAAAAAAAAAAAATGTTTTTGGAATATATACTTCTTGCAATCTATTGAGCCCATCATTATTATGAATATGTAGAAGCGTGCTTGTTCCACTGACCTAGCCAAAATATAATAATAATAATATCGCCTTATTTATACTGCCCAATTAAGACCAATCTTCTTCTTTTACTCTGTCTTATTTAGCTGAAGCACGGTCGACGTTGTTCAACCTCATGGTTGAGGTTGATTGGTTTTGGCACATTCTTTACGTCTGGAAGCCCTTCCTAATGCCAACCATTTTATTTCATTAAACGGCCTGGATTAGGACAGGGGTTTTACCCTCCTAATCTAATGAGCCCGAATGCAGAACTAATAAGTCCCATTATTCCAACAGTAAGCCCAAGACGTTTTATTACCTGTCTGTCCCGGTAGCTCAGTGGTAAAGGCGGCACTCTGTGAATCCAGAGATTCCAGAGGTCGTGGGTTCGAAACCCAACCGGGACATGACAAGTTATCCTCCCATTTGGGGATTTTCACCACATAATAGTATGTCTTGGAATTACTGCTGGAATAATGGGACTAGTAGTCTTAATCGGGCATTATAAATAAGACGATATTATTATTATAACATGAACATTTATTTTTGTTTTTACATTTGGTACATTAGAAGGGACAATTCAGTCCTATTCGTTAATTTTGAAATTATATGACCTACACAGTACACAAGTAGGTCATATGAATTATGTGTTGAGGAAACTTCTGATGAGTTGACAAGTTTGTAATATGATGGATTTCTGAATGAGGACACTTCTTGAATGATGAACATTATTATTATTATTATTACCATGCAGTTGAAAGCGACGTTAAACCGAAATTAAAATAAAAAAAAAATGGTTAGGCACCGCTGTGGTAGGATCTGATAAAATCAGCAAATTTAAGACAACAAGTTCATAGCATGTTCTTATCCTTCAGTTGCCAAATTGGCACAGAGTTGAGGTAGTGCAGAACCAATGTTATACATTCAAAATCAACAAGTAAGACAATACATACAATGTATGTCATACATAAATGTATAAGCTACCTACCTATTTTTATTTATTTTAACAATACATACATAAATGTATAAGCTACCTACGTATTTTTTTTTTTTATCTATTTTAACATTACATACATAAATGCATAAGCTACCTACCTATTTTTTTTTTTTTTAATACATTTTTACAAGAGGTACGTAAGATTAACTTAATACTAAATAGATAAAATATTAACTGACATACCAGCCTCCGTGGCGTAACGGTTATGACTACTGCCCATAGTCCAAAGGTATCGAGTTCGACCCCCGGTTGGGGCAGACTTTTCGAAGAAAATCCTGTCCCCTCCAAACACGTGAGGCTGGCATTTCCGGCCCTACTCAGTCTGGGTGAGGTTAATGTGGGTAGCTGCTACCATTTCCAGCGAATGGAGGGTAAAACCCCCGTCCTGACTATCTATCTCAAATCAAGACTTTAAAACAGAATAGAATCAACTAGTCACAATAGATCTAATTAGGTCGCAGTGTTAACTGTAAGGGTTTCACTGAAAACCCTGCAACCAGGTCAGATAATAATAATAACTGACATAACATGTTCTAATCTACCCACAATAAGAAAATCAGTGATTTCCTTGTTTTGAGGGATAGTGCTATTTTTCTCACTTGATTTAACTTTCATTTCTCTCTCTCTCTCTCTCTCTTTCTCTCTCTCTCTTTCTCTCTCTCTCTCTTTCTCTCTCTTTCTCTCTCTCTCTTTCTCTCTCTCTTTTTCTCTTTTTCTTTCTTCTTTTAGTTTATTTTCTTTTTCTGTCCAATTTATTATTTATCTCGGTCTCACTTCCTTTTCTCATTCATTATCTCCTTTTCTTTCTCTTATTCTCTTCCTTCCTTGCTTTTTCTTTATTTCTTCACTGTATAGTTACTCTTTTTATGGCATAAAAATGTTGTTAAGTTCACAGATAAGCACATGGTATTATGTACAATTACATAAATAGGCAAGTGGGTACCCGGTACATACAATATACATCATAGGAGATAACATGCATAATTATTATAGTAAAAATTTATGTCTACAATATTTCTTGTTTTTTACACGGCATCTCCTATGTCGGTACAAAGACTTCTCATGAATTCATAGTACCTAATGTATCGATACTCTGCTTATTTACACAAATATCTACAATGTGCTGATTGTATCTTTATCTTCTTTTTTTCTTTTTTTAAAGATGAGTGTTTTACAGCTTTTTTTATTTCGTAGCCATGAAACAGGAGCTACTGTAGACGCTTGTGGTCTGTGTTGTAGCCTGCCCATCCCGTAGTATGCCTCCCCTCTGGTCGGCGAGAAGTGACACAGTACTTCCCATTTAGGTGCTGGGTCAACACGAGCGCACCGGAAGGTATCCCTTACAAACAAATGTAACCAAATTTTGAATACAAATTTTTGCCGGCGCGGGGGTTCGAACCCGGGACCTTCCGCATGGCAAGCGAGTGCTTAACCACTGAAATTATTATTCCTATGCAATGGAAGAGCTGATCATAGGTTGCACCTCTAGTTGTAGCCTACCTTAACACGTACTAAATTTTTTGTTGTATAATATCAATATCATGAGAACGGTGTACCTTCCTAAAAAAAGAAATTTCCATGAAAATTATTCCTATACAATGGAAGAATTGATCATAACAATTATAATATCGCCTTATTTATACTGCCAGATTAGAACTATTAAGTTCCACAAATAAAGAGGTGCTATATTAAACCGTTAGCATAATGGGACTTCCTGTCTCGAGCCGACAGTGTAAATAAATAACTACTATACTATACTATACTGTTCCATTATAGGAGCAGTAAGCCCAAGAGGTATTATTATGTGGTAAAAATCCCAAATGGGAGGATAACTTGTCATGTCCCGGCTGGGTTTCGAACCCGCGACCTCTGAAATCTCTGGATTCACAGAGTGCCGCCTTTACCACTGAGCTACCGGGACATATGTAGGTGGCACCTCTACCTAACACCTACTAAGTTACCCCTACCGCGGTTTCCTCACCCGCCACCCGGTTTCCAAACCAACCGTAAGTCACAGATAATTATGGTCAGTCCAAAAACTGGTGGATCATAAAAAAAAAATCAGTTTTCCAGATATCATTTCGGCGCTCGCAATAGACGGCGATTGAAAAGAGCATACCGGTTATTTTTTTCTGAGACATTTTTTTGTTGTGTAGAATTTTTGAAACCTTTTTTTCTTAAGTTTTGCATGATTTTTTTGTTGAGAAAAAATGATCAATTTTTTTTTTCAAAAACCTAGGATCCAATAAATTATAAACTGTCTCAGATTTGGAATTTTAGTAATTTTCTGCATAGATATCAAAGATTTGGAAAATAAATACACCTGTAAACATAAAAAACACTTTCAATTGTTTATAATCAACCCCCTAAATAAATATAAAATATTGTCAAGCCTTAACCCTAAAATACAACAATAGATTAATTTAATATTTAAATTAATTAAACCAAACAAAAAAGTTAGTTAATTTTCTTACTTTTTCCTAATGATAATAATTTAATTAATCAACAACCAGAATTTAATTCGTCATTAAAAGCATGTTATACTCCTGGAGTTATCTAGTGTAATAAGGGAATAACAGCTATCAATTGATATTTAAATTTCATATTTTTTTTTACCTTGATTGTCCTTCAAAGCGGCATTTGGAAAAACTTTTAACTTCCAAGCAAATCTTATAATATTGGAAACACTATCTATATTTTCTGTTTATATACAGTTTATTATCTTTCTATCTAATTTAAAACAAAAAGGATTTTTATTTACAATCATCGATTTCTTTTTGAGTGATTAAATCTTAGGTGTTTTTGAACCGTTTCCGAGATATAGTCCGAGTAGCAGCTAGAAATCTCTGAGACAGGATGGATCCTTTGGTTGATACTACCACGGTAAGAAGAATAGAATATACTTCGTTTCTTGTAGTCACCGTTGCCGAGTGAGTTAGCGCCCTAGGCATTGCACGCATGGAACCTGGGTTCAATCCCCAGCGGAGCAGGAATTTTTCTGCTCTGTACTTCGATGTTCGGGGTCCACTCATAACTCGTGAGGAAAAATGAGTAGTTACTTGTATGAGTGACGACCAGTGGAGGCATCACCAGAGTAAAAAGAAATTAATGTAATAGAATTCGAAAAGTGAAGGAGGCTCTCAGTAATGCTGCGCTACCCACAAAAATTGTGAAGAGGCCTGGTGCTTCACCACAAATAAAATCATACATACTTTGTTTCTTGTATCTCAGCAAAAGCTGAATTTGTATACTTATACGAGTATATGTCAGCTAATAATAATTTTTATTTTATCTGTGGTGAAGCACAATTTTTGTGGGTACCGCAACATTACTATGAGCCTCCTGCACTTTTCGAATTCTATTATGTACATTATTTTCTTTTTACTCTGGTAATGCCGCCACTGGTCGTCACTCATACAAGTAACTACTCATTTTCCTCACAAGGTATGAGTGAACATCCAAGTAAAGAGCAGAAAAATTCCTGCCCCGCTGGGAATCGAACCTAGGTCAAAATGCGTGCAATGCCTAGTGCGCTCTCTCACTCTGCCACGGTGACTACTTGGAGAAACAAGGGATTTCGTAAAAAGATCTCAAAATATAGCGTTAACGGAAAGTCGATGAAATTTCATTTAAAAAAAATATTGCTTACTTTTTAAAAAACCGACCTCAGTAGCGTGATGGATAAGGCGGCGGACTTGTAACCTGGAGGTCGGTGGTTCAAAACAAAAAAAAAAAAAGTTATCATTCTTGTGTTGTCATTATCTTGATGTCACAACTACTCATACTCGCTTTACTAAATCTACGCTGAAACCGGGACTTGAACCACCGACCTCCGGATTACAAGTCCACCGCCTTATCGATCAAGCTACTGAGGTCGGTGAATTTTGGAGAGAGAAATAAAGTCCACCAGATCCATCAATTTTTTTTGATATCCTCGGAAGTTAAACTAAAATTTCTGGTAAAACAGTCAAAAGATTTTGTTATTTGAGGGAATCCTTCGATTTCGCGCTCCATGGATCCGACAGTGTTGCCAAGTGGACCAGGACACACACAGCAGGAAGTCTTGCATAAAAAAACATAACAAAGAAGTCCTATTGCATAAAACTCTACTTGAACTTTTATAATGTGACCAGATCTGGAAAATTCCAGTTTTCAATGGATACATTAAAACCATAACAAAGAAGTCTTGCATAAAACTCTACTTGAACTTTTATAATGTGAGCAGTTCTGGAAAATTCCAGTTTTCGACCCAATATTATTCCGTATTTATAGTCTGGCTGGGGGACTATAAACAGGGAGTAGACCAGCAGTCTGGCTGGGGGACTATAAACAGGGAGTAGACCAGCAGTCTGGCTGGGGGACTAGAAACAGGGAGTAGACCAGCAGTCTGGCTGGGGGACTATATAAACAGGTAGTAGACCAGCAGTCTGGCTGGGGGACTATAAACAGGGAGTAGACCAGCAGTCTGGCTGGGGGACTATAAATAGGGAGTAGACCAGCAGTCTGGCTGGGGGACTATAAAGAGGGCGTAGACCAGCAGTCTGGCTGGGGGACTATAAACAGGGAGGAGACCAGCAGTCTGGCTGGGGGACTATAAACCAGGGAGTAGACCAGCAGTCTGGCTGGGGGACTATAAATAGGCAGTAGACCAGCATTGGTTTGGTTCTGGGGGCCCTTGTCAATTATTAGCCTTCTTGTAAAGACAGTGTAGAAGAACTGCTAAGTCATTCCTCCACTGTCTGGCTACCATCGTTCACGATGACGCCACCCTGTTCCGCATAGTCGTTCTGAGCCAGTCATTGGTAACCATACGCCATACGAAATTTCAGCTCAATCAGACTTGCGGTTCTAGAGTTATGGCGTTTTAAACATACACACTTGGGTGACCATTCAAATTCTAATTCTCGTGACGCTGGCTTTTCCGGCCCCACTCAGGCTGGGTGAGGTCAATGTGAGTAGCAGGTTTGTGAGTTTCCTGCGAATGGAGGGTAAAACCCCCGTCGTGATATGACCATGGCAGTTGAAAGCGACGTTAAACCCCACTAAAAAAAAAAAAAAAACATACACACAGTAACGAATAATTTTATAATATAAGATTATGTACAATTGTGCATGCATCCCTTATGTCATAAACACATATAGGTATTACAATATTAAAATAAAAATCACATACTCGTACATAATTAATTTTGAAAGAAAAAAAATATACTTTTACATATCTACTTTGTCAGCTATAATATTTTGTTCGCCAATGTTCGTTTTATTCGTCTTAGAATTTTTTGAAAGAACGTTTTTTATTTGGGTTTAACTTTGTTTTTAACTGCATGGTCAATATGTTCATATCACGACAGGGGTGTTACGCTCCCTTCGCAGGAAACTCACAAACCTGCTACCCATATTAACTTCACCCAGCCTGGATTGGGCCGAAATGCCAGTATCACGAAGTCTTCACCTCGCTAGACGTTGCTTGACTTCGGAGATCCTACAAGAACCGGTGCATTCAACGCGCCATCGACGCGACGCTGGCTCATAAAAATCTAAAAATGGTGAAAATTCTGGAAATTCTGGAAATTCATTGTGATTTATAAATTGATTTATTATGTAAATGTTATATGTATGAGGTTATTTAAAAAACAGGTTTATAGACTGCACGCTGCACGTATTAATGCCATCACCTTTCATTGCTTTGGTCAGAATTCCGGAAACGGTCTCGAAAAAAAAAAAAATGAAATCCAAACACAATACTTCCGATTTTCAATATAAAAATAATGTGTTTCTTTGTGTTATTATATCACAATTTTAGTGGGTAGCGCAGAATTATAGGACTTTTCCGTATCTACAATATCCCAATATCTTATTTTTGCCTATAATTCCGCCACTGGTCGCTGCACACATTGAAGCAGCTACTCATTTTTCCTCACGAGGTATGAGTGGACCCCAAACACTCAAGTACAGAGCAGAAAAAATCCTGCCCCGCTGGGGATCGAACCCAGGTCACCGTGCGTGCAATGCCTAGCGCGAGCTAACTCGGCCACGGTGACTACTCGATTTTAATATTAGAAATTCTACTGTAGTACAATGAAATGAAAATAGATACTTAAATTTAAATAAACTCTCACAATTTGAATTTTTTTTTTTATGTGGGGTTTAACGTCGCTTTCAACTGCCATGGTCATATCACGACGGGGGTTTTACCCTCCATTCGCAGGAAACTCACAAACCTGCTACTCACATTGACCTCACCCAGCCTGAGTGGGGCCGGGAAAAGCCAGCGTCACGAGAATTAGAATTTGAATGGTCACCCATCCAAGTCTTAACCTCGCTGGATGTCGCTTAACTTCGGTGTTCTGAAGGGAACCGGTGTATTCAACATGCCATCGACGCTGGCTACACACAATTTGAATTAATCTTCAAAATAAAGCGGGCTTCTGGACTAAGCTTTTAATAATAATAATAATATCGCCTTATTTGTATATATATTCATACTGCCCGATTAGCACTATTAAGTCTCATTATTCCAGCAGTAAACCCAAGACGTATTATTATGTGATAAAAATCCCAAATGGGAGGATAACTTGTCATGTCCCGGCTGGGTTTCGAACCCACGACCTCTGGCACCTCTGGATTCACAGAGTGCCGCCTTTACCACTGTGCTACCGGCACAGACGATTTGAGTGTCTCTCTATTAACTTTAGTCTAGACTGCAGAGTTGAGTGTAACTTGCTATGAGGAAAATGTTGAGAATATTCCTTGTTTAAATATCTTAACAGGTTTGAGTTTATCTAGGTCAGTATCTGTTTTCCTTAGGCTTTGGGTTAAAGCGGTTTTTTCATTTGAACGAACAGTTCAGTTCGGAGCTGACCTGGTCACTGAAATTCACTTTTTTTACTTGACCGGACTGAAAAGTCCTGACCGGAGTGGACCGGCCCGTTCGAGTGGTGATGGCTTTTGGTTCGGTAAGAAAAAGAAGAAGTGAATAAAAATCAAAATATCTTCAAATGCAAAATGAAAACACACACCGATATCTTTAATGTAAATAATTCAGCGTCCGAAAAATCACTTTTTTTACTCTTGAAATTTCTCGTTCAGGCTTTTCGTTTGAACAAAAAAAAAACCATTTTACCTCGTTGAGAGCTTACCTATTTTTATTCTCAGGTCACTTCCCTATTTCTGTTAAGGTAGTCAAGTGGTTAAGGCGCTAGTCTGGTACTCCCAGGTAGCATAGTGATCCGTAGGTTCGAATCCCCCATCCAATGCATGAATTTTGGCTCATTAATTTTAGTATAATATGACCATATAATAAGAAGACTCTGAGGGTTAAGTGATAGAAAATGCTTTAAGCATTAACCTCGTCTGGTAATTACCTTCCACTAAAGAGTATTGTTATTATTATTTCTTCTCAAAAGTTTGCAACCCCAGGGTGAAAAGTTACAACAACAACAAAAATTCTTGCTATAACTTTTCTTAAATTCAGTTATAACTAAATTATATGCTATCGGGCGCAAATCTTTTTCTAGAAGCATAGTCACGCCTTGAAAACAGCTGTAGTAATTTTTTATGCTAATAGCTACGAAACAAATAGACTAATGTAGAACTTCAGTTACGCCTTAAAAGCAGCAGTAATTATAAAAATGCAAATGGCGTAAATGCAGCTGTAATTATTATAAAAATGCAAATAGCGTAAATGCAGCTGTAATTATAAAAATGCAAATGGCGTAAATACAGCTGTAATTATAAAAATGCAAATGGCGTAAATGCAGCTGTGATCATAAAAATGCAAATGGTGTAAATGCAGCTGTAATTATAAAAATACAAATGGAGCTAATGGCGTAAATCATCTTCTAGAAGTTAGGTTACGCCTTTAGAACGGCTGTAATTATTTGTATGCTTATGACCAGAAAATAATTATGCATGCGTCATGCGTATATTATGTCGTACTCAAGTTCTCAGTAATTGACTTCTGATTACCTTGGTTGCCGTGTCACCTGCAGTTGGTGTTGAAGTCAGTAATAATAATTAATAATAAATGGTGCTCACACCAAAAATACTATAATTGAATGGGTGAGTAGAAGAACTGTCCACTGGTAGTCAAGTGGTTAACGCGCTAGTCTGGTAATCCAGGTAGCGTAGGTAACCGTTTGTTCGATTCCCATCCAGTGTATGAATTTTTCCTCATTAATATCACCATCCTAAAAACTACACTATATTTTATAGGGTAGGTGAAGAATTCGTGATGCTGCCATTCCGACCCAATCCAGGTCGGGTGAGTTTGTTGTGGATATCAGGTTTGTGAGTTTCCTGCGAACGGAGGGTAACACCCCCATCGTGATATGACCATGCTGTTGAAAGCGACGATAAACGGATTCTCTTAGAAGCTCTTCAAAGCTTAGGAGAAGTAGTACCTTTGTATAAATGTTGCTTTATAAAGAAAATAAATAAACTAAAAAAAAAAACCCCCAATTAAAATAAATAAATAAACAAAAAAAACCCAATTAAAATAAATAAACAATAATGTCCACATGACCTGGGTTTGAAACGTGGAAAATGAAAATGTACATAACTTTAAGGTACCATCAAAATTATTTACACGTCAAAAAATCATCAAAATTTTCCACGCGATGATTTTAATGACTGATTAATTCCTAATGACAATCGGGCAGGACTAATGATTAGCACAAGTAGAAGTTAGACCCAAGTGGTCTAATGGTGATAAGTTTAGTGTATCAGGTACCTACCTACCTAATTATGATTAAAACACTTCTATATGACTAGGATTCAAAATTATGGAACATAATTTTTTATGTTTATAATTGAAACATAATTAAAAAAAGTCACCGTGGCAGAGTGAGTTAGCGCGCTAGGCATTGCACGCACGGTGACCTGGGTTCGATCCCCAGCAGGGCAAGAATTTTTCTGCTCTGTTCTTGGATGTTCGGGGTCCACTCATACCTCGTGAGGAAAATTGAGTAGTTTCTTGTATGAGTAACGACCAGTGGCGGTATTACCCGAGTAAAAAGAAATTCATGTAAAAGAATAATTCGAAATGTGAAGGAAGGAGTAATGCTGCGCTACATACAAAAATTGTGAAGAGGCCTTGTGCTTCACCACAAATAAAATCATACATACATACATAATTGAAAAAAAATTGAATCATAGTCACATAAAACTAATAGGTAGCCGAAGGAACGCGCGATTAGCTCAGTGGTTAAGCACTCGCTTGCCATGCGGAAGGGCCCGGGTTCGATCCTCCGTGCCGACAAAAATTTGTATTCTTAATTGAGTTACAATTGTTTGTAAGGGATACCTTCCGGTGCGCTCGTGTTGACCCAGCACCTAATTGGGAAGTATTGTGTCACTTCTCGCCCATCGGAGGGGAGGCATACTACGGGATGGGCAGGCTACAACACAGACCACAAGTGTCTACAGTATAGCTCCTGTTTCATGGTTACGAAATAAAAACGCCTGTGAAACACTCATCTTTAAAATAAAAATAAAATATTTTTTTATGTTCATAATTGAAACATAATTAAAAGAAAATTGAATTCTCCGTCACCTCTTATAATAATAATACTCTTCAGCGGAAGGTAACCACCAGGCGAGGTTAATGCTCAAAGCATTTTCTACAACCTAACCCTCAGAGTCTTATTATTAACCCTCAGAGTCTTATTATTATGTGGTCACAAACTCAAATTAATGAGGAAAAATTCATGCACTGGGTGGAATCCGAACCAACTGATCCTTCCTGGATTACCAGAGTAGCGCGTTAACCACTTGACTACCAATGCATTATACGTAGAGTGCCCCTTACGCACTCTACACGGTCTTTAGCCTGAATGCAGTGTCCTTCCAGCCTGTTTTTGCTGCGTGTGAACAGTATTGGAAAAAAACACGCTCTTTTTAGTAATTTATTAATCAGACTTAAATTGTTTTTATCATAAATTCGCACAGGACATATCCATGTTTAGAAATTAGCTACTTATGGCTACTTATGGAAATTCTAGTTTGCAGCAAACGGGTCTTTGGTACGTGCATTTTCCACGTGCTGCTACTATATGTGCAGATATGCACTGCTACTATATACCGACCTCAGTAGCTTGATCGATAAGGCAGCGGACTTGTAACCTTGGAGGTCGGTGGTTCAAGTCCCGGTTTTAGCGTAGATTTAGTAAAGCGAGTTTGAGTAGTTGTGATATCACGATGATGACTAATATGATGACTATCTATCTCTCTATCTATCACTGCTACTTTATGTGTACTGGTAATATACAACTACCACTTGCACGGGTAGTCAAGTGGTTAACGCGCTAGTCTGGTACTCCAGGTAGCGTAGGGAGCCGTTAGTTCGAATCCCAACCACCAACCAGTGCATGAATTTTTCCTCATTAATTTGAGTTGGTGACCGTTGCCGTTGTGGCGTTAGGAAGGGCATCCAGCCGTAAAATGTGCCAAAACCAACCAAACTCAACCATGAGGTTGAACAACGTCGACCTTGCTTGTTCGGGATAAGACAGAGTAAAAGAAGTAGAAGAATTTGAGTTTGTGACCACAACATAATAATAAGACTCTGAGGGTTAGGTGGTAGAAAATGCTTTGAGCATTAATCTCGCCTGCTTGTTACCTTCCACTAAAGAGTGTTAATATTATTATTATTATATATTACTGTCGAGAACTTCTATAGTCTGTGTCGGTAGCTCAGTGGTCAAGGCATGTGACTGGTAATCCATAGGTCGCCTGTTCGAAAACCAGCCGGACATGACAAGTTATTCTCCCATTTGGGATTTTGACCCCATAATAAGACAACACATAATTATTGCAAGAAAAAACTAGACGTCTTAATCCAATTACTTATACATATTATTCTCATTCTTTTTATGCAGTTCAGAAGTAAAAACAAAACTGGCATTGATCCTAGATTCCGCGACACGTGTCGTGTTGACAGTTTCGGCGAAAATTAACAGAATAGACAATCCTTTCTACTCTTCATGTCGCCATCGTTATAGCCGAAGAATTTTTTTTTCTTCATTTTTGCACAGAAGCTTAGGTCGCTATAAGCAAAGGCGTCGTTACAGGCAAGGTCGTTACAACCGGCGGAAAATCAATAGAACAAGATAGGGGAAACCCAGGGACCACGATATTTGGTCGCTATAACCGCTCGGTCGTTATACCGGAGGTCGTTATAGGCGAAGATTGCTCTATTATTATAATGTGTACTTGTGAACCAGTTCTCAATCAAGTAAGAAAGTACATGGGTGTAATACTCGTAATTATGCAGTTATAGGTACCTATACTTTACCTAGTCACTTGATATAAGACAGAGTGATGGTAGAGAGCTCTCCACAAGATGGCTAATTAATCTCATAAGTGTGTAAGCTCTGATTGATTTGTAATTAGCTCATCAACATAAATTTTCATCACATGACCCGCCCAGGGACACAGCATCATGACACACACACACATGACTGGGTGATGACGTCAATGGTTTGGGCAGCTCAAGAGATAATAAGTAGCTCTTGACTCTTAATTAAAATTAATATGCGCTCGTGTTGACCCAGCACCTAAATGGGAAGTATTGTGTCACTTCTCGCCCATCCGAGGGGAGGCACACTACGGGATGGGCAAGCTACAACACAGACCACAAGCGTCTACAGTAGCTCCTGTTTCATGGCTACGAAATAAAGAAAAATGCTGTGAAACACTAATTAAAAAATAAAAAATACAAGGTAGATAATTATCTGACCTCAGTAGGTCAATTCATAAGGTAGTGGACTTTTAATCTGGAGTTTCAGTATTTGTGATATTATCACAATATTGTGATTAACACAAATATGATGACTTTACCACACCCATGCCATTCCGGAAAGGGAAACACTCGACCAGAATTTTCCGGTCCGGCCGGAGGTTGCTCCGGGTCAGCAACCAATACTCTTAACCACTGAGCCACGGAAGTCGTCTTACTCAGTGTTTCGGAACTAAACCACCAGGATGCGTCTAGTCATTTTGTAGGGTTCTGTAACCTATAACTCAGAAACCTAGTTGACCTAGTTCCCTGACATTAACCAGTGACCCGTTCGAGAAACACTCTCCACTCTCAAAATCCCCGAATATCCGTTTCAACCGTGACACAACGCACTCTGATTGGTTTTTGCGTTCAAAATAACTAATCAGAGTGCGTTGTGTGGCGGTTGAAACTGAGATTCGGGGATTTTGAGAGTGAGAGTTCTTTCTGGAACGAGGGCCAGTTGATTGTATTTCGTTTTAAGGTCCTAATTTCTTTATAACACTCAGTGTGTGGCAGTTGAAAAGGAGATTCGGGGATTATGAGAGTGTTTCTGGAACAAGTTAAGCTTTTCCAAACAACTTTTGCTATCAGACAGGATGATGATTTCATTTTTTTTCCAGGGATTTAGCATATTTCAGCGCCTCCAGGATAGCGAGAGCTTCGGCAGTGAAAATTGTGGCAAACTTAGGTTTGAATAAGCTCTGAATTTTGTGTTGAGGGTGAAAGAAGGCTGCTCCAACGGACTCTTCAGTTTTTGACTGGTCGCGCGTCAGTGAAGATGAGATGGGATTGAGGCCAAAGCCAGACTTAAAATTCAAGTCACACAGCCGTATACAAATAAATATTTTTCTCCTTTATTTGGACCTAATTATATATTTACGGGTCAAGCCCAGTGTAAAATACAACATAATGACATATCTGTATAATGAAAAAAACATAGATTAAGTAAAACATATAAAACAATGAGTGACTAGATAAAAAAATAATAATACACATTGGTAACAGGTAGGAATACTATCACATATTTGAGAAAAAGATAAACACTTGTCTTCACTCGACAGAAATTTGAAATATGAACAGTTATAATTATTAAGGAAACAAGTATAAAGGGAAGTGTTTATCTTTTTCTCAATTATCACGTTACTTGACAAAGTATCCCTCCTGCGAAAATATACTATCACACATATTGTTAGCATGTGTAATTGTGTATACATAATTAATATTATATCAAGCAAAACGCTAGTTTTGCAACGCCAAGAAAAACAAAACGAGCGTGTATATCCTGTTCACAGGAGATCATGAGAGCAGCATCCCTGTGTACACCCCCCTCCAGAGTGAATTGTATGTGCGCCGTTAAACAATACTGATTATGCAATGTGCAATAGTTTGTTTAAGTATTCTGTGAATTGCTCTGCCCTCGAAAATTATCTATCTATTCTACATAAATTATAAATATTATATTTATTTATAATTTATGTAAACTATATAAATCATCAGGAGAAAAGAGATTAACCTTTGAAGCAGAGGATTTCTCTGTAGGGGGGAAATGCGGCAGCTGTGATGGGCAAAGTGCCTCGTTTAGACTTGGAGGGAATATTTTATATTTTGTAAAAATGGTGTTTCAGCATCATCATAGGGTGGTGTCATCGTGAACGGTGTTAGCCAGACAGTGGAGGAATGACTCAGCACTTCTACCACTGTCTTTACAAGGAGGCTAACAATTGACAAGGGCCTCCAGAACCAAGCCCATGCTGGTCTACTCCCTGTTTATAAGCCCCCAGCCAGACGTAAAATGGTGTTTTATCGTATAAAAATGTATCATTATATCGTGATTTCAGGAGATCATGAGACGAGCATCCCTGTACACGCCTCTCAAGAGTGAGAGGTCTGTCTCCAAGATCTACTACTTTATATCGGACGGTGTGAAACAGGAGCCACTCAAACTATGTGAGTTTAAACTGAAATAATCTATACTACTTATAAAAGAGAGTTTCACTCACTGACTGACTGACTGACTGACTCACTCACTGATTCATCACTGTTTTCTCCGAACTGGTAAGTCCTAGGAAGCTGAAATTTGGTAGGTAGCTTTGTCTTATAGTCTAGGTGTGCAATAAGACGGGATTTTTCGAAATTCCCACTACAACACCTGCCATTGGCGAAAAAGGATTTTTTGCTTTCACGGCCATGCCTCGGGCCGCAAAGCGGGCGACAGCCCGCTGGTAATAATATAATTATATATAAAAATTATAGAAATAATAATGATCTTGGCCCATGGGCAGAAGAAACAAGGAAAATAATAAACAAAATTGGAAATTTTCTACCTGTGTGTCCGGAGACATCCGATCACGGCATTACCTCATCCAGCGCATTGCAATTGCTACACAGAGAGGTAATGCTGTGAGTATTAGAGGAACTCTCCCAACCTCTGAAAATTTGGAAGAAATATTTTACTTATAAAATGTTGTTCATGTTGGGCTGTGTCATTATAAATATATATGTAAAATTTTTTAGAAACTAAATTGATAATTACAACAACAACAACATCTACTACTAAACTTCATATCGGATGGTGTGAAACAGGAGCCACTCAAACTATGTGAGTTAAAACTGAAAAAAAAAATAATAGTAAAACTCTTTAGTGGAAGGTAACCACCAGGCGACGTTAATTCTCAAAGCGTTTTCTACTACCCAACCCTCAGAGACTTATTATTTATGTGCTCAGAATCTCAAAGTAATGAGGAAAAATTCATGCACTGGGTGGGATTCGAATCAACGGATGAAAAGATTGTTGAAAACTTGTAAAGATTGTTTTTGCCCAAGATTTATGAGTAACCCAGTAGACCCAGCCGAGATTTGACTTTGCATTTGGGATTTTGATCACGTAATAGTACGTCTTGGGCTTACAAAAAAAAAGTGAAAACTTTTTTTTGGGATTAATCTTTTTTTCGTAATTCGAAAAATTACCCAAGACTATTTTATTCTTAAAATGTCTCCTGGAGTTGATTCTGAAAATTTCTAAAACTAAAACTTGGACACCCTGTATGTAG
Source organism: Bactericera cockerelli (assembly GCA_024516035.1). Lineage (NCBI taxonomy): Eukaryota > Metazoa > Arthropoda > Insecta > Hemiptera > Triozidae > Bactericera > Bactericera cockerelli. Next base: position 19,328,976 of record CM044966.1, read on the forward strand.
ATAAATCTTCTACTTGTAATTATTGTACCCCTAGATTGTATTTTGAAACATAAATTAAGCTGTAGCTCTTGTTACGATATATTTCTTAATAATATTAAAAATTCTCCTACTGTATCTATTGTATTTATAAACTAGCGGGCTGTCGCCCGCTTTGCGGCCCGAGACATGGCCGTGAAAGCAAAAAATCCTTTTTCGCCAATGGCAGGTGTTGTAGTGGGAATTTCGAAAAATCCCGTCTTATTGCACACCTAGACTATAAGACAAAGCTACCTACCAAATTTCAGCTTCCTAGGACTTACCAGTTCGGAGAAACAGTGATGAATCAGTGAGTGAATCAGTCAGTCAGTCAGTGAGTGAAACTCTCTTTTATAAGTAGTATAAGTATCTTATTGCACATCTAGACTATAAGACAAAGCTACCTACCAAATTTCAGCTTCCTAGGACTTACGGTTTGGGCTGTAGAGCGATGATCAGTCAGTGAGTGGTCAGTCAGTCAGTGACTTTGACATTTATATATTAAGAAAATTTTTTACAAATATTAGGTTATTATGTATTTAGTTCGATTAAAGTTTATTACAAATCATTATCCAACTGTGGCACACAGCCCACAACTGCCGCCGCATTCCCTCTCTGTATTGCCAGACTTATCCTTTGTGATAGGTAAAAACCCGTTCTACCATCACCTGACTTTTCCACTAGCCTTGACCCCAACACGTTCACCAAACTTTTTGCTTCAGCTCCCAACGAACCCATTGTCTCTACAGCAAAGGGGATGAAAATATATCCATTATCTTCCAATTCACTGTAGGTTCTGTGTTTCTTCAGAGCTGCAATTTCAGCTGCAGATCCAGGATGTTGTACAGTTTTACTTATGTAACTTGACGCAAGTGTGTCTACACAGGTTGCGTCCCAGATCATATGTTGACCTCGTGACCAAGGGATGATTGTTAGGCCATCTGGACGGTTGCCATCAGCCCGTGATAAGCCAGCTGGTTCCAATTTTGAGGGAACATCTATGCTAGAGAGAGCACGTTGAATTATATCATTAAGCTGGCTATGCCTAAACCTTCTACCAGGACTTTTGCCACAACTTAAAGCATGTAGGCCTTTGACATCCATTCTTTCTCCACAAATGCAAGTAAAAGGCTCAAACATTTTCATACCTAGCCTTAGGCAAATACTGACACGTAGAGCGTTATTGTCCATATGTGTTCCAATGGTCTTGCTGGGAATTGAATGCAACCAGGCGTTAGATTCTTTTAACTGAAGAGCCTTGAAACGAGCAATATCAACTGGGTCAACAAATACCAGGTTCTTATGAACTTTGTTGTGAATGATGGTGGAGTCCCAATTTTTTTGTATATGTTCAGTGGAAACCAATGGAAATTCATCATTGAATCTTGTTCTCCAGACATTTACAGCATCATCGCAATGTTGTATTGCCAGAGAGTCAACGGGAACATGTAATATGGTGGAGACTTCTGGTTTTACTCCATAGCATGAAGATAAAAAAGCTGGTAAACTGAGATCATTTACAAGTCGAATTCCAAGGCCACCCTTTCTGATTGGTAGTGAGGCTTGAATCCATTGTTTTTCATTGAACTTTACATTGAGAATGTTTTCTAGTGCCAATTTCACATTTTGATCAATTGTATCTAAACAATCTTTTAAAAGCCAGGTTGGAATGGTACGAAGAAAATAAATAAGTTTTGGAATTCCCAGGCATGTTTTCAGGAGATGAAGAGCGACATGAGATGATATCTTTTCTAAATTTTCCAAAGGTTTCTTCATATCTTCAACTTTAGCTTTAAGGAATGGTTCATAACCTGGCTCGAGGAGTGGCGTTCCGAGGAGTGTCAAGTTTTTAGGAGATCTCGTCTGAATGCCAGGAAGAACTCGACTGAAAGCCTCCTCAATAGAATGGTCAACAATTCCAGATGTAAAAAAGAGCTCGCATTTTGTAGGATTAACTTGTAGACCCATCTCAGCAGACTTTGTAATTAACAGAGAGATGTCTTCAAGAACAGAAGTCGGGTGACCGCCAAGAGTGCCATCGTCAAGGTAGAAGAGATTGAGTTTGGATTTGAGTGATTTGACAAGTGGGTTGATGCTTAAACTGAATGTCAACGGTCCGGCAGGATCACCTTGCTGACAGCCCACCTGTGACTCAAGAACTTCATTTCCAAAGAACAAAGCTGATGGTGTATGGTAACTCGACCACATGAATGGATATATAGTGGGAGCATGCTCTTTAACTGCTTTTAACATGATGTCTCTTTCTAAACAGTTGAAAGCATTCTTATAATCAACTTTAACAATGACACTGTCATTAGATTTGTTGTTCTCAATGAAAGTTCGAGCAGCATGAACCACAGTTTCACAACCTTGTTTACTCGCAAAACCAAATTGGTGTGGTAAAAAATATTCTAAACAATCTTGACGCACCATGTTACACGCAATTTTTGCAGCAAGTCTCCGAAAGGTGCAACCAACAGCAATTGGTCTCACACTTCCATCTTTCTTGGACAAGGCACAAAGATTTGCACCAAACAAGAATCGAAGAACTTGAACGTTCACAAGACCAGATAATATTAAACACATCAAATTCTTTATTTCCTCAAGAAGCTTTAATCCAGCATCTCCTGCAGATCTTGAAGTCAGGTCCTTGAGGTGTTGCGGTGATATCCCGTCAATACCTGCTGATGTACCATTGGGGAATGAATTGATAGCTGTTAAAACAGCACTACAGGTTAGCGAAACACTTACATCATTTAAATCAGGTGGCTCAGGAAAATCTAACTGCCTGGATGGGGCCGGATGTCTTTCTTTAAGTAAAGCAAGAGTGGCATCATTCATAGGAGCTAAATCATCATTGGAGCACAATAGGCGAACAGCACCCTTTGTATCAAAGTCAGCAATTTTTGCCTCCACACGCTTCGCCAAGGTTTGTCTCTTTCTTTCCTTATGAGCACGAACTGAACCAGTGATATTCGGAATCAATGCTGCTGTAATATTTCTTTTGACTAGATTAGTTAGGGAAATTGTGCCTTCTTTTTTAGGTACTTGAAGACAAGAAAAAGCAAAGGTGAAAACATTTTCCCACGAATGAAAATCATTATCTTTAGAACATTTTTTAATTATTTCTAATAACTTTTGAGCAGCGAGAGGTCGGGCACCTTTGGGAATTCTTTTTATGATGTGAACGTTTTTCTTTAGATTTCCTAACCGATCTTGAAAATCAACGTTTTCAAAATTTGAGTTTTGAATTTGACTTCTAGCTTCAGAATGAATTTTTGTCACATGAATATTACAACCTCTTCGGGTAGCAAAAGATCTAGAACAGAATGAACAAGAATGGCCTGAAGCTTGTACTCTGGGAAGACCCGTCGATGAAGGTATAATTGAAGCATTATGGTCTTCAATGTCGCCATCAGTCTCATTTGGGTCATTCATACTCTTGGGAGGCGGAGACGACAAACGATGAATAATATCATGAGGATATAAAAAGAGATTTTTTTTTGAATAAAATTAATTTAAAGTTTTGGGTTGAAATTTCGAGAGCAAATTTTCAGTTCTAATTTATTTCTGAATCTCCTACTTGTAATTATTGTACAGAGTGGGGCAAAAGTCTGGAAACCCCTGAATAACTTTCGAATGGCTTCTTCGGTAAAATTAAAATTTAGTATGGTAAACCGGGGTAGTAAGACCTTCTTTTAGAGTGTGGCCGATTTTTGTTACCGGCCCCATTTTTGTTACCGATTTTTGTTTGTTTGTTTTTTACTTATTTATTTTGTCATTTATTTGTTTTTTTTTTTTAATTTTATACTGTTACCATTTGTACTCTGTCCTCCTAATAAAGCATAATTTAATAATAATAAAATATTCTACAGGGCGGCTCATGTTCCTGCTACTCCTCCTGGTGCTCAGCACGGCTCTCACCTCCTCCCTGTGGCTCACCAATGTGTTCTGGCTCACCGTCCGGAAGGTGAGTGATACACCCTGTATACTGGAATAGAAACTTTGAGTTTAAGTCATGTTGTACACTGTAGGTGTGTGTAAACATCACACAACTTTCCTCATCTTATAAGGAATGGAAACGGGACAGACAGACAGACGCACGGACCAATGGCCGAAAACAACTTTTTTGGTATCCTGAGGCCCTGAAAAGGTCAAATTTTCGACAAATAGGTACAATACTTTCCTTATTCTATTATAAGAAAAGTAAAAAATGGTATTTTACATTTTTAAGTCTCTACATCAAATTCAAATGTAGGTACATTGTATATATTTTCTTTTTACTTTCTATCACCTATAAGGTATAGAAAGTATTAATCGGTCACTTTTTTACAAATTGAGCTAATAACATTATTTTCTCGACGAATTAGGTCCTCCTGATTTTTTTTAAATTTAAATGAGAATTATCTTCAGTTATCAAATTATTATTCTTCTTTTCCTCTTCAGTTATCAATTTTTTTTTTTTTTAATCTACAGATTGTGGACAAAATACTGCTTTTCAGTGTGGACAAAATACTAGCAGCGTTGCCCCTCTAAATTGCGAGGGACATTCTCTGCCGAAGATGTTCAGCTGCATTTCTATCCCCGGAAATTCTTCTTTTCCTCTTCAGTTATCAAATTATTCTTCTTCTCCATTTCCTCTTCAGTTCAGCATCATTCAGAACAACTCGATCAGTTTCGACTACTTCGAGCACCTGCCCGTGGAGCACATGACCTTCTGCATCTACGTGTACAACTACACCAATGTGGAGGCGTTCTACGGGAGGGGGGAGGGGGAGGAGGAGGAGGAGCTGGAGGTGAACTACCTGGGACCCTACTGCTTCAAGTGAGTCTATTTCTACAGCTCGATAAGCCAGCCTCCGTGGCGTAACGGTTGTGACGACTGCCCGATGGCCAGAGTTCCCGAGATCGACTCCCGGTTGGGACAGACTTTTCGACGAAAATTCTGTTTCACCCAAACACGTGAGATTGGCGTTCCCGTCCTTATTTCTTTTTAAATGAAGATTTTTCTTTAGAAATTAACATAATTACCTCTCATTAGAGTTATTTGGTTTTCCATTAGTTTTTTTTTTTTTTTAATATGAGTGTTTGACAGCCTTATTTATTCCGTAGCCATGTTACAGCAGCTAGTGTACGATGCTTGTGGTCTGTGTTGTAACTTGACATCCCGTAGTATGATAGCATTATAAAAAGAATAACACTCTTTATGGGTGGGATTCGAACCAACGGATCCCTACGCTACCTGGATTACCAGACTAGCGCCTTAACCACTTAACTACCAGTGCACAATAATTACCTACTTGTGCACTGGTAGTCAAGTGGTCAACGCGCTAGTCTGCTAATCCAGGTAGCGCAGGGATCCGTTGGTTCGAATCCCACCCAGAGCACGAATTTTTCCACATTCATTTGAGATTGTGACCACATAATAATTAGACTCTGAAGGTTAGGTGGTAGAAAATGCTTTGAACATTAACGCGTGGTAGTTACCTTCCACTAAAGAGTATTATTATTTAATTTTATTTCTCATATTACAATGGTATGTTACATTTTGAATCTATGGGCTATGATCATAGCAAACATAGATAAAATTATTTCATTTGAGTCAGGAGAATGAGATAGAAATTTGCGAAGAAGACGGCAGTTTTCAAGAAGAACTGATTTCTGGATCTGGTGGACCAGGGACGGTTATTATTATTATTATTATTGTGTGTTCCCAGGGAAAAGCCGGAGAAGCGGTACACCAAATTCCACGATAATCATCGCAGGCTGTCCTACAAGGAGGCCAGTGTGTTCCACTTCGACACCGAAGGGTCTAACGGGACCCTCTCGGACATGGTGACGGTGCCCAACTTTCCTTACTTGGTAAGTAAAACCTTACTTGGTAAGTTGTTCCTTACTTGGTAAGTAAAACCTTACTTGGTAAGTAAAACCTTACTTGGTAAGTAAAACCTTACTTGGTATTTTAATTAATTAAAATAAACTCTGATTAAGAAAACCATAATTTTGACAAAAAGTAAATCAAATGTAGAAAAATAGTACTCTACCATACAATTTGAAAAAAATCGTACTTTTAATACAAGATTTAAAAAAAATCAATGCAGTGTATACAATGTGAAAAATCAGAGGAATATGTGTACCATAATTGGCAGGTAAGTTTTTTTAAATGCAATTTTATTTTACAGAATGTATAGGACTTAACAATCAGAGTCCTTGCTTGCTCCATTATATTTAAATTAATTTCTTCTAAAAATCAATTACCTTCTTTTTTTCATTTTATAATATCATCAATTATTTTCTTTTGATTGTATTGTTTTTGGTCGTTTTTTTCGAAATTGAGCTGACAACATTTCTGGTTTTTATTCTGGTTTTTATCTCCAGGTGACCACAGCTCTGGGCGTGGACTACAACCCGCTGGTCCGTCTGGCTCTGGCCACTCACATCCGGTCCAACCACTACCAACCCTTCATCCAGCTCAACACCTCCGATTTCTTCTTCGGCTACGATGATCCTCTCATGGACTGGGTGGTAGGCATGGCCCAGGTGCTGAGAATCAAGGTCCCGTTCACACGATTCGGATTGCTAGCTGCGGTAAGTTTTACTTCCGAGAAATTTCTAATATTAGAAATCGGAAGTATATTGTGTTCGTTTTTGTAAAAAAAAATATATATTTTTGCTCCCATTTCAATTTTTTTCATGTTTCTAGACGTTTCATAACCTCCTGAGCAAATGCAGAATTCCAGAATTTTTTGTGGAATCTAGAATGTAGAAAAAACGATATTCTACCATATAAAAGAAATTTGAAGAAAATTTAGTATTGTTTTAACGATTTTATAAGCAATATAGTCTTTGGTAATCTCGAGGAGCTGTTAGAGTACCAATATCGAGTTGGTTCTCGAAGCTCGAAGCTGTTGAGGATCAAGGTCCGTTCACACGATTCGGGTTGCTAGCTGCGGTAAGTCAGTTTTGGGTGGAATAGAATAGAATAGAATATACCTTGTTTATACTGCCGAGGTAAGACTGAAAAGTCCCTTTACTCCAGCAGTCAAACAGGTCTTATATATTTTATAGGATGAATAGACTGCCAATGGCAATAACCCCGCCCTTTAGTTAGGACATAGGTATATATTATTTTGTATACATTTTTTTTCTTCTCTCTTTTTACTTCTCTTATATTGTATATTAAATTGTATATTAATTTGTAATTATCTGTGTTGTATATCATATGTCCAATTAATAAAGTGGATAAAAAGTTAGGATGATCCTCTCATGGACTGGTTCGTAGGCAATGTAGGCATGGCCCAGGTGCTGAGGATCAAGGTCCCGTTCACACGATTCGGGTTGCTAGCTGCGGTAAGTTAAGATGATTCTCTCATGGACTTTTGCCCCGGAACCGCTTTTGCATTACTTCAGAACCCTTCACTTTTACATCCATGGCATTCCGGAAATGGTTTTTCAGTCAGAATTCTACTCTCTAGCCGATATTTGAACCTCCGGATCAGCAACCAATGCTCCATTCGAAAGTTTTACCCTCCATTCAAAGAAAACTTAAAAACATATAAATGACTATGTGAATGATAATAGTGTTCGTTATTGCTTGCAATTTATTTAATGTTAAATAAATTATTTAATGTTAAATAAATTAAATAAATAAATTTAATTAATTTATTTAAGCTACTATTAAAAAAAAAACCTGCTATTAACAATAATCTCGCCCAGCCTGGTTTGGGCCGGAATGGCAGCATTTTTGTCGGCGCGGGGGTTTCGAACTCGGGGCCTTCCGCATGGCAAGCGAGTACTTAACCACTGATCTATTCGTGCGCTCATGATATTATTATAAATAAGGCGATATTATTAGTTGTTGTTATTATTACTATTACAAGGATATTCACTTTATTAGGAATATACAGATACTACAGGTCTAACTGACAATGTATTATTGTTGATTGATGAAAATAAATTTATAGTTGCGACATAGTGAGACAGTGACTTCACGCGATGAGGAGGAAGAGGTGGTGACAAGATGAGGAGGAAGAGGCAGGGGAGACAAGACATAATATACTTTTTTTTTATGTTATTTTTCTCATGATTTATTGACTTCTAGGACTCATTGTATGCCGAGGCATTTTCTTATGATGGAGGTAGTCGATATTAATACAGATTTTTGTGCTTCTTCTAATAAGTAGTTAGCATTAGACAGACGACATTCTTTTAGACCGTTGATACAGTTTTTATGTACCAAATCATTGGAAGATAAAATGATTGGGATAATCTTCATAGAATTCAAGTAATAATATTATTATTATTACTTACTAGTGGGCTGTCGCCCGCTTTGCGGGCTGAGGCATGGCCCGCTAAGGAAAAAATCCTTTCTCGCCAATGGTAGGTGTTGTAGTGGGAATTTCGAAAAATCCCGTCTTATTGCACATCTAGACTATAAGACAAAGCTACCTACCAAGTTTCAGCTTCCTAGGACTTACCAGTTCGGAGAAACAGTGATGAATCAGTGAGTGAAACTCTCTTTTACTCGTATAAGTATAGATTACTATTATTATTATGATAACTCTTCTCGTGTCTCAGATCCTCAAGTTCATCAACGTGGAGGTCACGGTGGACACGGGTTACGATGACGTCACGCGGGTGGGCCGGGTGGCGGGCTTCAAGGGCGCCCCTGCCATGAGCTTCTGGAAGACGCCCGCCTGCAACAGCTACCAGGGGGGCGAGGGGACCTTCTGGAATGTGGACGAGGTCGCGCGAGGAAGCAATGTGCAGTTCTTCGCCACGCTCCTCTGCCGGAACTTGGAGCTGAGGAAGTCGGGCGAGGTGGAGGTGAGGAAGCAAGGTTTTAAAAGCCCCTTCACGAAAGGCCTATTTTTCTTTTGGATTAAAAAAAAAAATCCAGGTTCGATATTTCCAAATATTTCCATTTTATTCCAAGGTCAACTTCACCACATTCGTGAAAGAAAAATGCGTTTCGGTACTTTTAAAGAACTGGAAGCAAGAATTTCTACTTCCATTGTGGTTATTGGTTCATTTTATTCCCGTTTGGTTAACTTTAGTTAGAAAGAAAAAAACGGCTCAAATATACGTTTCTAATTGAATTGTTTTGCGTGTAGTATCATGGGTTGAACTTTGAAGGCACTTTATGTTGGTAATCGTGATCAAGCCTGCGAGCCTAGACGAAATTCAAGTCGGTGAGTGAAAATTTAAAGAGTCCTAATTTTATCAGCGATACTTTCTTAGTGCGAATCTAAGACTTAAAAGTGACTTACTTGCCAAGTTTCAGCCTGCTAGGACATAACAGTGCTGAGAAATTGAGATGAATGAGTGAGTGACTCGCATTTTTATACTCGTATCAAGCTTGCCGGAAAACGAGCGCTCGTCAAATAGCGTTTTATTGTTTTCGCCCACTTCGTGCTAACTTTTAGCAATTTTTATTTCAAATTTGTATTTAGATGCGGAAATAGATTGTGTTTCACGAAAGCGCGAGGTTTCTACAATCTATACGTACAGATTTAGTCGTTTTCTGACCACACTGAAAATCTTCATACAGGGTTTTTTTTTAAGTATAGATAACATTACAAATAAAATAGCTGGCTATTTTTTATCTTTTCTTTTTTTATTTAACTGTTTCAGTTCCTGCATGGCGCCACTGTTCCTCGCTACGAGCTGATCCCCGACATGTTTGACAATAGGAGAGAAAACTACGACTGCTACTGTAGAAACTGCACCACCAACATTCTGGAACTGCGCCAATGTCTGGACGGTAAGTAAACTAGTGGTTCTGCGAACTGTAAAACTGACACAGATGTAATATGAGAAAACTACGACCGTTGCCAGCGTCGATGGCATGTTGAATACACCGGTTCCCTTCAGAACACCGAAGTTAAGCGACATCCAGCGAGGTTAAGACTTGGATGGGTGACCATTCAAATTCTAATTCTCGTGACGCTGGCTTTTCCCGGCCCCACTCAGGCTGGGTGAGGTCAATGTGAGTAGCAGGTTTGTGAGTTTCCTGCGAATGGAGGGTAAAACCCCCGTCGTGATATGACCATAGCAGTTGAAAGCAACGTTAAACCCCACTTAAAAAAAAAAAAACTACGACTACTTCTGTAGGAACTGCACCACCAACCACCAACATTCTGGAACTGCGCCAATGTCTGGATGGTAAGTAAGAAAAGACACACATCTGGATGGTAAGTAAGAACAGACACACAGACAAATATCTCGATGGTAGGTTAGAACAGACACACATCTGGATGGTAAGTAAGAACAGACACACATCTGGATGGTAGGTTAGAACAGACACACATCTGGATGGTAAGTAAGAACAGACACACATCTGGATGGTAGGTTAGAACAGACACACATCTGGATGGTAAGTAAGAACAGACACACATCTGGATGGTAGGTTAGAACAGACACACATCTGGATGGTAAGTAAGAACAGACACACATCTGGATGGCAAGTAAGAACAGACACACATCTGGATGGCAAGTAAGAACAGACACACATCTGGATGGTAAGTAAGAACAGACACACATCTGGATGGTAAGTAAGAACAGACACACATTTGGATGGTAAGTAAGAACAGACACACATCTGGATGGTAAGTAAGAACAGACACACATCTGGATGGTAAGTAAGAACAGACACACATCTGGATGGTAGGTTAGAACAGACACACATCTGGATGGTAAGTAAGAACAGACACACATCTGGATGGTAAGTAAGAACAGACACACATCTGGATGGTAGGTTAGAACAGACACACATCTGGATGGTAAGTAAGAACAGACACACATCTGGATGGCAAGTAAGAACAGACACACATCTGGATGGCAAGTAAGAACAGACACACATCTGGATGGTAAGTAAGAACAGACACACATCTGGATGGCAAGTAAGAACAGACACACATCTGGATGGCAAGTAAGAACAGACACACATCTGGATGGTAAGTAAGAACAGACACACATCTGGATGGTAAGTAAGAACAGACACACATCTGGATGGTAAGTAAGAACAGACACACATCTGGATGGCAAGTAAGAACAGACACACATCTGGATGGCAAGTAAGAACAGACACACATCTGGATGGCAAGTAAGAACAGACACACATCTGGATGGTAAGTAAGAACAGACACACATCTGGATGGTAAGTAAGAACAGACACACATCTGGATGGCAAGTAAGAACAGACACACATCTGCATGGCAAGTAAGAACAGACACACATCTGGATGGTAAGTAAGAACAGACACACATCTGGATGGTAAGTAAGAACAGACACACATCTGGATGGTAAGTAAGAACAGACACACATCTGGATGGCAAGTAAGAACAGACACACATCTGGATGGTAAGTAAGAACAGACGCACATCTGGATGGTAAGTAAGAATAGACACACAACTGGATGGTAAGTAAGAACAGACACACATCTGGATGGTAAGTAAGAACAGACACACATCTGGATGGTAAGTAAGAACAGACACACAGATAAATGTCTGGATGTTAAGTAAGAACAGACACACAGACAAATGTCTGGATGGTAAGTAAACTAGTGGTTCTGCGAACTGTAAACCTCACACAGATTTAATAGGAGAGAAAACTACGACTGCTACTGTAGGAACTGCACCACCAACATTCTGGAGCTGCGCCAATGTCTGGATGGTAAGTAAACTAGTGGCAGGTTTTATTTGACTGAATAAAATTACAATAATCATGAGTACAGATGAAATTTACAAATTGATGGTACAGATGGTCAAAAGGACCTGCAATTAAAGAGCATAAAATATGTATGTATGATTTTATTTGTGGTGAAGAACAAGGCCTCTTCACATTTCGAATTATTCTATTACATTAATATCTTTTTACTCTGGTAATGCCGCCACTGGTCGTTACTCATACAAGTAACTACTCATTTTTCCTCTCGAGCTATGTACGGAGCAGAAAAATTCCTACCCCGCTGGGAATCGAACCCAGGTCACCGTGCGTGCAATGCCTAGCGCGCTAACTCACTCGGCCACAATGACTAATTTTTTTTCCTACTTTATTTATTTTATTTCATGACACATATTATTCACAAAGATTTTGGTTTATATGAAATGGGTAAGTTGATGCGTCCTTTTGTGCAAAATGCATGTGTCGGACCACATTTTTTTTTTTTTTTTTTTTTTTTTATCAAGCATTTGTCCTCTTTCAATGTATATTAATTTATATTTATCTTTTTTTTTCTTTTTACATCATAGTATATTATTTCATATCATATTATGAATATTATTAATATTATTATTATATTCTGTAACTGTGTTACTCTGTTTCTTCCAGGGTTCCCGTTCAAGGCGACGTTCCCCAAGTTCTACGGGGTGGCTCCGGAGCATCTGACTCATCTGAAGGGATTACCCGAGCCCGACCCCCAAGCGTGGACCACCATGTTTGACATCCACCCGGTAAGCAAAGTACCAATATTTATAAAAAGTCCAGAAAAATATATTAAAAAAATCGGAGCAAAAAATATTTTTTTTTTACAAAAACGAACACAATACCTTTTTTTGCCACAGGCAATAACCCCGCCCTTTAGTTAGTACATATTTGTGACAACCGTGCGTTATCTGTTCCACTAAAGAGTGTTATTATTATTGTAAATAACTCTAATAATATTCAATTCTATGATATTTGTAATGATATTTTTCGGTTCCAGGTGCGGTTAGCTCTTTGAGAAGGTCGGTTTTTAGTGGGTGGAAATCCCACACCCCAAGTCAGGATGACCTGGGTGTATTTGAAAGATTTTTTCCTGCCTTCAACCAAAAAATAATAATAATAATAAATTCATTGTTTCAGTACCTGGGCATCACTCTGAGGTTCAAGCAGCGGATGCAGCTTAACCTGGACGTCAGGAAGGCGAGCTTCCTCAATCTGCCTCCCAAGATCAAGCATGGCCAGATCCTGCCCACTGTGTCGCTGACGAGGGTAAGCATTTATTTATTTATTTACACTTTATTAGATAATAGGACATATACAATACAAATAATTACAAACGAAAATAAAAAATACAATATAACAAAAAAAAAAAAAAAAAAATATACATAATATATGTCCTAACTAAAGGGCGGGGTTATTGCCTTAGGCAATCTTTATGATACATATTGATTATTTACTGGCCGGAAGAAATTCCTCTTGTGGACTGGGTACCGAATGACTGGTCACCCTTGGTTTAGATTTTCCACCAGTTCACTTTTCATGTTCTCTGTTAAATAAATGTAAAATAGAGCATTTGGCCCCCAGGGCCCGAATTATGATAGGATAGGATTACAGCAAACCTCTGAGATCAAATACCATAGAGGAAACCTTAGCTATCTCGAATAGAACAAATTTGAGTTTGTGACCACATAATAATAAGACTCTGAGGGTTAGGTGTTAGAAAATGCTTTGAGCATTAACCTCGCCTGGTTGTAACCTTCCATTAACACGTTCGTTACCGAACGGCCATATGTGGATGTTTTTGTGTTTTTCTTTGGGACCGAAAACACACATGTGGTTGTTATCAAAATTTTAACGAGGGACCGGACATCCATATATGGCCTTTTTGAGGTAGGTTGTTAGTATTAGAACAGATATAGGATCGATTCTTGTACAAATACGATACCAAATATCCAAAAAAAAAAAAAAAAAAAAATTGGTCCCCAGGATGCAACAGCGACTTTACCGCCTGGTCCCTACGTAAAACTTGAAAAAATTGGCTTGGTAACGAACGTGTTAAACAGTATTATTAATTAATATTTAAACCGAGGCCCTGGCTCTGTGTTGCAGGACATCCACACGCTGAGGCCAGACGCCACCTCCCTCCTCTACCACGCCCTCACCACTCTACCTCTCCTTGAGGCCGCCCTCAGATATGGAGGCGTGTTGGGCGCCCTCTATCTTAGCTACGTGCTGGCCCGGGACTGTAGCAGATTCTGCAACCTATTCTGAGTTCTGAGCAAAACACACTTCTCACCACTCTACCCCTCCTTAATAATAATACTCTTTAGTGGAAGGTACCCACCAGGCGAGGTTAATGCTCAAAGCATTTTCTACCACCTAACCCTCAGAGTTTTATTATTATGTGGTCACAAACTCAAATTAATGAGGAAAAATTCGTGCACTGGATGGGATTCGAACCAACGGATCCCTACGCTACCAGGATTACCAGACTAGCGCGTTAACCACTTGACTACCAGTGCACAGGCCTCCTTGAGGTCGCCCTCAGATATGGAGGCGTCCTGGGCGCCCTCTATCTCAGCTACGTGCTGGCCCGGGACTGCAGCAGATTCTGCAACCTGTTCTGAGCAGATTCTGCAACCTGTTCTGAGCAGATTCTGCAACCTGTTCTGAGCAGATTCTGCAACCTGTTCTGAGCAGATTCTGCAACCTGTTCTGAGCAGATTCTGCAACCTGTTCTGAGCAGATTCTGCAACCTGTTCTGAGCAGATTCTGCAACCTGTTCTGAGCAGATTCTGCAACCTGTTCTGAGCAGATTCTGCAACCTGTTCTGAGCAGATTCTGCAACCTGTTCTGAGCAGATTCTGCAACCTGTTCTGAGTTTCTGGCCCTGAGTTCTGAGACTCTGAGTCACCTAGTCTAGCTGGGGGACGTTAAACAGGGAGTAGACCAGTGTCCCGCTAGAGGACTATAAACAGAGAACAGACTAGCCAACCCTTACAAGCCAGGCTAGCTTGTAGTTTCCTGAGGGTTTAATGGCTTACAAAGAAAAGTCCAAGTCTTCACGATGGTTGATCGCACATAGAAATATGTGGTTCAGGACGGGCCAACTTTGAAATAAAGTTGACTGGAGACCATCACTCACCCCTCCAGCTGTAGCCAAGCTGGCTACAACAACAACAACAACAACAACAACAACAGGAGCAAAACACACTTCTCGTCAGACACGGGATGTAGAAAAATCCGGGACTGCAGCAGATTCTGCAACCTGTTCTGAGCAGGAGCAAAACACACTTCTCGTCAGACGTGGCCGGTGGGAAAATGTTTTGGGGTCGCTGCCACATAAACCAAACCAAAATGGTATTCTCAAGCCGTATTTTTCTTTCTAACCAAAGTTAACCAAACGGGAATAAAATGAACCAAACTGGAAGCAAGTCATTTTTCTTTTGGAAGAGGAAAAATTTCCTCTTCCAAAGTTAACCAAAATGGAAGTATAAAATTCTTGCTTCCAGTTCTTTTATAGGTTAAGTCAATTGTTTATCTTTAATAGTACCAAAACGCATTTTTCTTTCACGAATGTGTTAAGGTTGACCTTGGAATAAAATGGAAATATTTGGAAAAAAATTTACTGGGAAAAAAATTTTGGTTAGAAAGAAAAATACGACTATAGTATACAGGGTGTCCCGTATACAGATGCAAATATTTTGAGGGTAGGTTCAGCCCACCTTGGACTATCATTTAAGCGAAACTTGCAGTGGGGCATTTTGCTTCGTTAAGGAGTTATGGCCAAATCCCTGTTTTTCCCACAGGTGTAGAGATCACTTGGATCGATGCACTTTTCCCAAGAAATGATAGCCAGTAGGTGAGTTTTGACTTCGTGTATGGATAGTCATGCATATTTCCCTTAAAATACCGTTGGTTGCATTGAAAAATATTAAAAAATCAGGGAGATATTTAATCATACGTTCAATATTTTTTCTAAAATTTGAATTTTCCCTTTTTTCCCTTTCGTGAATTTAAAGTACTTATACAACTACAATTGCAATTCTGCGTATCACTAGTTAAAAAAATACCCTATTATGTTTTGTTTTAGAATAGTGAAAGTTCATTTATATTAGTTTAAAGATCATGGAACGCAAGACACACAAAGCTCAAAAAACACTTCTGAATCATGATGGAATATTCAAATTTGGCTGAATTTTAATAGAATTGACGCGTAATTTGAGGTATAAATACACTGGCCTGGGATGTTTAACAGAAGGAAATTGATCATTCACAATGGTCGGTCGGTGTGAACTCTTATGTGAATGGGGTTACGGGGTCGTAGGGTCCTCGTGAAGAAAAATGAGAGATGCTGTAATGAAAGCAGCAACCAGTGGTGTAATTATGGACTAAGAATACAAAAGGAGAAAGACTGCGCTAACAACAAAAATTGTGATGTACGTATTTTTATTTTATTTTTAGAAGTAAAATTGAAAATATCCTTTTTGTGTTTATCACATCAAAAACATAACAAAAAGTGCCAAAAATTAACCTTGGGTAAAACTCGAACATCCAACCTTCAGTTTAAAATTATTATTATTTAATACTTTATTGGTAAACTATATGATACATTCTGCAACACAGGACATAAAAGGAAAAGAACACAAAAAATATGTAGCGAACCAAGAGGCAGGGTTAAAGCTTGGGACTTTCTCTTCCACCGAACAAATTGATCGCTTTGTTAATTTAACTATTTGATTTGATTAATAAAGTTGGTTAGTAGAACTATTTGCTCTCAGAAAATTTTCATTTATAACTTGCAGTTGACCACAAAAATGGTCACACAGATGGCTTCAGACATCGAGTGTTCTTCAAAATGCAATAGCGCCCAGATTCAAAATTTGAACGATGTGTTTCTCTCCTTCTGGTGCCGTTTAAAAGGTCGTATCTCATCCGTTCCTTCACGCGTCTGGAAAAATTTGGAATTTATTGAAACAAAATAGTAGAGGTTATTTCTTTAACTAGTGATACGCAGAATTGCAACTGTAGAAGTATTCTAAATTCACGAAAGGGAAAAAGGGAAAAATCAAAATTTTGAAAAAATATTGAACTTATGATTAAATATCTCCCTGATTTTTTAATATTTTTCAATGCAACCAACGGTATTTTAAGGGAAATATGCATGACTATCCATACACTAAGTCAAAACTCACCTACTGGCTATCATTTCTTTGGAAAAGTGCATCGATCCAAGTGACCTCTTGACCTGTGGGAAAAACAGGGATTTGGCCATAACTCCTTAACGAAGCAAAATGCCCCACTGCAAGTTTCGCTTAAATGATAGTCCAAGGTGGGCTGAACCTACCCTCAAAATATTTGCATCTGTATACGGGACACCCTGTAGAGTCGCTCCTTCAGTATCGGAAGAGTTAGGCTGGTATGCAGAGTCCTCACTGTAGGGATGTCTGGGTCTGTCCCGGTAGCTCAGTGGTAAAGGCGGCACTATGTGAATCCAGATATTCCAGAGGTTCGAAACCCAGCCGGGGCATGACAAGTTATCCTACCATTTGGGATTTTTACCACATAATAATACGTCTTGGGCTTACTGCTGAAATAATGGGACTTCATAGTTCTAATCGGGCAGCATAAATAAGGCGATATTATTATTATCTTTAAATAAACTGGACTAAAACGGTATTTATAGAGTTGCTCTTTCAGTATCTAAAGAGTTAGAGTTTGTTTACCAGGTCGATCATAATAATTATGCATTAATTATTCTAGAACCACATATGCCACCGGACTAAAATGGTATTTATAAAGTCGCTCCTTCAGTAGGTATCAGAAGAGTTAGAGTTTCTTTACCATGCCAATCATAATAATTATTATGCATTAATTATTCCAGGAATGTGTGATAGTTTTAAGTGTGTACTTGAGAAAACCCTGTCTTTTTCTTTTTCGTCTGGGGGTGTTGTAGTCCCGCAGCTCCTTAGCACCGGTCGAGCTTGCTTCTCGTCAATATAAAAGTAAAACCTATTTGAAAATCTTCTGAAAATGTTGTGTACAACAGAAGTTACATCACTTCTCAATCGGATGAAAATACCATAGATTTAAAAACAATAGAACTCCCAATGCTCTCTGGGAGTCTTATGTGAAGCACTTTCTCAATAGAAAATGGCGGACACCGTATGCTTCTAGCATGGTGTCCACCATTTTCTATTGAGGCAGTCTATGCTATTTCCTATGCAGAACGGGTGCTTCAGTTCTCGACCAGATTTCGTGATCTACTTTCTATATCTATGGGGGGAAAAAAGAAGATCTGATGTTATTATTGTTTATTTACAACAGGATCTGATATTTATAGTTTGATATTATTATTGTTTTATAATTTTAAATTGTGAAAAATACAATACATATTATGTAATTTGACTTGATAAAGTTCTTGCCATACATCGCTTATATCTTTCACCAGAGTATATTATGTTGCTCTTTAAGTTCAGAATTTTTCATTCACTTCACTTCATTTTTTTTCTCAAGATGAGTGTTTCATAGACTTTTTTATTTCGTAGCCATGAAACAGGAGCTACTGTAGACGCTTGTGGTCTGTGTTGTAGGCTGCCCATCCAGTAGTATACTTCCTATCTGATGGGCGAGAAGTGACACAATACTTTACAGCTTTACAGGCTGGGTCAACACGAGCGCAAAAAAATTGAATATTTTACTGTCGCCGCGGGGGGATCGAACCAAGAACCTTCTGCAATGCAAGCGAGTATCTTACCACTAAACTATTCGTGTGCTCTATATTATTACTGGGGTTCGGTGGAAGAGAAAGCCACAGGCTTTAACCTCGCCCCGTGGTTCACTACATATTCTATTGTGTTCTTTTAATTTCATGTCCTGTGTTGCAGTATTATGTAGTTTCCAATAAAGCATTAAGGGCGGAATTAACCCTTTAACGCCTAGCGTTGCCATTTGGCAATGATGGAGGCAGTGCAAGTTTCTGCCCTTTTAGTTCAATACGGTACATGTTACCACTTTATAACATTATAGTTCTCATTGTTGACAATATTTGCTACCTTCTGACTTTTACTAGACAGTTCTATCAGAAGTTTTGATATTTATTTTTTTCAAAATGGATCAACGTTTTCCAACAGTTCAGGCGTTAATGGGTTAAGAGACGTTTTTGTAATACTTCTGTGGGGCTAAGTCTCGGATTGGAGATACTACTTGGTGTAGAGCATAGCAGGGGTGGACTTGTGAGATACTACTTGGTGTAGAACATAGCAGGGGTGGACTTGTGGATACTACTTGGTGTAGAACATAGCAGGGGTGGACTTGTGAGATACTACTTGGTGTAGAACATAGCAGGGGTGGACTTGTGAGATACTACTTGGTGTAGAACATAGCAGGGGTGGACTTGTGAGATACTACTTGGTGTAGAACATAGCAGGGGTGGACTTGTGAGATACTACTTGGTGTAGAACATAGCAGGGGTGGACTTGTGAGATACTACTTGGTGTAGAGCATAGCAGGGGTGGACACGGGGGAGATACTACTTGGTGTAGAACATAGCAGGGGTGGACTTGTGAGATACTACTTGGTGTAGAGCATAGCAGGGGTGGACACGGGGGAGATACTACTTGGTGTAGAACATAGCAGGGGTGGACTTGTGAGATACTACTTGGTGTAGAACATAGCAGGGGTGGACTTGTGAGATACTACTTGGTGTAGAACATAGCAGGGGTGGACTTGTGAGATACTACTTGGTGTAGAGCATAGCAGGGGTGGACACGGGGGAGATACTACTTGGTGTAGAACATAGCAGGGGTGGACTTGTGAGATACTACTTGGTGTAGAACATAGCAGGGGTGGACTTGTGAGATACTACTTGGTGTAGAACATAGCAGGGGTGGACTTGTGAGATACTACTTGGTGTAGAACATAGCAGGGGTGGACTTGTGAGATACTACTTGGTGTAGAACATAGCAGGGGTGGACTTGTGAGATACTACTTGGTGTAGAACATAGCAGGGGTGGACTTGTGAGATACTACTTGGTGTAGAGCATAGCAGGGGTGGACTTGTGAGATACTACTTGGTGTAGAACATAGCAGGGGTGGACTTGTGAGATACTACTTGGTGTAGAGCATAGCAGGGGTGGACTTGTGAGATACTACTTGGTGTAGAGCATAGCAGGGGTGGACTTGTGAGATACTACTTGGTGTAGAACATAGCAGGGGTGGACTTGTGAGATACTACTTGGTGTAGAACATAGCAGGGGTGGACTTGTGAGATACTACTTGGTGTAGAGCATAGCAGGGGTGGACTTGTGAGATACTACTTGGTGTAGAACATAGCAGGGGTGGACTTGTGAGATACTACTTGGTGTAGAACATAGCAGGGGTGGACTTGTGAGATACTACTTGGTGTAGCTGTAGAGCATAGCAGGGGTGGACTTGTGAGATACTACTTGGTGTAGAACATAGCAGGGGTGGACTTGTGAGATACTACTTGGTGTAGAACATAGCAGGGGTGGACACGGGGAGATACTACTTGGTGTAGAACATAGCAGGGGTGGACTTGTGAGATACTACTTGGTGTAGAGCATAGCAGGGGTGGACTTGTTTTTTTTTTTTTTTTAGGTTTTTTTTTTATGGCAGGATTCTCACTGGAGTGAGCTCTTCCACCAAACCATACTTGTGTGATATATTACTTGGTGTACAGCATAGCAGGGGTGGACTTGTGAGATACTACTTGGTGTAGAACATAGCAGGGGTGGACACGGGGGAGATACTACTTGGTGTAGAACATAGCAGGGGTGGACTTGTGAGATACTACTTGGTGTAGAGCATAGCAGGGGTGGACTTGTTTTTTTTTTTTTTTAGGTTTTTTTTTATGGCAGGATTCTCACTGGAGTGAGCTCTTCCACCCAACCATAGTTGTGTGATATATTACTTGGTGTAGAGCATAGCAGGGGGTGGACTTGCGGTAGACGATGAAGTGGTGCAGATACTGCTGCACGGTGTCGACGGGGGTGTAGACCTCACATGGAGCCAGACCCTGGAGGTAGGGGGGCGGCAGGGGCGTCACACAGGAGCCGAGGAAGCCTGAGAGGACCGCGGATCAGCTCCAGCAGTTGGCCGGGATGACGCAGGGGCGGTACTCCACCTGGGGAGGAGGGGGGGGGGGGGGGAGGGGGGGTCAGATATAATAATGTGGGGAGGGAGACAGAATTATATAATAAAGGGTGGTGTGGAAGAGAATGCCGAAGGCATTATCACCACCCTTGATTAGGCTTTGTTTATATTTATTTCTAACTTGTTACCATGTTCATGTTCACTGTATATAAAAGATGTAAATAAAGCTTGATCCAAATGTTTATAAAAATAATAATAATAATAATAAGATTCCTGTCCCACTCATCATAATATCAACATCTCCTTATCAACAATTGAATACTTCTATGTTTGCTACTGCTAGCCCATAGAATAATATTGAATGGGTGAGTAGAAGAACCAGGAATGTCAAAAATCGATTATTATTTTTTTCCTCGTAGAATAAGAAAGAATGTACTTTTTTCTATCATCTCTGTGAATATGAAGGAGAAATATGTCGTGAATTCGCCTGGTGCGAACACGTGGAAGATAACGACAGAGAAAATAAAAACTAATTGTTTGTGGATCTAAAGGGGGGATTCTAAATGTTTTGGTTATATATTTATTACTTTCACAATGTACTTATATAGTTATGAATTAAACATAGATAATAGGTTTATTAAGGCGAATCAATGTCACTTGGCAAAACTGTTTATCTTACTAGATTATGCACTATTGCAAAAATCAGACTATAATAAAATTACTTTGTATTATATCAAAATGAAAGATTGACTATTTGAATCACTACTATTTAACTTCACTAATTTAATCAAATATCTAAATGTCACTATTGAAACTACTAATGAACTCGGTACTCCTCTAGTCGGAGTCTAAATTACTTGCCACACCTCTAGTCGGTGCAGCTTCTAGGAAAACTTGAACTTCCCCCCTCGTCGGCGTCTCAATTGCAACCTCTCTAGTCGGCGTCTCGATTCCAACTAACTTTAAGCCTATTTCCTAAAGTTTAAAATGTCTGTCATATGTTTACAAAATGTCTGTCATTTGTTTACAAAAGTTATTAATTAAATATTTCAGACTGGTAATTAAAAACACCTCGCGTTCGCGACATTCCCCCCCATAAAAGGAAAAAGAATTATAAGAGAGAAATAAATATCATAATAACCTACAGAATAAATTACTAATAAACATTGGTTTTATAAACAGCTAAAATAATCTTCTGTAACTTGAAAGTACTTAATATTCATAATTACGTATGATTGCTTATACTGCTAACATATTTCAATAAATACAATAATAGACTTCATTTTAATTCATCTTTTTTAAACACAAAAATATTGAACATAAATATTCCATGACCTACGAAAAGAAAAATAAACTGCTATCGGATCTCTGAAAATTGAAAAATATTAACATAAAAAATTGAACTTCTTCAGAGAAACAAAAATCAATAAATAAAATTTTATAATAATAATAAGGATAATGAACAATGAACATTCAAGTAAATGTAAATCTTCAGAAATATTAATTTGTTCCTCAATAACTTTTTAGTCCATTTCCATTGGGTAGAGGGAGCTAACAGGACGAGTAATTATGTTACCATTGGAAACTTGAACATCAACGGTACCTACTTTATTATGACGATTATAGTAGAGTTTCCGTATTATACCATACGGCCAATTTGATCGTTTTGTTTTACCTTCTCTAATTAAAACAACCTCGCCTAGTTTTGGTTCTACACACGTCACTTTACCCTGACGAAACATGGTAACTTTACGTTTATGTCTCCCTATGGCTAAGCCGTAGTTAGACTGAACGTCTCTCGTATCATTCTTCCATGGGAAATCTACATAATATCTACTATCTTTAAATTGCAGACTAGACCCAAAAGTCTGCAAGGCAAGATCGTCATCTACAATAGAACAATTGTCCTTTATTCCAATGGTTTGCAATTCCCATAACTTACGTACATCATCGGTTGAATCTAAACCTATCTCAGTTCTAGCATACAAAGAAGAAGAAGCGATATTTTGATCTTCTGATATCTTACTTTCTGTGGTGGTTCCACTAAGTACGTATCCAAATACAGTGTTGAACAGATACAAATTATCTTTCACTTTAAATTTCTCTGGCAAGAAAAACTGAGCATAATAATCAACTCCTAAGAGTATGTCAAACTGCATTTCAGGATTATCTAATAAGTACAAGTCAGCTAAGGTATAGTTTTCATTTAACTTCCTAATGAACTCTCGGTCACATAATAGTTTATTATCAGCACTAACAATTGTAGGTACTACCAATAATTTCAGTTCAAAATTTGAATCACTTGTAACCATGTCTAGAGACACTTCTGGAGCTTTCATATGCTTGGGTTCTAAAGCCCCAAATGTATAAACATTCATTGGCATTACTTTACCAGTTTCTAATCCCAGTAACTTCTGCAGCCTTTCACTTACGTACGAATGGCTAAACCACTAAACCACGCTCTGCTACCAAAATTTTTTCTGTCGTGAATTCGCCTGGTGCGAACACGTGGAAGATAACGACAGAGAAAATAAAAACTAATTGTTTGTGGATCTAAAGGGGGGATTCTAAATGTTTTGGTTATATATTTATTACTTTCACAATGTACTTATATAGTTATGAATTAAACATAGATAATAGGTTTATTAAGGCGAATCAATGTCACTTGGCAAAACTGTTTATCTTACTAGATTATGCACTATTGCAAAAATCAGACTATAATAAAATTACTTTGTATTATATCAAAATGAAAGATTGACTATTTGAATCACTACTATTTAACTTCACTAATTTAATCAAATATCTAAATGTCACTATTGAAACTACTAATGAACTCGGTACTCCTCTAGTCGGAGTCTAAATTACTTGCCACACCTCTAGTCGGTGCAGCTTCTAGGAAAACTTGAACTTCCGCCCTCGTCGGCGTCTCAATTGCAACCTCTCTAGTCGGCGTCTCGATTCCAACTAACTTTAAGCCTATTTCCTAAAGTTTAAAATGTCTGTCATATGTTTACAAAATGTCTGTCATTTGTTTACAAAAGTTATTAATTAAATATTTCAGACTGGTAATTAAAAACACCTCGCGTTCGCGACAGAAATACATCTTATAAGTATATTTTTTTTTCGATTTTAAAGTGGGGGAAGCATACTCATTAGCATGATAGTAACACTCTTATTTTTGCTTTCCTGAAAAGTCGATTTTTGACATTCCTGGTTCTTCTACTCACCCATTCATTTATTTATTTACACTTTATTTTTTAAACAATACAAACAACAATAAATTATTAACAAAGATAAAAAAATTAACAATATTTACAAAAAAAAAGATATAGAAAAAAAAATATTTAAATATAAATGTACAATGTATTGTGATCTGGGGCGAAGTTAATGTCTTAGGCATTCTCTACCACTAACCCCTGCTTGGTCATAATATACAGTCGACCTGGACATAAGAGAATTAGAATTCGAGGGTTGGGTGGAAGAGATTGCCAAAGGCAATAACCCTGCCCTTTTTTTTTTTTTTTTTTTTAAGTGGGGTTTAACGTCGCTTTCAACTGCCAT
Organism: Bactericera cockerelli; assembly: GCA_024516035.1. Classification (NCBI taxonomy): domain Eukaryota; kingdom Metazoa; phylum Arthropoda; class Insecta; order Hemiptera; family Triozidae; genus Bactericera; species Bactericera cockerelli. The sequence goes on from CM044966.1 coordinate 19,353,369, forward strand.
GGTCATATCACGACGGGGTTTTACCCTCCATTCGCAGGAAACTCACAAACCTGCTACTCACATTGACCTCACCCAGCCTGAGTGGGGCCGGGAAAAGCCAGCGTCACGAGAATTAGAATTTGAATGGTCACCCATCCAAGTCTTAACCTCGCTGGATGTCGCTTAACTTCGGTGTTCTGAAGGGAACCGGTGTATTCAACATGCCATCGACGCTGGCATGTCTTTAGTTAGGACATATATTATGTATATATTTATTTATTTTTTCTTTATTTTTCTCTTATATTATTGTATTTTAATTTTGTTTCGAGCCAGGCACGCGCCGGTATGGCTGCAAGTCCTGCGCTCGAATTTCTAAATTTTCAACTTAAATAAAATTTCTAAAAATTCAACTAAATTTTCAAATTTTTAAGTAGGTACTTATATAAATGTAAAAAGAAGCATAGGACAAATTATTCAAGAGATGAAATATATTGAGAATGAACGGGTGTTTCATGGAGAAACAGAACACTATATGGAAAAAATAAATAAATAAGAAGGCAATATAGTTTGCGTAATAATAATAATAATAAAAAATAATAAATATTTTAATTTGTAATTATTTGTGTTGTATATATTATTATTATTATTATTATTATTATTATACAACTCTTTATTAGATACAAAAGAACATTATGTACATACATTACATTACATATTTCCTGGGGGTCTTTTCTACAAATAGAAGAAATTCCTGTGTGCTGCGTCCATTATTTAGAACTATTGCACCCCATTTTGCTCACTCTTCACTTTCGAAGACATCTGCTGCCCTTAAGAAGTTTAGCAGGTGTTTTATGGGTTCCGAGTGTATTGTTTCCAACTCTTGCCCTGGATATCCAAGAGTTTGGAGTCTTGTGAGTGCAAGTGCTGGGCACTCAAATAGGATGTGAGTGGCCGTTTCCTCACTCTCAAGACACTTTCTACACTCAACTGTGCCATTGTATACCCCAATGGTGTTTAAGTGTTTTCTCAGGGGACAGTGGCCTGTTAATAGACCAACTATTTCTCTGATGTTTTTCCTACCCAGACTAGTGAGTTTTTGGGTTGTTGTTTTTAGAGGCTCTTTTATCATTTCCTTAGAATGCCTAAGTCCTATGACATTTTTCCAGTCCTTTTTGTGTCTATCTCGGATCCAGTCAGTTATAGCTCCTTTTACTATACATTTAGGTATGGCAAGAGCAGGTTCTGGTCCGATATAGATTGTTTCTGATCCAGCTTTTGCAAGTTGGTCAGCTTTTTCATTTCCTTCTACACCAGTATGTCCTGGTACCCAGATTAACTGGATACTATTGGTTCTGGCTAATCTTTCGAGGGATCTTCTACATTCCCAAACAAGTTTTGAACTTATTTGGTATGATGTTATAGCTTTGATTGCTGCTTGGCTGTCAGATAGTATTTTAATGTCTTTCTTAAAGAATCTCATTTCAATGCTTTTCTGCACAGCTATAAGGATGGCTAGGACTTCAGCTTGAAATACTGTGGCATGTTTTCCCAAGCCTACTTTAATTTGTTTCTTGGGATGTACGCCAAATATTCCTGCTCCTGTCCCATCCTTGGTTTTGGATCCGTCAGTATACCATACTACATCACCTTTTTTCATTTTTTCCTTTGTTCTCCAGTGTTCTCTAGAGTGTATTACTAGTTCTACTGGAGAGGTAAATATGTGTTTTTTTGGCATATGATCTGAGATCATAAGAAGCCTTTCATCTTTTACGATGGAGTTTATTCTGACATGTCCCAAATGGGGGTTTTTGGGTTTACATAACTACATACAAATAATAATTTTAACAATGAAAAAAAAAAAAAAAAATGGAAACAATATATACAATAAAAATGAAAAAGAATAGAAAATATTTAAAAACATATGTCCTAACTGAAGGGCGGGGTTATTGCCTTTTTTTTAATATCATTTTTTTTTATATATAAAAAACTTGTCCCAAACACGTGTGAACACTGAACACGACATCTCGAGAACGGTAATTTTTTTAATATCATTTTTTTTTTTTAATATAAAAAAACTTGTCCCAGGGACGTTTTTCCGGTAAGGAACCGAAGATGCAAGAAGCATTTCCTCTTTGAGTGGATAGACCAATTTTTTGGTGAAAAAAATGATTGGAACCATTTCTTAGATTCGATGGATTAACCCTCGATTGCACATGACAAAATTAACCCTCTCCACTCACCTCGACCAGCACGGCCTTGAAGTTCTGACTGATGGAGACACTGCCCAGCTTGATGCAAAAATCTCCCAGCTCAAACCTTGGACCCTTGCTCTCCACCTAGAAGTCAAGAAAACAAAAACTCAGGACCTTACTGAAACTTTGTGATTAAAAAGGAAGAAGATGATTATATGTAAATAAATATATTTCAAGTATTTGTTGAAAAAAAAATCTATAATGTTGATATTGTTGATGTACAGTGAGAGTCAACTCTCACTATTTATAGTTTTCATACCAATAACAAATCAAGTCCATATGGAATCACCACTATTATCAGCCTTGAAACTTTACAATACATATTCATTACAACTTGAATTAAGTGATACAAAAGACAAATTTAAAGAACAATGCACTCTTCTATTAGAAAATTGCAACTAGTTATATATGCATAAATATATAAATTTGTTTTTTTACATATAGATTTGTATGTAATGAAACAAGCTGTACACGTAAAGGCAGTAAACTACTGCATGTGTACAGACTTAAAAAAAAAAGGATAAACATCTACACTACACATTCGCATGAGTAGATATGCTTATCCTAAAAAAAAACATGCACTGGTAGTCAAGTGGTTAACGCGCTAGTCTGGTAATCCAGGTAGCGTAGGGATCTGTTGGTTCGAATCCCACCCAGTGCATCAATTTTTCCTCATTAATTTGAGTTTGTGACCACATAATAATAAGACTCTGAGGGTTAGGAGGTAGAAAATGCTTTGAGCATTAAGCTCGTCTGGTGGTTACCTTCCACTAAAGAGTATTATTATTATCATCATCATAGGGTGGCGTCATCGTGAACGTTGGTAGCCAGACAGTGGAGGAATGACTGAGCACTTCTACCACTGTCTTTACAAGGAGGCTGATAATTGACAAGGGGCCCCAGAACCAAGCCAATGCTGGTCTACTCCCTGTTTATAGTCCCCCAGCCAGACTTTTTATTTCAAAGATTTCACTCATTTATTTGAGGTATACGGTATACACATACATACATAGGTTTTAAAAACAATATGTACATAAATTAATTGATATTGAGACATTTACGTATATTAGATGCTGTGGAGAGAATGACGGACTTCTGTGATGTTTCGATCAGCTATTCAATGTTTTTTAGGCCACATTGTTCTAGTTCGGATTTACAGTTCTTGTGTACCAATCCGTTGGAACTTATCACAATAGGTATTATAAATACGGAGCTCAAGTTATTATTATTATTTTTTAATTTTTTTTTTAAATTTATTATTATATTATTATAAAAAACAAGTTAAAGTTCTGTCGAAAAAAAAATCGCCGAACATGCGTCACCTTGGTCTGTTTCTTGCTCGTGTACACGGCGGTCATCTTCATCATGAGCAGATCGAACAGCGAGTCGGCCACCACGGGAATGTTCTTCGTGCCGGCGCCACTCTCCAGAATGGAGAACACAGAGGCGGGCTGCTCCGAGTTGTGAAGCACATGCACCGTTTTCTGCGACCCTGCGGTGTGTGGAATATTGTTAAATTGTATAATACTTCAATTCATTCAAATTGTTTGTATGTTACATAATTATAAAAAAAAAAAAAACAAAATACATATACAGGGTGTCCCACCAAACTTGGACACCTCAAATTACTCGGCCCCTGAAAGAGTTTTTGAAAAATAAAAAAGCCAAGGGTACATGTCCTAATTATGCGGTTTAAGTTATGATTTTTTTTTATATAGGGTTGTTCAAAGGTCAGAAATTGAGGTGTTGACTTTCGATTTTTAAATGGATCGACATGAATTTTATTTGATAATTTTACTTCTAAATGGTTCCTGAGTACTTTTTTAAACTAACAGCTACTGAGGTCGGTTGGGTGATATTATTAATATTATACATGAGACACTACACACGTTTTGTCCTATGCGTATATGAGTCATATAAACCATACACTACGGTACTACATATATTGAATAATTACTCATCCGATTACAAAACATGCGAACTGAAGTTCTAGTTTCCCACTGGGCCGATTTTTCAGAAAACAGTTTCTCTCTCTTTCTCTCTCTCTCTTACACACACACACACACACACACACACACACACACACACACACACACACACACACACTCAATCTCTATCTCTCACATACATACAACACACACTCAATCTCTCTCTCACACTCGCACATACACACACTCAATCTCTCCCTCACACAAACACACTCTCTCTCTCTCGCGCACACACACACACACACACACACACACACACACACAATCACACATTTAATCTCTTTCTCTCTCTCTCACACACACACTCTCTTTCTCTCACATACACACACTCACACACTGAATCTATTTCTCTCTCTCTCTCTCTCTCTCACACACACACACAAACACAAACACACACACACACACAAACGCACACACACTCACACACACACACTCTCTCTTCTCTCACACACTCTCACACACTCAATCTCTCTCTCTCTCACACACACACATACAAACACTCACACACTCAATCTCTTTCTCTCTCTCTCTCTCTCACACACACACACACACACACACACACACACACACACACACACACACTCACATACTCTTTCTCTCTCTCTCTCTCTCCTGATCACTAATTACCCCAGCATCATTAAGCACGCACACCACAATTATACACTTTTCCAATAGATTGCTCGGAAATACATTATTTTTTTACTTTCTATTTTTCAAATGTGGCTGTAAGAGGAAGCAAGGAACATGTGTAGCTCATTAAAAGTAGAACACACAGGATGAATAATAATAATATCGCCTTAAATATAATAAAAATAATATTGCCTTATTAATAATAAAAATAATATTGCCTTATTTATAATAAAAATAATATTGCCTTATTAATAATAAAAATAATATTGCCTTATTTATAATAAAAATAATATTGCCTTATTTATACTGCCCGTTTAGGACTATTAAGTCCCATTATTCCAGCAGTAAGCCCAAGACGTATTATTATGTGGTCGAAGTCACAAATGGGAGGGTAAGTTGTCATGTCCCGCCTGGGTTTCGAACCCACGACCTCTGGAATCTCTGGATTCACAGAGTGCCGCCTTTACCACTGAGCTACCGGGACAGACGTTTAGTTTGTAAACGTCGGACTGGTTGGTCTGGTCGGTAGGTTCAGAGGTCGCGGGTTCGATACCCGGCATGACAAGTTATCCTCCCATTTGTGACTTTAACCACATAATAATATGTCTTGAGCTTACTGCTGGAATAATGGGACTCAATAGTTCTAACCGGGCAACATAAATAAGGTGATATTATTACTTCCGAATTTTTTTGTAGAAAACAATTTCAAATTGCTACAATTTCAAATTTTTATACTTCTGGATGTTTTATAACCTCCCGAGAAAATTTGGTTTTGTGTCTGTCTGTTACATAAACACATACATTAATTGTAACGCGCAATTCTCAGAAACTACTGAACGGATTTCGACAAAATTTTGTATTTTCTTTCAGCGTAGATTTAGTAAAGCGCTTTAACACCACTGGTGTAGTGGGTCGTTCGCGCCGTTCTTTTTTTTTAAGCCTTGTGCTGTGAGCCAATGTGGTTGACTCAGACCACCACAGTAGCAACACCACCTAGACGAGGAAAACTTGAGACTGGTTAGAACTGGCTGGATGACGGTGGAGCGTCTACTAATTAGGCGCACGGCTTTTCATTACCCCGACGCAGCTCATCTCAACATGTGGGACAATTTCATGACTGTGATACTGTCATATAGATACCTGTCTTCCCATTTGCTCTTCTCAAAATGTCGCTCTTAAGTCGCCATTTCCGTGACTCTGATTTATTTTTTATTTATCGTATAGCATTAGCTTTTATTAACATTTACAATAACAAGAACAAATCAAAGTAATAAAAAAGAGAAACAATGAACATTGACAGAAAAGATTCATATTTGGATATCAAGTTTTTCGATGTAGGTACTTGATAGCATTTTTTGATGCGTAAACAAAATCATCCAAACTTCCTGTGTATCTTCTTTTTGGACATGCAGCTACTATATGTTGAATGGTCTGAGATAGGCACAGATACCTGTCTTCCGGTTGGCTCTTTTCAAAATGTCGCTCTTAAGTCGGCAATTCCATGGCTGTGAGATAGGCACAGAATTTCGCTCGTCAGAATTTCGCGATTGATATGTCAAAAGAAAGCTCAAATCCTTACCGAAAATTATCTCGTCTTGAGTTAATAAGTCGTCGCGACAAATTTCAAGAAAAAATGTCATTTAGGTCGAAAAACTTTTTGGCGTTAACCATCCATTTTCTGTCTTTAGCCGGCGTAGCTCAACAACGGGTCACCAGAATTTCGCGATCGATATGTCAAATGAAAGCTTAAACCCTTACCGAAAACTTTCTCGCTTTGAGTTGATAGGTCGTCAAGACAAATTTCGATAAAATTTGTCATTTAACCCTTTCAACCCTAATGGGATTATACGTCCCAGAGATAGCTTTTACTGTTCAAGTGGGATTATATGTCCCAAAACTACTAACAGAACACCGGTCTCAGTGTTGTTTGATCACGTATCTTGTTTTCTGTCACGTGACCAAGTTTTATGTTAATACCATGTCTAGTTCTACCTCCAGATCAGTTTGATTTCAGCTAATGCACAGAGCAGGTGTGTCGAATCTCAAAATAATTATATAAGTGCTGTTTATTTTCAAATCCGTGAAAGCTAAGTGCAGAAATGCAGTTATTTAGAGTGCTTATAGTGTTTTATTGTGTTTAGAATAATTTCCAATGTAATATCTATAACCTAGCTCAAGTTGTTCAAGTGAATAGGGAGGGACTTCTTGGTGGGACATATTGTCCCAGTAGTATTTTTTAGAGACCACCTGGGATACTACGACCCAATCGTTGTTCGTGATGGGATTTATTGTCCCATCAGTACTTTTTACGCGGGACTATTTGACCCAATAGTAGTTTTTCGTGAAATTATTTTTAGACCAGAAGTTTTTTTTCATGTTATTTTTTTTATTTTCGTTTTGATTTTCAAATAAAAAAAATTGATACAAATTGATACCAAAAATTAGCTCTAAATGTTGTCATTACTATTCTTGAAGCCCAATATACAGGTTTCAAAAATACTAATGGGACATAATGTCCCACCAAAGAATACTAATGGGATGTTCTGTCCCACCAAAGAATACGGCTGGGATATAGAGTCCCACGAAAGAATACGGCTGGGACTTACTATCCCAGCATTTTCCGGGAAAATGGCAAAATCTAAAATCTTCAAAATTTGTACAGTTCTTATTTATGACCCAATAAATAAGATCCAATGAAGAAAATCATAAAATTTATACACTGCAAAAGTCGGGTTGAAAGGGTTAAGTAAAAAAAAAAAAACGTGAATATTTTTTGCGTCACCCATCTATTTTTTATCCTTACTCATTGTAGCTGAACCTTAGGGAGATATAACCTAGCCAAGAAGAATTCCCTGATCCAAACGGATCTATGTGCAAAATTTCGGTCAAACGATGTGGATTTGTATAAAGAACATAAATACATACATACACATTTCTTCTTTTTCTACGTCTTTTCCCACTTAAGTGGGGTCGACACTACATACACATACACACATCTTTCTTTTATAGATATAGATATAACTTAGATTCCGATCAGTGCGGCTGAATGGCTCAGTTTAGACACCACTCCCCATCTCCTAGACTAACACCACCTGCCTGTCACCGAGTCTTCTTAACTAATGTCCCCTCAGCATGCTACCCCCCGGTATATATACTGGAGCCGTGCCGTCAAGCAGGTCGGTTATTGCTGACTGCCTACTCTACGTTCTAGCCCTGAATAGGTAGTCGCAATAAACTGATAATACACTCAGCAACGTCGAGCCCGGTTCCAAACTGGATGGGTGACTGCCTACTCTACGTTCTAGCCCTGAATAGGTAGTCGCAATAAACTGATAATACACTCAGCAAACGTCGAGCCCGGTTCCAAACTGGATGGGTGACTGCCTACTCTAATTTGTCCTGTTAGTCCCATTACTCCAGTCTATCCCGGTATTAGCTCAGTGGTAAAGGCGGCACTCTATGAATCCAGAGAATCCAGAGGTCGTGGGTTCGAAACCCAGCCGGGACATGACAAGTTATCCTCCCATTTGGGATTTTTACCACATAATAATACGTCTTGGTCTTACTGCCGGAATAATGGGACTTTGATAGTCCTAATCGGGCAGTATAAATAAGACGATATTATTATTATTACTCCAGCATTAAGTCCAAGACATATATCTGGACGTCTCATAACCTCCTGAGCAACTTTGGTTTTGTGACTGTCTGTCGGTCGGTCGGTCTGTTAAATACATTCCTTGTAACGCGCAAAACTCAGAACGGATTCTGACGAAATGGTCTGTAGATGGTCCTTATCTATCAACTTCGCACCAGCGGTTCTTGGATATAGAGACCATGCGCCTGACCACTAACTCGTGAACGGTACATCCAATTTTGATTAAATTGGTTTGTATAATTATGTGTACTAGCGTTTTATTTTACATTGTGCAATGATAATTGTTTTTTAATAAATTTTGATTGAGCTCTGATATTTGAGAAAGCCCGAAATTTTGGACGGAAATGTCAAAAAAATAAGGTCCACGACTTGCCAATACAGAATTTTTTGTAGGATCTAGAATGTAGAAAAAACAGTATTCTACCATTATAAAACTAATTTCAAGAGAATCGGTTGAGAACTATTGTAAATACAAGTGATCCAGTCAAAAATATGTGATTCTAGAGCTATCAAAACGGCCCCACTCAGGCTGGGTGAGGTCAATGTGAGTAGCAGGTTTGTGAGTTTCCTGCGAATGGAGGGTAAAACCCCCGTCGTGATATGACCATGGCAGTTGAAAGCGACGTTAAACCCCACTTAAAAAAAAAGATAAAAAATTTGATTACCATTCACGAGGAAGTATTGTGTCCATAATTGGCAGTGCATTTTTTTTCACTCTCATTATTTTGATTTTGTGACCACTCAAAGCATTTTCTACTACCTGACACTCTGATAAACCAGATGAAATAGTTGTAAATTTCATTAGTCCCGGTAGCTCAGTGGTAAAGGCGGAACTCTGTGAATCCAGAAATACCAGAGGTCGCGGGTTCGAAACCCAGCCGGGACATGATCCTCCCATTTGGGATTTTTACCACATAATAAGACATCTTGGGCTTACTGCTGGAATAATGGGACTTAATAGTCCTAATCGGGCAATTTTTACCCTCTAAAAAACCCTAGCTCAACATTTTTTTTTTTTATCTTTGATCCTGGAACTGTTTACTATTATTATTATTATTAGTCCAGAAATATATGCGTGTCAATAAGACATCTTTTGTACTTCTGACCGTGTGGCCCAATATTGAACACGAGTGTGGCTGGGTGGTCCAACTCCTTATTTAGGTTCACAAAATATATGAACCACAGGAATACAATAGATTTCGAGTTAACGTGAGAGGTCTATTTGTGGGTCGAAATGTTTCAGAACGCTGGATGTATCCTTAAATGTGGCATACAGTATAATTAAGTATGTTATCCTACAAAGGATGCATGTCATAAATATGTCATAGTGATACAATTTACATTATTATTATTATAATAGGCTTTATCAGGTAAGACAACGTAATATATACAGGGTGGTCCAGAAAGTTTGCACCAAAATGATAGGGGTAATAAAAGAGTCCATTTCGAACAAAAATGTTCCCGGACATTTTCCTTTATTTTTTGTCGTTTTCAAAATGGCGGCCAAAACGTGTGTTTTTCAAATATGTGCGTTCAGAACGTTGACAGTCTAAATGAGCATGATCATTAAAACATTGAACGGGTTAATTTAACTTATTTTAATTAAAATTTTATTTTCAATTCAAAAATACAATCCGTTTTTTTCTAGGTGGTACAGAAAAAAAATAAAAAAATCAAAAGCCAACCAAAGTCGGAATATTTGAAAAAACACACGTTTGGCCGCCATTTTGAAAATGACAAAAAATAAAGGAAAATGTCCGGGAATATTTTTGTTGGAAATGGTCTCTTTTATTACCCCTATCATTTTAGTGCAAACTTTCTGGACCACCCTGTATAATACAGTAAAATACAATGAAATTATAAAGAAAATATAAATAGATTGAACAAAGAAACAAGAACATAAAAGAGAAAGGAGCTAATGTCCTAACTAAAGGGCGGGGTTATTGCTGTGGCAATCTCTTCCACCCAATCCTTATTAACTCTATAAAATGGTACTCGTGTTTTAGCATTTTTTAAATTTTAATCTGTTCTTGCCCATCCCGTAGTATGCCTCCCCTCTGATGGGCTAGAAGTGACACAATACTTCCCATTTAGGTGCTGGGTCAACACGACCGCACCGGAAGGTATCCCTTTACAAACAACTGTAACCAAATATAAAATGTATTTTTTTTCATCTGCTCGGGGGATCGAACCGGGCTCAGTGGTTAAGCGAGTGCTTAACCACTGACCTATTCGCTCGCTCAAACTATCTTTCTTTTATTTATTCAAAGGGTGGTGCGGAAGAGAATGCTTTTGACATTAGCACCGCCCTTGATCAAGTTTTGTTTTATTAATTTCAATTTCTATATATGTATACATATATTCTATGTAAATAAAACTTGATCTAATATGTTAAATATAATACTATTTCTAAATGGATAGTACTATTGATAAAAATTGTGACCAAATTTTGGGGTAGGGGGAATAGAATAGAACAGTTGGATTTTAGATTTAATTGAAAGATCTAAAAGATTAGAAACTCTAGAACGCGTGTGGGCGGGTCCCATATAACACTTCAGAACCCACAGGCCTATAGGGTAGCTCCCCAAGATTACAAGAAGAACATCATTTACATATAAATTATAATATGTTAGCTTCAAATATACATAGGTATAGGCCGTAGGGTATACAAATATAGGTGCATAAATCTATGTATTACATGTAAACTGTGGTGTATATAACTATAAAGTAGTTGTGACATAACTTTATATATTCAGTATCTAGTATATATTTATTTTAAATTGTTTTTCAATTATAAAGTTGAAAAACACCACTTTAATATAATAGAATAGATAGACATGTAAACTCAAATAGTAACACTTTCTACAGGCCTGTAGGGTAACATAGCAATAAAAGAGGATCATTTACATAAATTAAGTCAGCTTCAAAAATAGGGTAGGTACATATTAGAAAATAGATACATAAATCTATGTATTACATCTGGTTTAAAAGTAAGGTTAGTACCAGGCACGGCGGGTTCTCAGGAACTGCGGAACTGCAGCACCTCCAGACGAAAAAGAAAAAAAGAGGATTTCCTCAAGTCCTAGGTCGTACACAATGAAAATTATCACACATTTTTGGAATATTTAATGCATCATTATTATTATGATTGGCATGGTAAACAAACTCTTTAGGCAAGGGTTGGGTGGAAGAAATTGCCACAAGCAATAACCCCGCCCTTTAGTTAGGACATATGTTTATATATATTTTTTTCTATTCTTTTTCCTTTTCATTGTATATATTGTTTCCATTTTTTCATTGTTATAATAATTATTTGTATTGTACATATGTCTAGGTATTTATAACTAGTAAAGTGTTGAATATGTAGTAATAATAATAATAATTTTAGTCAGGTTTATGTGGCAGCACTCCGAAACATTTTCCCTGGGGCCGTGCCTGGTTCGTACTAAGGAGAGGATAATCGATTAAATAAAACACGAATGCCCCAAAAAACCAATTTAAATTGGAGCACGATTAAATCTCTTAGAAGCCCTTCAAAGCTTAGGAGAAGTAACTTTGTATAAATTAATGTTTCTTTAAAAAGAAAATAAATAAATAAACTATTATTATTATTGTTATGAGTTTCTGATTAAAACAAGTAAATAATCAGAACACGTGAAGTAGAGTTCTTCAAAATCTTCAAAACACAAGACATGATGATGATGATGATAATAATAATAATATCTCATCTCCTCAAATCTCCTTAACAACATTGTAATTCTTATTAAACATGTTGGATCAAGTTTTATTTACAAATTACATAGAATATATACATACATAGAAATTAAAATTAACAAAACAAAACTTGATCAAGGGCGGTGCATTGCCAACGGCATTCTCTTCCAATGTTTGCTATATCCTAGCCTTTATAGATGATGTTGATTGTTACCATGTATAACATGAGAAATAAAACAAAAATAATAATAATACATGATGATGTAATAGAAACCAGTGCACAAGTAGGGCCCACCCCACCCAGGCGAGATGCACAGAACCCCTCGCTGAGCTGTAATAGATATCAAGTATTAAAAGCTGAAAAGATCACGCGATACCATGAGGTATCTCTTACGTTGAAATGGGTATTTTAATAAGATACAGGGTGGTCCATTAGGTACATATTACTTTCATCATCATCATAGGGTGGCGTCATCGTGAAAGAATGTAGCCAGATATATCGTGAAAAATGTAGAAAGAATTTGTATAGCCCAACACCAGCATTATGCTGAAAGGGCTATAATAACTTTCATATTTTTTATTTCATTTCATTTGTATATATTTATGTATAATGTATATGTATTATAATATATTGTTACCTCAAATTGTATTTTGTATAAATAAAGAAAGTTATTGAAAAAAAAAAAAAAAAAAAAAAATGACTCAGCACTTCTACCACTGTCTTTACAAGGACGCTAATAATTGACAAGGGCCCCCAGAACCAAACCTACTCCCTGTTTATAGTCCCCCAGCTAGACTATTATGTACTTTCAAATAGGTATTTTAATAATATACAGGGTGGTCCATTCGGTAGCTGTTACTTTGAAATAGGTATTTTAATAAGATACAGGGTGGTCCATGCGGTATCTATTACTCTTTCACCTAACCCTCAGAGTCTTATTATTCTGTGGTCACAAACTCAAATTACTGAGAAATGTATGCACTGGGTGGGATTCGAACCAATTGGACATCGTCATTCGCCAGTTTAATGTGGATAGCTGGTTTGTGAGTTTCCAACGAATCGTGGGTAAATCCCCCGTCTGAAATGACCTAGATCCAAAAGAAACGTTCGAAAAAAGACAAAAAACATCGTTGTTTTTAAATAAAAAAAAATATCATCCGAAACCTATCTGTATTCTGGTATCGTTTCGTGTGATAAAATCATTAACAGGGGACACTCAATTTGAATAAAAATCAAATTAAATCAGAAGTGAGTACTTTTTAATAGGGACAATTCTAGTATGGCCCATTCATAACAAGATGGTTGAACACAGCATGTTAATGGGGGAGATATCATGGTTTTTATTTAAATTTAATTGAATTAAAAAACCCTTGGAACAGATTCATGTAGATTATTTTAGATGTGAAGGAGATAAGATAGATGTCTATCGTCTTGTATCATATTGAAATCTTCTTATAATAAGTACTATCATCATTCATGTACATCTAAATTTCATGTTTCATGTACATCTAATACAACTTCTCACTTTTCTGTTTATACTGATTAAAATAGAGAGGTTAGTTGATGGCATGGCTATTCAGAACTATTACCTGCTGATGAGAGCAATTAAGCTCGAAACAGCTGTCCAGGTATGTTCTGATATTCATGTACATCTAATACAACTTCTCACTTTTCTGTTTATACTGATTACTGAAATTAATTAGAAAGAGAATATTGTTGATGAAAGCGCTGTCGAAAAATATAGAAGTAGTGATGATGATAGTACTTATTATGAACAATGATGGAATCATAATTTTGTGATACTCATAATTATGTTGTAATCATAAAGCGTGCACTGGTAGTCAAGTGGTTAACGCGCTAGTCTGCTAATCCAGGTAACGTAGGGATCCGTTGGTTCAAATCCTTTTAACTCATTAATTGGAGTTTGTGACCACATAATAATAAGACTCTGAGGGTTAGGTGGTGGTAGAAAATGCTTTGAGCATGAACCTCGCCTGGTGGTTACCTTCCACTAAAGATTGTTATTATTATTATTGTTCTTTAATTCGGGCCTGAGGGTTAGGTGGTAGAAAATGCTTTGAGCATTAGTGTCGCCTGGTGGTTACCTTCCACTAAAGTGTAATTATTATTATCGAGAAAAAAATATTATTATTATGATTATAATTATCCAGAGTCAATTGAAACTGATTTCCTCTGCATTACAGATTTCAAGTGCGTCTGTCTTCATAATGCACTCTAATGCATTACTTCTTGCATCTTAGATAAAATTCCATAATGGAATATGTCCAAGGTGTCTAATATAATGCATTCAATGTTCTGTTCTGGTAATCCTAGCCTTTTAGAAACCTTACTTTAAATGATATTGGATTTAATAATGATAATAATAATAATTTAATGTCTCATTCAACATGGAAATTCAGATGAAGGTTTCCATGGGCTGAAAACTTACTTCGTTCTGTCTCCTTTCTCTCTCTCTCTCTCTCTCTCTTTTTCTCTCTCTCTCTCTCTGTCATCATTCATACTGTACATTTGACTGATAGGACTAGCTCCGGTTTGCACAGCAATTTCACGTTTTCCGTTCTCATAAAACTTTCAAATGTCCTTCCTTTTCTCTCCCTCTCTTTCTTTCTCTCACTCTCTCTTTCTCTTTCTCTCTCCCTCTCTTTCTTTCTCTCTCTCTATTTCTCTCTCTCTCCATTTCTCTCTCTCTCTCTCCTTTTCTCTCTCTTTGAGACTCTATCTCTCCCTCTCTCTCTCCCTTTCTCTCTCTCTCCCTTTCTCTATCTCTCCCTTTCTCTATCTCTCCCTTTCTCTATCTCTCCCTTTCTCTATCTCTCCCTTTCTCTATCTCTCCCTTTCTCTATCTCTCCCTTTCTCTCTCTGCTTCTACGAGAAAGAGAGGGAGATACTATGTGTTGACATTTTGTTTGGCAACTATTGTGGCAAAGTTTGTAACAACATAGGTCAAAAGTCACTTCTGCATAACATGCTGTTGTCCTGTGTTCATTTAACTTTGATCTTGTTTTAAAATCTTTAAAACCGACCTCAGTAGCTTGATCGATAAGGTGACAGACTTGTAACCTGAAGGTTGGTGGTTCGAGTACCGGTTTCAGCGAATAATTAGTGAAAAGAGTTTCGAGTAGTTGTGACATCACGAAAGTGATTAACATAAATCGTCAGCTGAAAGGTAAATCTGACCATCTGCATTTGGACAATTTTTCAGGAGAGCCGCGCAAAGTTTTGGCGGGGTGGGCCTTCCTGAAGAAACCTTCCCGGTGGACTGTTTTGCGCTCACAATTGAATTTTTCTACTTTATTGCATCGATAAAATCTTGATAGTTAGGTTAATTTTCGATCAGAGTAACGAAAAATCAGAAAAATGACCAACTGTCACTTGGTCAGTTTTACCTTCTAGCCGACGATATACGAGTATGATAACTTTTTTTATTATTTAAACTTCATAAGTGCTTTAAGCTAACCCAAACTGTCACTCAAGTCTGGCTCTAGTGAGCTATAATTGGAAGCCTCTGACTTATCTTAACTTTAATCGTGCTTTCTGATTCGGCTCTGGGGGAGAGTGAGAGAGGGATGGAAAGAGAGGGAGGAAGAGAGAGAGAGATGGGGGAAGAGAGATAAAAGAGGGAGAATGAGAGAAACAGAAACATAAAAAGAGATAACGATAGAGAGGGAGAGACAGAAATATAGAGGGAAAGAGAAAAAGAGAGCGAGTGTGAGGGAGATGATGAGAGAGAGAGAGAGATAAATCTGGCCTGAAACCTGTACGTCATAAATTATAGTAACTTATTCATGGCAGATGATAGGGACGGATATGAGAGGGAGGGGAGGGAGATATTTAGGGATGATGAGAGCAGAGAAGGAGGGAGGGAGGGAAGATAAAGAGGGGAGGGAAAAAGGATAAAAAAAGTTGTTGACGTTCGGGAGGTTAAAGACTTTTTGTGGCTTTTAAGGAAGGGAAGAGAGAGAGAGAGAAAAAAAAGATAAGAGAGAGAAAGAGAGGAGAGAGATTTGTCTGAGAGAGTGAAAGTGAGAAAGAGATAGAGACAGATATATATATGTGTGTGTGTGTTTTGTGTGTGTGTGTGTGAGAGAGAGAGAGAGAGAGAGAGAGAGAGAGTGAGAGTAAGTGAGAGAGAGTGAGAGAGAGTGAGTGAGAGAGAGTGAGTGAGAGAGAGCGAGGGGGAGAGAGAGAGTGAGAGAGAAAAGTAAGAGAGAAAAAGTGAGAGAGAGAAAGAAAGAGAGAGAAAGAAAGAGAGAGAGAAAGAGAAAGAGAGAGATAGAGACAGACAGAGAGGTTTGCCCATAATTCCACCCACCGATCGCTGCTCATATGAAAGCAGCTACTCATTCTTCCTCACGAGGTATGAGTGGACCACGAACATGCAAGTACAGAGCAGAAAAAATCCTACTCCGCGCTGGGGATAGAACCCAGGTCATCTTGTGTGCAAGCCTAGCGCGCTAAACCGCTCGGTCACGTTGGCTCTTACAGAATAAAATACATTCGAACCTGGATATAATGGAACCCAAGGGACGGAGCAAAAATCCTATTATAAAGGTTTCTGATAAAGCCAGTTCCCTATTACACATGAGTGGCGGCATTATAGACAAAAATAAGATATTGGGATATTAAAAGATATGGAAAAGTCCTATAATTGTGCGCTACCCACTAAAAATTGTGATAATTTTATTTATTTATTAAAACATCCAACACCATTTTACATGGCACAATTTTATTGATACATGATATAGGAAGCTTTAACTCTATGACAACCCATATAATGTACAAAGCAGACTACATTACATATAACTCTACATATGTACATATGACAACATAAATAGGATAAGCTATAACTCTAAAACTATATTGCATATCCTCATACCTTTACTGACGTCACACATACTCTCTCACTCTCTCTCACTCACTCTCTCTCTCTCTCTCTCTCTCTCTCTCTCTCGCTCTCTCTCTTTATCCTTCTCTTTTCATCCCTTTCACTCACTCTCTATCTCTCTCTAGCATTATCATAATTTATGCGCGTCTGAAAGCATAAAAATGAGATAGACTGAAGAGAAGTGACATATTGTCGCAAATAAAATTGCGTCACTCGCTTTCCCTCTCTCTGTCACACTATTTCTCTCTATCTCTCCTCTTTCCCTCTCTCTGTCACACGATTTCTCTCCCTGTTTCTCTCTATCTCTCCTCTTTCCCTCTCTCTGTCCCACTATTTCTCTCCCTCTTTCTCTCGATCTCTTATCTTTCTCTCTCTCTCTGTCACACTATTTCTCTCCCTGTTTCTCTCTATCTCTCCTCTTTCCCTCTCTCTGTCACACTATTTCTCTCCCTGTTTCTCTCTATCTCTCCTCTTTACCTCTCTCTGTCACACTATTTCTCTCCCTGTTTCTCTCCATCTCTCCTCTTTCCCTCTCTCTGTCACACTATTTCTCTCCCTGTTTCTCTCTATCTCTCCTTTCCCTCTCTCGTCACATATTTCTCTCCCTGTTTTCTCTATCTCTCCTCTTTCCTCTCTCTGTCACACTATTTCTCTCCCTGTTTCTCTCTATCTCTCCTCTTTCCCTCTCTCTGTCACACTATTTCTCTCCCTGTTTCTCTCCATCTCTCCTCTTTCCCTCTCTCTGTCACACTATTTCTCTCCCTCTTTCTCTCTATCTCTCCTCTTTCCCTCTCTCTGTCACACTATTTCTCTCCCTGTTTCTCTCTATCTCTCCTCTTTCCCTCTCTCTGTCACACTATTTCTCTCCCTGTTTCTCTCTATCTCTCCTCTTTCCCTCTCTCTGTCACACTATTTCTCTTCCTGTTTCTCTCTATCTCTCCTCTTTCCCTCTCTCTGTCACACTATTTCTCTCCCTGTTTCTCTCTATCTCTCCTCTTTCCCGCTCTCTGTCACACTGTTTCTCTCTATCTCTCCTCTTTCCCTCTCTCTGTCACACTATTTCTCTCCCTGTTTCTCTCTATCTCTCCTCTTTCCCTCTCTCTGTCACACTATTTCTCTCCCTGTTTCTCTCTATCTCTCCTCTTTCCCTCTCTCTGTCACACTATTTCTCTCCCTGTTTCTCTCTATCTCTCCTCTTTCCCTCTCTCTGTCACACTATTTCTCTCCCTGTTTCTCTCTATCTCTCCTCTTTCCCTCTCTCTGTCACACTATTTCTCTCCCTGTTTCTCTCTATCTCTCCTCTTTCTCTCTCTCTGTCACACTATTTCTCTCCCTGTTTCTCTCTATCTCTCCTCTTTCCCTCTCTCTCTGTCACACTATTTCTCTCCCTGTTTCTCTCTATCTCTCCTCTTTCCCTCTCTCTGTCACACTATTTATCTCCCTGTTTCTCTCTATCTCTCCTCTTTCCCTCTCTCTCTGTCACACTATTTCTCTCCCTGTTTCTCTCTATCTCTCCTCTTTCCCTCTCTCTTCACACACTATTTCTCTCCCTGTTTCTCTCTATCTCTCCTCTTTCCCTCTCTCTGTCACACTATTTCTCTCCCTGTTTCTCTCTATCTCTCCTCTTTCCCTCTCTCTGTCACACTATTTCTCTCCCTGTTTCTCTCCATCTCTCCTCTTTCCCTCTGTTTGTCACACTATTTCTCTCCCTGTTTCTCTCTATCTCTCCTCTTTCCCTCTCTCTGTCACACTATTTCTCTCCCTGTTTCTCTCTATCTCTCCTCTTTCCCTCTGTTTGTCACTCTATATCTATCTCTCTTTCTCTTTAATTTCTCCTTTATCTCTCTCTCTTTTCATCCCTCTCCCTCACTCTCTATCTCTCTCAAGCATTATCATAATTTATGCGCGTCTGAAAGCATAAAAATGAGATAGACTGAAGAGAAGTGACATATTGTCGCCAATAAAATTGCGTCACCCTCGCTTTCCCTCTCTCTGTCACACTATTTCTCTCCCTGTTTCTCTCTATCTCTCCTCTTTCCCTCTCTCTGTCACACTATTTCTCTCCCTGTTTCTCTCTATCTCTCCTCTTTCCCTCTCTCTGTCACACTATTTCTCTCCCTGTTTCTCTCTATCTCTCCTCTTTCCCTCTCTCTGTCACACTATTTCTCTCCCTGTTTCTCTCTATCTCTCCTCTTTCCCTCTCTCTGTCACACTATTTCTCTCCCTGTTTCTCTCTATCTCTTCTCTTTCCCTCTCTCTGTCACACTATTTCTCTCCCTGTTTCTCTTTATCTCTCCTCTTTCCCTCTCTCTGTCACACTATTTCTCTCCCTGTTTCTCTCTATCTCTCCTCTTTCCCTCTCTCTGTCACACTATTTCTCTCCCTGTTTCTCTCTATCTCTCCTCTTTCCCTCTCTCTGTCACACTATTTCTCTCCCTGTTTTCTCTCTATCTCTCCTCTTTCCCTCTCTCTGTCACACCTGTTTCTCTCTCCCTGTTTCTCTCTATCTCTCCTCTTTCCCTCTCTCTGTCACACTATTTCTCTCCCTGTTTCTCTCTATCTCTCCTCTTTCCCTCTCTCTGTCACACTATTTCTCTCCCTGTTTCTCTCTATCTCTCCTCTTTCCCTCTCTCTGTCACACTATTTCTCTCCCTGTTTCTCGCTATCTCTCCTGTTTCCCTCTCTCTGTCACACTATTTCTCTCCCTGTTTCTCTCTATCTCTCCTCTTTCCCTCTCTCTGTCACACTGTTTCTCTCCCTGTTTTCTCTCTATCTCTCCTGTTTCCTTCTCTCTCTCAAACTATTTCTCTCCCTGTTTCTCTCTATCTCTCCTCTTTCCCTCTCTCTGTCACACTATTTCTCTCCCTGTTTCTCTCTATCTCTCCTCTTTCCCTCTCTCTGTCACACTATTTCTCTCCCTGTTTCTCTCTATCTCTCCTGTTTCCTTCTCTCTCTCAAACTATTTCTCTCCCTGTTTCTCTCTATCTCTCCTCTTTCCCTCTCTCTGTCACACTATTTTCTCCCTGTTTCTCTCTATCTCTCCTCTTTCCCTCTCTCTGTCACACTGTTTCTCTCCCTGTTTCTCTCTATCTCTCCTCTTTCCCGCTCTCTGTCACACTGTTTCTCTCCCTGTTTCTCTCTATCTCTCCTCTTTCCCTCTCTCTGTCACACTATTTCTCTCCCTGTTTCTCTCTATCTCTCCTCTTTCCCTCTCTCTGTCACACTATTTCTCTCCCTGTTTCTCTCTATCTCTCCTCTTTCCCTCTCTCTGTCACACTATTTCTCTCCCTGTTTCTCTCTATCTCTCCTCTTTCCCTCTCTCTGTCACACTATTTCTCTCCCTGTTTCTCTCTATCTCTCCTCTTTCCCTCTCTCTGTCACACTATTTCTCTCCCTGTTTCTCTCTATCTCTCCTCTTTCCCTCTCTCCGTCACACTATTTCTCTTCCTGTTTCTCTCTATCTCTCCTCTTTCCCTCTCTCTGTCACATTATTTCTCTCCCTGTTTCTCTCTATCTCTTCTCTTTCCCTTCCTTTGTCACTCTATATCTATCTCTTTTTCTCTTTAATTTCTCCTTTATCTCTCTCTCTTTAATTTTTCTTCTATCTCTCTCTCTCCTCTTTCCATCTCTTTGTCACTCTATATCTATCTCTCTTTCTCTTTAATTTCTCCTTTATGTTTCTCTTTTTAATTTCACCTTTATCTCTCTCTCTCTCTCTTTAATTTCTCCTTTATCTCTTTCTCTTTAATTTCACCTTTATCTCTCTCTCTTTAATTCCACCTTTATCACTCTCTCTCTTTTATTTCTCCTTTATCTCTTTCTCTTTAATTTCTCCTTTATCTCTTTCTCTTTAACTTTTCCTTTATCTCTCTATCTCTCTCTCTCTCCTTCTCTTTAATTTCTCCCTTATCTCTCTCTTTCTCTTTAATTTCTCACTTATTTTTATCCGCTCAAGTATATTTCCCGTAATTTCTTTCCCTCTCTCACTTTCCCTTGACCCTTCCCTCTCGTCCCTTCCAAAAAAAGAAAGGGAGACAGAAAAAAAAAAAATAATATATAAGCAGGTTAATTAGTTTGAGGATGAGAAATAGAGTGATAGAGAGAGAGAAAGAGAAAGAGAAAGAGAGAGAAATAGAGAAAGAGAGAGAGAGAAAGAAAGGGAGAGAGAGAAAGAAAGGGAGAGAGAAAGAAAGGGAGAGGAGAGAGAGAAAGGGAGAGAGAGAAAGAAAGGGGAGAGAGAGAGAGAAGGGAGAGGAGAGAGAGAAAGGGAGAGGAGAGAGAGAAAGGGAGAGAGAGAATCGGGGAGAGAGAGAGGAGAAGAAATTATAATAGAAAATGAGTTAAGAGTAATACATGTTCGGGCTGAATAGTGGGAGGACAAGAGAAAAAAAGAGAGAGCGAGAGAGAGAGAAAGGGAGAGAGAGAGAGAAAGGGAGAGAGAGAGAGAGAAAGGGAGAGAGAGAGGGAGGGAGGAGAGAGAGGAGGAGAGAGAGAGAGAGATAGAGATAGAGAGAGAAAAAATACAACAGAAGGTGCGACATTTATTATTATAATGCTGAGGAAACTCAGGAGAAAACAAGACGAGAGGAAAATTATTAAAAAATGGAAAACAAAGCGTCAAAATAGAGGAATATTTATTCCTCTTTGGATTGGTACACCTGAAGTGAAACAAGATGGGGAATGTTACAATTCTGTGGAAGATACAAGAGAGAATCAAGAATGAGAGGGATATTCATTCCTCTTCGGATTGGTACAGCTGAAGTGAAACAAGATGGGGAATGTTACAATTCTGTGGAAGATACAAGAGAGAATCAAGAATGAGAGGGATATTTATTCCTCTGTGGATTGGTACAGCTGAAGTGAAACAAGATGGGGAATGTTACAATTCTGTGGAAGATACAAGAGAGAATCAAGAATGAGAGGGATATTTATTCCTCTTTGGATTGGTACAGCTGAAGTGAAACAAGATGGGGAATGTTACAATTCTGTGGAAGATACAAGAGAGAATCAAGAATGAGAGGGATATTTATTCCTCTTTTAATTCGCAATTATTATCAACAACCCTCACAACAAATACATTACCAACAATTCAAACAACTATCGATAACAAAAACAAAGAAATACAAGCACAACACACAACAAACTAAAGCAACAACAACAAGAAATACCTACAAGAAGAAGAGGAGGAGGAAGAGAAAGAACACGTGTTTCTTGTGTTTGATGTGGCTGGAAAGAGGATGGAGGGGGGGGGGGGGGGGGGTTAGGAAAAGGAGAGAGGGAGGAAGAGAATTTATACAAAGAGAGATGGGGAATGGAGAGGGAGAGAGAGAAAAAAAAGAGGGCGAGAGAGAGAGAGGGAGACATACATGGGAGAGAGAAAGAGGGCTTTCTCTCTCTCATGAGAGGGTAATTAGATAATATTAGATAAGAGGGGGGAGAGAGAGAAAAAAAGAGAAAGAGGGAGAGAGAAAGACGGAGAGGGGAGGGGGAGAGTAATTAGCGTGTAAAGTGTAATGAAGCACATAAGAAGTGTGTATAGGGAAACATTGTACTATGGATATACAGACATACAGTGTAGTTACACGCACAGCTGAATTACACACTATACAGGGTGATGCTAGGAGATGTATGAGATATACAGTGTTGTTACACGCACAGCTGAATTACACACTATACAGGGTGATGCTAGGAGATGTATGAGATATACAGTGTTGATACACGCACAGCTGAATTACACACTATACAGGGTGATGCTAGGAGATGTATGAGATATACAGTGTTGATACACGCACAGCTGCATTACACACTATACAGGGTGATACTAGGAGATGTATGAGATATACAGTGTTGTTACACGCACAGCTGAATTACACACTATACAGGGTGATGCTAGGAGATGTATGAGTAGCCTATTCGAATATACTGCCCAGATTCTCCGAATCTCCTTTTCTCCGTTTGAACGTCAAATATCGTTTAAATATCGATATCACAGAGTGCAATCGGAAAGTGAAAGAGGGAGTTGAAATAGCTGTTCTGCGCATGACATTACGTCAAATTGCTTATACTTCCAATGCTAACAAATCTCGATTTCTCTTTCCTTTTCAATTTCTGTTCGAATAATATTTTTTGGGAAAGTCAAACGGGGAGTAGAAAGGGCGCGTGATTTTTAAAAAAAATGACTTCGAAACGGAGATTTAGGGCAGTAAAATGGTCGAAATTCGGGAAGAATAATTTCACTCCCCCAATTGGTTTTAAACAACCCTAATGGTAATTACTCGCCATAATTACTTATTATAATTATTAAATAGGTAAAAGTATGTCATTTTATTAACATATTATATCATAGAATATTATTTTCCGTCTTTTTTAACGCAATAATTCCTTTAATTGAGAGGTCGTTGTTTTCGAAGATTTCCAGCCTAACAGCCGTTTCCATAGCTATATTGCTATATTTTACTATTCTTTACAATTATTTTTACCTTGGTAGTCATTACTGCGCACTCTGAAACGAGAATTATTTTATACTTAACTAGGGGTTTAACCGTACTTAGCAGCGGAATTTTTGTTACATCTAACTAGTCGTCTACCCGTACTTCGTAAAGGGATTTTTTTTTTAATATACTAATCCGTTCTCCTTCAAAATATTATTATTTACGTTTTTTAACTAACTAACCATTTACCCATATTCTGCAACGAAATTTCTCTTATACCTAACTGGGTGTCAACCCGTGCTTCGCAATGTCATTCATTTTTAAATTAACTAGAGTTTTACGTTCTTCGTAAAGGAATTTATTTTACGTTTTACACCCAACGAGTTATTTACTCGTACACTGCAACGTGGTTTCTTTATTACCGAAGTAGTCGTCTACCCGTGCTTCGTAGCAGGTTTATTATTTCCGTTTTTTTTTTTAAATACTTGTGTACCTTACTAGCAGTCTACCCGTACTTCGTAGGAGGTTTCTTATTTCCGTTTTTTTTTTTAAATACTTTGTATACCTTACTAGCCGTCTACCCGTACTTCGTAGGAGGTTTATTATTTCTGTTTTTTTTTTTTTTTAATACTTTGTATACCTTACTAGTCGTCTACTCGTACTTCGTAGCAGGTTTATTATTTCCGTTTTTTTAATACTTTGTATACCTTACTAGCCGTCTACCCGTAATCTGCTACAAGATTCATCTTATGCCTAACTAGTCGTCAACCCGTACTCTCTACTACAACATTTCTCTTATAGACAACTAGTATTCTACCCGCACTTTGCTACGGGATTTTTTTTATTATACTTTGTATACCTTACTAGCAGTCTACCCGTACTCTGCTACAGTATTTCTCTTATAGTTAACTAGTCTGTAACCTGTACTTTGCAGTGGGATTCATTTTCAAATAAAGTAAACCTTAATTTTAAGCGCTTCGTAAGGGAATTTATTTGACGTTTTACACCCAAAGAGTAGTTTACCCGTACACTGCAACGTGATTTCTTTATTACCAAACTATTCGTCTACCCTAACTTCGTAGCTGATTTGTCAATTCACGTTTCAAACCAAGCTAGTCGTCAACACGTACTCTGCTACGAGATTTCTCTAATACGTAACTAGTCGCTAAGCCGTACTTTCTTACGGGATTTTTTTACTAATACTTTGCATCTCTTACTGGCCGTCTACCCATACTTGGCTACAAGATTTTTTTTAGAGCTAACTAGTCGTTAACCCATACTTTGATACGGGATTTATCTTATGCCTAACTAGTCATTAACCCGTAAAATACCGATTTTCCTGCAGTCTAGATTGTACAAAAAATATCTCTAGTCCGTCTGATTTTCTGCACAAAACAACGAGCTACATTTATTCACATTTCCCTGTAAATACTTGAACAGAACAAAGCGGTCAAGGGGACCGACTACTTCATAGGTCGCGGGTTCAAAACCCAACCGATGCCGAGATATGACAAGTTATATCCTCCCATTTGGGATTTTCACCATATAATACGTCTTCTGCTTACGCTTACTAACAATGGGACTCATTAATGAGTCCCATTATTAGGACTAATTAGTCCTAGTCGGCCAATATAAATAAGGCGATATTATTATTAAAGCACAATATACCTACGCGTATTCACTTGTCTCAGTAAATATTTGAAGACGTGATGCTACCCACTAAAAATTGTGACATAAGAACACAAATAATTCTTATCTTATCTTATCTTAAATGGGATCTATTGAATTACTTCTCGCCCATCAGAGGGAAGGCATATTACGGGATGGTCAAGCTACAACATAGACCACAAGCGTCATCAGTAGCTGCTGTTTCATTGCTACGAAATCCAAAATGCTGTAAAACCTTCTTGTTCTTCTTCTTCAAAAAATTCCCCCTTTAAAGTACAAGGTAAATGTTCGTTAGGTGAATTTAAAATTTCCTAATTTAAAGTACGTGGTGACGACTCGTTAGTTATAGAAACATTAAGCCCGTTGCACAGTAAACATAAAATTAAATTCAATATTTAGTTGCGAATTACAATTTGACAGCTATTTGGTTTTAAAATATATGCTGTTACAAAGTACGGAATAACATCTAGTTAGGTATAAATCTTATAAAAAAATACTACGTTGCAAAGTATGGGTTGACGGCTAGTTTGCTATGAAAAATTCCCGTTGCAAAGTAGAGGGTCACTACTATTAAGAGGGCACAATATTTACCAGTATAAAATCAAGAAAAAATTATAAAAGATAGAGTATTATAAAAAATTTATACATATATAAATAAGTAAATGATACTAGTGTCCTGACTAAAGGGCGTATAAAAAAGGTATAAAACCCGAAAAAAAATCCGTTGCGAAGTACGGGTTGACCGCGAGTATGCTATAAAAAATATGCCGTTGCAAAGAACAGGGTATCACCTAGTTAGGTATGAAGCGTATATAATACTCCGTTGCGAAGTACGGGTTGATGGCTAGTTAACTATAAAAATTATTCTGTTGCAAAGTACGGGGAAACATCTAGTTAGGTATAAAACCTATAAAGATAAATACTCCGTTGCGGAGTACGGTTTAGCGGATTGTTGGCTATAATATATAGCAGAATTATAGGATTTTTTCCCTTACCTTTAACATCGTAATATTTTATTTTATTTATAATTCCGCCACTGGTCGCTGCTCACATTGACACAGTTACTCATTTTTCATCATGGAGTATGAGTGGATGCAAGTACAGTGCACACAAAAAACTGCTCTGCTGGGGATCGAACCCAGGGCACCATGCGTGCAATGCCTAACGCCTAGCGCGCTAACTCACTCCGCCACGGTGACGTCAGTGACTACATTGAAAAGGAGAATCGGGGATTTGGAGAAGTATATTCGAACAGGAATCACTCCCTTTTTGCGAAACGGAGAATTGGAGAATCGGGGAGTGGGCAGTATATTCGAACAGGCTAGAGATATACAGTGTTGTTACACGCACAGCTGAATTACACACTATACAGGGTGATGCTAGAAGATGTATGAGATATACAGTGTTGATACACGCACAGCTGAATTACACACTATACAGGGTGATGCTAGGAGATGTATGAGATATACAGTGTTGATACACGCACAGCTGAATTACACACTATACAGGGTGATGCTAGGAGATGTATGAGATATACAGTGTTGTTACACGCACAGCTGAATTACACACTATACAGGGTGATGCTAGGAGATGTATGAGATATACAGTGTTGTTACACGCACAGCTGAATTACACACTATACAGGGTGATGCTAGAAGATGTATGAGATATACAGTGTTGATACACGCACAGCTGAATTACACACTATACAGGGTGATGCTAGGAGATGTATGAGATATACAGTGTTGATACACGCACAGCTGAATTACACACTATACAGGGTGATGCTAGGAGATGTATGAGATATACAGTGTTGTTACACGCACAGCTGAATTACACACTATACAGGGTGATGCTAGGAGATGTATGAGATATACAGTGTTGTTACACGCACAGCTGAATTACACACTATACAGGGTGATGCTAGGAGATGTATGAGATATACAGTGTTGATACACGCACAGCTGAATTACACACTATACAGGGTGATGCTAGGAGATGTATGAGATATACAGTGTTGATACACGCACAGCTGCATTACACACTATACAGGGTGATACTAGGAGATGTATGAGATATACAGTGTTGTTACACGCACAGCTGAATTACACACTATACAGGGTGATGCTAGGAGATGTATGAGATATACAGTGTTGTTACACGCACAGCCGAATTACACACTATACAGGGTGATGCTAGAAGATGTATGAGATATACAGTGTTGTTACACGCACAGCCGAATTACACACTATACAGGGTGATGCTAGAAGATGTATGAGATATACAGTGTTGTTACACGCACAGCCGAATTACACACTATACAGGGTGATGCTAGAAGATGTATGAGATATACAGTGTTGTTACACGCACAGCCGAATTACACACTATACAGGGTGATGCTAGAAGATGTATGAGATATACAGTGTTGTTACACGCACAAGAGAATACGGTGGACAATCAATTCCAGCAACTTATATCCTCCC